>OW203761.1:10764112-11107281 GCA_934045905.1 Leuctra nigra
TCTGTTGTTGTTTCCAAACATGGACGAGTATAGCGTGAGTGACCCAGTAATTAAAAGAAAGCTTGTTATTGAACTCACCTGCAGCTGGAGAAAGCTTAGTGACGACGCCCCATCGTTGCTTCCACTGCAATAAGGAAACAAACAAACATTAGTCCAAACATTGCGGCAAAGTGGCCACTCTCGCGACACTCGAGACGCTCCATTCCAACTGATGTGTGTCCCTCAATGTTTTAAAGCTGTGTAATAAGAAAACGAGTCTGGGAGTCGGTCGTAATCCCAACACAAATGGAAGACATTTGATCCCAGGAGAAAAATATGAACCCTGGAAAATGCGTTGTGGCGAAATATTTGACTAGACTCGGGCGGGATTGAACTAAAAAGGGTTTGAATGTAAGTCGTCAATAATTCAGTGGCGCTTTGCACGAATTGGAAAAGGTTTTCTGTAGAGCGATGTCCACGACGATGTTCTTGCGGCCGCCGGACGTCCCGCGGTCCCTCCTCGTGGGTGGGTGGTTGGGGAGGGGGCGGGGGAGATATCTCACGTGACCGCGGATTCCAGTTTCACTCGCAGGAGGAGCTCGTTTATTCCAATGTCAAAGTTTATGTATGTTTCAAGTACGAATAAAATAAATAAAACCTTCGCGAGAAGATAAAGTTTATAAAAGGATGAGCTTAAAATCACACGCCATATTGTGTAACATGGCTCTGCATGATGACAATAACTCAGATGCTTTAACGAACTTTATGTCAAGAGAAATGGGGCAAAATATCTGGCTTCAATCAAGTGCTCGCTTCAAGTAGTTGTTAATGCGCTCACTTTACTTCGTGTACTCCGTGTTGTTCGTGATTATTAAACCCGAGTTATCGCGATGAAGAAGCTCGAGAAAAACTTGCCTCATGTAATTAATTTCCTCATATTTCACTTGCGAGTTGCCTAGAGCAAGATTTATGACTCGTTCACCTGACGTAATGCACGCAATTTACCAGCCGAGAGACACTAAACAACAACCTCTATTTACATGCCGCTTTGTCACCGCACTGGCAGCCATATTGTGTCCGACAGCCATCTTGTTTCAGGCCGCTCTGTCACTGCACAGGCAGCCATATTGTGTCCGACAGCCATCTTGTTTCAGGCCGCTCTGTCACTGCACAGGCAGCCATCTTGTGAAACACGCTGTCAATCCGCAAGCAGTTATCTTGTCTTCGTCCAGACTACGTAGTGTTGCGGAGCTGAAGCTTTTTGCTTCTCTTAGGCCCACACTACTAATGAAATATTTGGCCCTTGGCGTCAAACGAAAAACAGTTCTATGCAATGTAATTTATATTTATGCCACTAGTCAGTAGTGAGCTCTACAAGTGCTTCTTTCACTGTTGACGAATGACGTCTGTGATTTGTTGTCAAAAGGAAGCATATTCTCATTCATATACAATCAGACAAATAAAGTATACAATTACATTGGCTAATGTGATTTTACAAATGAAATGTCTGAATAGCTTGACAATGAAACGAGACAATGCTAACGATGGCATGATAGATGGGCATTTCACTTGGTACACGCGTGCGGTGTTGCCAATTAGCCAGTGTTGTGGACTCAGTATCACCGAACATGGGATTAAACAGATTACGTTGAATGCGATCGAGTCGATCGTTCGACGCCGCTCTCCGGGGACTTTTAATAGAGTCCTCCGCCATTTCACGTGATCCAGAGCGTCGCATGGCGAGCGTCGAGTTCAGAGAATCAGATCGTATTTCCGGTTGGCGGCATTGCGACCGGAAGTGGCGTGCCGGCCATCTTGTGTCGCTCTGCATGTCCAGCTGTGATGATCGATCTCGTGCATTTGAGCGCGCTTTCTCTGGAGTCTCTTTGTTTCGTTGTTATGTTGCAATCGTTACACGCGATAGTAATATATCGCAGCCAATAAGCCAGGATACACGGCCCCTGAGAGAGGTGAGTTATATGTCTGGCGGATCCAGAGCCCCGTGAAAGCCAGCTCAAGCTTATGGTTGCCGGGAACTCCCCCGTGTCTGGACAACGACGATGTACCGGAGCTAAAGCCATGACGCTTGTCGGTTGAACCGGTTTCACGTCAACAATGGCGGCATTGTCAGTGATATGTTCCATTGACCATCGCTGTAGATAGTTCCTATGGCGGCGTCATGGTACTAGAACCAGAACAGAAAGTGGAAATTCAAACTGTGCTATTTGGTGTCGCTTCGACATGACATTTCCCAGAACTTCACAGTCAAATGTGATTCCTTGATGGCGTGCGACTTGAAGGCATTCCGTGAATTCATTACACAAATTATTACCAAGTTTGCTACGTGCACGTGAATCGTCTCATGCATCTGCCTCGCAGAGAACTATTCTGTTCGATTTATCGATAAGAATCACTCGCTTGGGTCGATGAACTTGGAAGGTGCGCCACTGGAAGAGCCCGCATCTTGGTTTTCAAGACAAATAAAGTTTGAAAGAACAAGCAGTGGCGTAACATGAAAGAATCGGATCGGAAGTAATTCGTCTTTCTTTAACTTCGTTACGCGTTTCTTTTCTGTCGAGAATCCATTTAAATGTTCGAAACAACTCAATGTTTTCAATCTTCTCGGATTAGTTGATTTGCATTTTTAAATTTGACACAAACAAGTTTTTATTTTGCAACGTAAAATATTGTTTTCTTCAATTTTCTTTTTCTCTCGAACAGCACGCAATAAATAGTTGATGGTTCCCAGGGATTGTAGTAATTACATAAAATACCATCTCTGAATGGGAATACAAGAACTAAATAATTCATACATCGAATTAGAATTATTAACTAGGATTATTAGATTATGTCCATATCATTTCAAATACGATTTAGATATTTCAGTAGAATGTACTGCAGCCTGGCACAATTCATACTGCTAAAACGTGCACTAGTACAAATGTTCAATCAACATGAAAGAGAACAGTGATCAAATTTATTAAAATAATAAGATATGGATATAGACTTCTTTCTCATGACGTCACATCCCGATATCAAGGCAAACGTTTCCAAGCTAAAAATAATTGGTAAATCACTTTCTCATAAGAAATTTAATTGCAAATGCGTGTGGATAAATAATTACAATAATCTCGACTTATTGAGATATCTTTCTTTTATAAGAAATCACTCGAAATATTTGATACATGGACTGCTGTCAGATTTTTTATCCTCTAATTTGCAATGAGCCTATCAAAAGTGTTGTAACATATCAATCTAGCAATAATAAATTGTGTACAATCACAGACAATGATAATTATCTCTATGATATGATTATCTAATAAGTAAGAGTACTAGTCTATGAAAAGTGCTGCGATGTGCTAGCGCCCATCTCGTTACGCACGCATTGCGACACGCACACACACACGCACAGTGCGTCGCACTCATTCAACCCCTCGACATAACTCAATATTAATTCAAACATTACCCTATGCAACTATTGACTTATCGGGGCTCGCGGGGGAGGAACACAATACACATGAATCTATGTGTTTAACTCGTATTCATTACCATGTATCATGCCACATATTAGCCGTGCTTCAGTTCAAACCACACATGATTTGTCAACGCACTATGAATTCATCTGACAGACGGCTATATTCGATTTTAAATTGCTCTTCAATTCAATTATATCTATTTCTATAAATAGATTATTGAATCGTTCCGTTCGATCCGTTTGCAATCGAACAAACGTCTCGCAAATTCTCGATATTTCTGGTTACCTTCGCTTGCATATTATAAATATAAATAAAGGTTTGTTCGAAAACCGTCGAGTCTAGCGAAACAAACGTCAAATATATGATGTGATATATCCTCCCCCACCCCCTCCCGTTACCCCTCCCGTATCGAGGCTTATCCGCCGATCTGAGTTTGCTGAATAATGGATTTCGTTATTGGAATTGATTTGTCTGTAATTCAGTTGGAAGGATGCAGATATCATGTGAATGTGTTGACGCTGTGTGTGGCGCCAATCAAGTGCGGCCAATTCAAGCGCCACATACCCACTGTGATTTAATCGCTCCTCATCCATTCATTAGCCAGCGTTCAAACACTCTAGGGTCAGAGTCGAGGTACGAAGATATTTCACATTAATTGCCCGTGGGGAATAGATCATGTTTGCATTGTCTCTTTCAGTGCGGGAAGACGCTTTTTATTTTCGATTTTTGAGGGATAAAGAGAATACAATTCAGTCGATAATTATTGTAAAATCAGCACCCAAATCCGATTGATATTTCGAACAATTACAACAAACAACAAACGAAATCTAAATAAATACCCTATTTCTTGAATGATGTTTACACTTTTTCAAGTGATTTACTTTATCAACTTATATTGTTATAGTTAAACGCTATATGTAACGTGTTGATAAGCGAGCACCGGTATGTGCACATCTCTAACCGACATTACTTGATACACTGAAAACATTGAACATTGAAATACTTATTCAATCAATAAGTATTTAAAATATAACTACCACATTACAATTTGTAGCACCAATCTATACATCATTAAAGTGGCAATAGCTATATATAAGTTCTTGATAGATTCGTCGAAAGTTTGTAAAAGTTGACAATTTATTGGTCTCGATGACACAGCAAAATTTTAACTGATTCGACAAAGGTTCATTTTAATTTTTCAACCAATCAGATGCATTTTCGCAGAAAAATATCTACGTAATAAAGTGTACAATAAAGTTAAACTTCTTTATCTGTAGAGAACTCCAAAAACTTGAAAGTTAGGTCGAAGCGCTCACTGCATCTCTTGGCCTTCTGTTTCTTCACTATGTATTTATTGAATCGCGAAGTGAGTATTGAATGATAAATCATGGAAGCCTGCCCGGGGCAGTGTTGCTGTTAGACTGAAGACAGTCAGACGTATGGAGATGTGTTGATAGATCAATAGCACTCTATGTTAACAATGAGCAAACACTGATAGAATGAAGCGAGGGGGCCGTGGAAAGATGGACGCTGCTTTCACGGGAGGGCGGAACACGGAACATTCGGTCTCGCGGGAGAAAAACTCTGACTCTGACTCTGACAAGTGTTCGTCTCAACCCAACATCAACTATTGCCAAGAATTCCAAAAGGGGGAGAAGAGTCTTTCTTTTATCGACTCACTTTTTATTAAGATTATAAGTTGTGATTATAAATTCTACTTCGTGTGTCTTTGTATTATTTTTCTGAACAAAGAACAAAGGAAAGAATGTTGTCTTTGAAGCGGAACTTGCATTCGAACTTTAAGTGCATTTAACTGCAGGTAATCGCAGTGGTATTAAAACTTTGTCAGAACAATTGCGAGGTATGAACGAGCAGTACAGAAGAGTTCGGGCTAGGGGAGGAAAGAGATGGGGTGTGTGTAAGCCATTTGAATAATCATTGTCTCTAAATACGAAATTAAGTCATCAGGGTGAACATTCAGCGCCCGGCGGCGGCAGTTTCAACTATAGAAAGAACACATAATGGTTTTAAACGTAGATATATATATATATAGTAAATGTTCGTACTTCGACAGGGGTAGTTTCTCGGGCGGGAACCTCCCCTATAGTAAATCCTAGGCAGTGTCTGGAGCAGGCGGAAAACTAAAGTACCTATACAAAGAACTAAGAAGTAGCGATACAAGACGCCCAAATCTTGGCTGGAAGATGATAATGCAGAGACTTCTGAGACAGACGTGAGCAGGACAATACCTCTAGACATGACGCACATGCAGACGCATGAAGACGCACAGTCAATTATGCATTAAACTGAAGCTCAGACAAAGCTCGCGGCAAACGCTGCTCTGTTTATCTGCAGCAAGCAATAACTCGCGAAATCCCTGCGGACCCACACAGTCAAGAAAGAGCGAGATGAGGAAAGGGGAGCAGATGGAACCGAATCCCAAAGTTAAACGTTTTTAAACTTTGATGAGAGAGAAACTTGAATCGATAGCTAACTATTCGTCCCCCGCCTTCGCCGCTATAATGCAGGAATGTCGAGGATTAAGAAGCTTCATGTCAAGTATTGGGGGGTGTTTTGTTTAGCTCCCACTTGAGAGGCTTTATGTTGTGAATAATTCTCGATTACACGTATAATTGGATCTCGCTTGTCATGTTGCTAGCGCTACCTAGCGGTTGGTGGGGGAACCGCTGATTGGATTAGATGCGTCTGTTGTGAGACAATGATCGTGAACCAGAACGCAACCCTCTTAGAGCGTCACTTCCGCTCAGGCAGACGCGTGACATGTGTGTGGTGGAGGTGCCGGCATGTCTGAGACAACGTCCTATCTACATGGCCCTTGCGTCCTGGAACTTGGGACCTGAGAATCTAGGTTAATTTGGTAAAATCATGATTGCGTTCCAAGATTAGGTTTTCAAATCAGTCGGAATATATTTCAAAATGGTAGAAATATCGAAAAGCCACCGTTGAATGCACATTGTATATTTTGGCATATCTCTCGTCTATAATATTACTGTGTAACTCTCCAATAAAAATAATTTTAATTTCGTTGAGAGGAAGTGATACGTAACTCAGACTGATGTCGTGGTGGAGTCGCTGTGGTGGAGGCACACGACGCCGCCATGTTGGCTCATCAACGCAACAGTTGCATGTCGTGGTGGAGGAGCCGGGTCGCACACACGACGCCGCCATGTTGGCTCATCAACGCAACAGTTGCATCTCGTGGTGGAGGCGCCGGGTCGCACACACGACGCCGCCATGTTGGCTCATCAACGCAACAGTTGCATGTCCGCCTGGAGTTGTGTTATTCTAACGAGAAGTTAATGCGCTGCGAATGAAACAAGCCGGCGACAATGCAGTCTGGTCGAACTCAGATAAGCAAAGTTCTGACCTCCTGGATTACGCCGAACAAAAGGCTCCACCGGACTGTGGATTAGCATCACGTGACGAGGGTCGCAGCTGACTGATGATTGGCCACCCTCAAAGGCACTGTTGTGGCCAGGCATAATTAAACGTGATTAATTAATATGACAAAACACAAAACCGCGCGACGTTCTGTCATTGGTTTTCAATTACCTACAACCGAAGAGTCGCGCTCGTAAAAACCATTCTCTCGCCCACTGACTACGTGAATCAAAACAAGGGATGTTTTATTGCGACATTAGGGGGTGGTTTAATGACGCACACAACGGTTCTATTCAATGACGTTTGTAGGCGACGTAAATCAGACTCGGATTCTATTGAAAAGAGGAGAAAACTTTCATCTCGAGTAGAAGCAATGTTGTGTCAAGGCATGATTGGTGGCTTCTCCCCCCACCCCCCACCCCCCGGAAGTCCAATGAATGCGTTAATGAATATTCCTAATGAGATGAGAGTCAAGGGTTGAATCTTGCGTGGTGTTCGTACTGATTCTTACTGCTTTATGTACGCATAAAATGTTGGCGAGTTTTGAAAACTTTCAATAGCTAACGAATATAATGCAGGCACATCAACATCTTTCATGGAAAAAAACTGTTTTTCACTTCTCGTCTCGGGAAAGATTATTAATGATATTTAATTAATTAATTAGCGAGATAAATATCGTTCAAAGGCGACCACAGCGTTCTTTGTTGCTTTCTTTCAGCGAGGCGTTTCATTGGATCTAGCTCTAAGCTCGACATCAAAGCCGGCGTGGAAAAGAAACGAGATGAAACATATTGCCGGAGAACGATGAGTGGAACAATGCTTCACCTCGACTCCGCTCTTGGTGCGCGATTTGATTGCTGTTCAACGAGACTCGTCACACACAACATTGATCGACTCATTTCCTTCGTTTCCTCTCCGCCATCAGCGAGCGTCTCGGAAACAATTATCCTGCAAGGTTGAATACGCGATACGGAATCCATTTTCATTAGTGCGGTTGGGGAAAGTCTTACGCGCTGGCAAGACCATGACAGCCGTGTGTGTATCAATCACTATGTATATCTCGTATTGCTCCCATCAAGTGTGAGGCATTCATCTCTTGTACATAATATTTTGAACAAACACAAAGGCATGAAATAGAATAAATCCGCATTAACTTGAACAAGTACAGTCTTGACTGAGTCGACGAGGAAATTTATTTACATCGGAATACTAAAATACTGAACTCAATCAATATGTACAGGAATTCAATAGCCTGCTCCATCTGCTTCAACCGAATCCCAAGATCAAAGAGCATGTGTTTTGATGTGAAATGCTACCTGGTTCTTAGATCTGTTCATCTCCTGACCTCGTCCACTTTCTCTGTAGTTCAATTACAGAAGATGATTCGAGGCTTTACGAAATAACAAAATATTAACATTTATGAATATCAGGACCTGACAGCAGTATATTGTGACTTGCAAGCTCTTCACCACGACCAAGCGAGATTCAGACTCCAACTGAGTTGTGGCTGGACATGGTTGAGATTTCGATCAAGTTGAGCCCGACTACGTCCTGTCGACACTTGTTTGTAGTCGAGTGAGATTGTCGCGTGCATGAATATTAGAAACTCCGCATCTGTTGGCATGACTGAAGTCTTACATTAAGTATCGAGGTAATAAAATATTGTGAGGTCAAGCAATCAAGCTCAATAAAATAACTAATATTAAAATTTCTCATATTTTTAGAAAAACATCCAAGTTCGGTTTTCAGGTACAGTTAGCTCGCACGCACAAATACGAAGAGTCACGAATTGACAAGAGCCCAAAACATACACAACCAAAATACTTTGTCAACTGATACAGTACCTAGTTCTAGAACAACACATTGTAATAAGTCTTCAGCAGCAAGTCGCCTGAGGTTCACACTGCCGGTTTTCCGTCTGAACGAAGTACAGTTTAAGAGTCGACCACGGCGAAGGCGAAGATATCGATGATCGATCTGTTCGAGAAGACAAATGGCAACCCCCGCCAGGCGCTAATGTCTATCAACGCGCCAGATCAAATCACCATTATGCAATACATCCATTTCAATTTAGACCCTAAGTATAGCGGCGAGATCGATCGCTCTCTCTCACTCCAGCAGCATGGAGGCGACAAAACTCGGCGCCATTCCGCTGCGCTTTTGCAGAAGCAGAATTGCGAGATTAATATTCCATTAGATTAAGACTGTTCGAACCAGCATGCACATGTGATTTTAACCGAAGTTTTCAAGATATGTTTCCCTTAAGTTATATAATTGATGGACGCTTTTAATATTAGAGTCGAAGAGTAAGCTTATGGACGCAATATCGTCTAAAACTGCATCAATGAACAATACTGAATAAAACAGATTACGTCAACAAAGCATATTTCTTTCTTGTTTGGAGTTGAATCTGAACAATTTATTACGTAAATGCCAAATGTTGAAGTGAAGCAGCGATCTTTACTTTGTAACGTGATCTACAATTGGTGGCATAATGTAGGACTCGATTTGGAATTAAAAATACTATATTTAAGATAAAATCTTGCATTATGACGATATAGTTTATTTCCTGCAAAACTTTAAATCTCTTCGTCAAACAAAATTACCGGCTTTTGTGAAATTTGATGAAATTTAATTGATTCTTACAAGATTGCAAACATGACGCCGAGCTGTCAGAAGCTTGAAGACGACGTTTACTTTGCGATCACGTTTCTCGCGACATAAGAAGCTTGTCCGTGCTTGCACGAGGCCCCGCCTTGTTTGTCGTGCAATTGTGTCGAGAAGATACCTCTCTTAATTACAGAGCAGCTCCGAGCTTTGAGTAAATCAGGACTCTCTCAGAGTACAAGAGAGATCAGTCAAGATTCTCAACTCTGTGACGACGAACTTGCGACGTGAACTTGTGTTGTCCAGTGTCAACTTCTCTCCGTCCGAGAGCTAGCGTACACTTGACATCCCTGTTATGTTGTTTCCGTGATGAGAGGCACAATGTTGACTCGCAATATCTAGAAGAGCGTTTGCGATTCGCTGCCTGTGGTTATATACTGTCGAAGTATCGAAATGAAATTCGCAATTAGAAATGAAAGTTGAAAACAGGTTGATCGGGTTCATTTTGCTACCTGACAACACACACCAAATTTGATTTTTCTACTTATGTTTGTTCAATTTTCTTTTATTGGACGAAATGAATTTACAAAATTTTCGGTGCAAAAATATTTAGCAAACTTTAGCTTGGACCTCATTTTCGATCTCAATCCATTCAGGAGCGAAGGCGATTGTTAGCCCTTTTTTAAAAGTTTTTGTTTTTGTGCAGTATTATCTTTCAGTCGTGAGAAGATCCTGAAACAAGAATGCTAGTACTGGAACGCTTGTGTATTTTTAAAATTCAAATCGAGTGAATTCCTGTCTAGTAACTAAATTACACATATCAATGTTTTGAATCAAGGCTGAAGTCAAGATGTTAACTAATTAAATCAGAGCATCATGACTGCTAATTAAAAACACAAATTAAAAAATAAAACTTCATGACTATATAAAACACCATTTCACTTGAGAATTTTTGGTTAACAACCAAAATTTGGGTTTGGTTGGTTTTTACGTGTTTCTGATTCAAAAGTTTGGCTTAAGACTTGAATCTGCGCATGATTCAATAAAATGACTACACACTATTTGTTACTGAGCATTTTGTTGCAAATGCACACAGTCAATGTAGCATTGTTATCGGTTAGTGCACTTGGAAATAGGCAACGATGCTGTCAACATGTGAAGTTGGAAGCCCGTGTATCGAGCTAATTCCTATTTGTGAAAGCATTCTAGAACTCAACCAGATTCAAGTCCGTTGCCCTTCGATTTCCTCAGTCAAGTTTTATCTCAGAAGTGAGAGCACACTCTGCATGTAAATGTCATGCAAAATGTTTAAACATATTATACAACTTATGTAAGAAGTGATACAATTTCAAAATTAACTGTGAAGAGTACCCAGTTGAGTCATCAAACAGTAATAAAGTAAACCCCTCGACGTTACTCAAGTTGTATCGGGGTATACTCCTGGTCACCTACCTAAACATATGACATGAATATTCCACGTGCAATTAATGAGACCCTGAATACATGAAAGTGTCTATCAACTCCATCATATTGGCTGTCCTAAAGTATTTTGGAGCTTATTTCCTCGGCCCCCAAAACTCAATTAAAATACCGGCCGATGCAAACTCCCTGAGAGCCGCGTGACGTCAGCTGTGACATATATCGCAAGATAGGCGATATTTGTGATGCAAGCTATCCTGGATGCAATAATGGAGTTCCTATTGCCGTTCAGCTTATCTATTCCCGAGTTTAGCTATTTCTCGTACTAACATTCGATTTGAGCGTTCCCTCGGGACGCTCCACAGCAAATGCATGGATATTGGATTAATCGGGAACATAAACATGTGTATCGGGATAACGCGGGGTCACACATATCAAGGTCACCTACCCTCTTGTTATCCCTGAACTTGATCCAACCGTCGACGACCGTCTGATCCGGATGTTGTTTGACCTCCGTGACGTAATCGATACCTTCGTCGCCATCAAGATCCGAGTCTGTGAGTGAGTGAGCAGACGAGTGCCTCGATGTCCTCGCTGATCCGTCGAGACTGTTCCTGGCCGCACGCGTGCGCACTGGCGAGCTGCACGCGCTGTGGGACGTGAGGGCACGTGCGGCGGAGGTACGTGCCAGCACGGGGCTGTTGCACGCGCTCATCACGCCGCCTCGCACGAGGCCGTGTCGCACGGGCAAGGGACTGTTGCACGGGCTGTCCGACATTCTTACAACACTTCACAACACTGGACTACGATCACGGCAAATACTTTACATCGAACAGCGATCTGCTATAATTTTAATGATGATTATAATGCACTTTGCAAAGCCCGAATTGCAAATGAAAGTCTATTAAATTCGTTCCTGTTACACGGCTAGATAATTTCACTGGAATTGGGTGGTAATTGTATTTGGTTTTGTAATCAGGTTGTAGTTAAATATTATGGGCGATATGTGATTACATTGTTGTTCCCTCCGAGATATGGAATCAAATGATCGTTATGGGTGTGCACTCTACGTGGCAGTTATCATGTAATAGGGCGATAGTTACGTAGTCCTGATCATTAGTCAAATGTATTTTTGTAACTATTTATTTAGTTGTTAGCTCCAGGTGAAGGTAAGAGCAGGGGAATTCCCCCGCGCAAGAAGTCGGGACAGTGCAAGAACGCACGCACCTAGACACGCACTGAAGTAGCAGCGCCGAACATCGATAGCTAATTAATAATCGATACAACTCGAGACACGCGATCTAGAGTACACATCACGCATGATCCCGCAGGAGCGGTGTCAATGTAGCGCCAGGATTCCAGGGGGCTTTGAAATGCAACACACTCGCCGATGGTCAGTGGAACAACACACGTGTGGAAAATGGAATCGAAATTACGTTGCACTTTGCTGCACTTATAACATTTTCACATTGTTCTTGCGAGTTGAGTCTACATAATAAGTTAATATTAATAAACGTGAAAAGATAGAACACTTGCTTAGATAATCAGTTCTTAACACTAGCTTGTTGGTCAAAAGTCGGCATGAAATTCACCACATGAATAATATAAGATTCCGTTCCACTTAAGATAGGTATAAATGTTTTACAAAAAGTTTTACAAACACGCAAATAGTACACAATAGCAAGATATGTATTTACAGTTTAAAAGTTCGAACGTTCTTGGTATACCGGGACAAACTGATAATCGGATTTAAAAATTTAATGTCCCGCGTGATATTAAATTTATGACACTTATGACACAATTTTTTAAATAATTGTTTAATTTTTAGTAATAACTATTATTTTGTTGATAATAAAATTCTACAGCTATTCTCTTGAGAACTCGTCTCTTCCTACTCGCCACTCACTCAGCGGCGCCTCTGAGAGCGCCGCGACGCTCGTAACACCGACGCTCTGACGACGAGGACGCGACCTTCTCACGCAGCGACGTCGCGACGAATGCGGCGTCTGCGGCGTCCCGACGTACGCGACGCCATCTGCCGGGCGGCGCGTGAAGCAACCGTCTCGCGTTCAGACGTTCATTCAGGCGATTACAAAACAGAGTTATTGTAATTAAGTTTTCATTATTAAAAAAAGAAATACTCGCGAATCATAATCCAATTTGTTTGGAATTGAGTGGAAAAGATTTCCGTCTCCCAATTTCCAGGCAAGATCAAAATAAAATTATAAAGAAAGTACTCGAAATTCAAAGGTTATTTCTAGTTATGATTATGATGTAGTCTAACACTCATCATGTACACTCACCTCCAAGTGTTCGTACTGTGTTTCTCATAAGAGCACAATGTATAAACCGGTAGGAACACTTGGAGGTGGGTGTACATCATGTAACATCATGTACATACACTACTCTAATCTAGGATAAAGCACTGTATTATAATTAAAATGGACCGCGATATTTCGCCGACTCGTTCTGTCGCATCCTCAGGTGAGACTGACGAGACAACACCAAAACAAAACAAACCTAACTATCAGCATGACCCCTACTAAGCAACCGGTGAACTATGTCATACCACCTTTCATCCCGATAAGCAAATCTCACACCACCGTCCACACAATACTGCGCCATGAGTCATCGAAGAAATAGCTCGGTTGGCTGATAATGTTTTCATTACACAAAATAAAGGCCGCTGCAACAATTTTTTTTCACATTGTTTTCTTTATAAATTGCTACAGTAGGAATCCCAATTAAAATCATGGTTGATTATAGTATATGATAGTATGATAGACATGCAGCGTCGTAAGACCACGAACTGCAACATGCTATCGAACATTGCGCAATGGCAATACACAAATGGACTATTTTTTTATTTTTTTGAAATCAATATGAAATTACAAAAGCCGAGTTCGTTCCACAATCGTTGTTCATCCTGGCTGAGGCGTTACGTAGTTTTCCGAGGAAGTAAACACGAATTCTGTGATGGTCATTTCGAACAGTATCACGTTTTCCTTCCGACTTAAGCTGGCTTTCCATGCTCCGTCATCTTCCGTCAACGTCCGTCACCGTCCAACGAAAACGACCACGTGACCCGTCTCGACCAATCCCTCGCCGTCCGAGATTTTTGGGGGTGGCTCTGATTGGTCGAGACGGGTAACGTGGTCGTTTTCGTTGGACGGTGACGGACGTTGACGGAAGATGACGGAGCATGGAAAGCCAGCATTAGTCCTACGTTGTATTCTTATCTGCGCTTCATAATGTATCTATACAAACTACCATAGTAGTCACTAGTCGACAAGCTTAAATATTAGTAATTAAATTGATTGCGTAATCATGCAATTATGCTTTTACACTGTTGTAAGAATAGGCCTACAACACGATGAAAAGAGTTCTCTCTGAATGTGGAGTCGAACGAATCAGAGCTGAATTGTGAGATGACTGGTGTGAAGTTAGCAGCAACCTCAACACACACGTCGACGCGATCTTTTCTTCTTAGTAAAAGTAACACGTCTTAATCTGGCATCTCGCTAGTGCCGAGCTTAGAGAAAAGGATGAGGGGGAAAGGGGACTTAACATAATCGATAGTTTTCCGGCTGCTCGAGAAGAAGAAGAGTTAATGTTTCCCGCAGGTTTCTAATTTTCCTCCCGCCAAAGCGCGGTGAAAGATGTGTTCCTCCACTACATTGATTGCTCATCAGCGGAGAGAGTGGTAGTGGAGAGAGGAGAGAGATACATCGCTTAACGCCTCGAAGAGAATAAATAACGCGGGATTTTTCACAGCCTCCTCGAGTAATCCCATGAGAGAGCATAATTCTTCCCCAACAGCCGATACAGCGTCATATCCGAGTGTTATTTGAATACAGGGATGAGAAACTTCTCTTCCTCGATATTGTGGATATGCATAATATTTAAACCCTCTTGTTTTGTTTTTATCTCGAAAGATCCCTTCTTGAAGAACAGCTTTTCCAGCAATATCTGGTTCACACATCCGCTTCTCGCTCAACTTTGCGAGTTTTTGCTCCTCTCTCGACGATTTGTTCATGTCACGTGGTTAATGTGTTCTGCTTTGTTCACTCTACTGCGCCTTCTATGGACGGTAATAGACTATCATTCTCCTCCGCCACCGCCACTGAGATCAGGTAAACTTGGCCTCGGTAACCGACTTATCAGCGTCGAGATGCGGCGTCGCTGTCACTCACTCGACGCCAGACGTCGCATGTAATATTTACCCCGAGCGACGCCCCCCCTCCCACCCATCAGTCATCCCTGGTGTCACATTCCTCACCTCGTGTGTTTTCTTACACGACTCACACACACATACACACGTGACTCCCCCTCCTAGCGGCAAATATCAACACTTATAAAGCTCATCCCCTGTCAAAGACGTCAGGTAAAGATAAGTCTTGTTGAAGTTACATGCGTGATTGCAGACAGGAAAATACTCACAGTCTACAGAGAGGTCAGTTTGCTCTAAAGTATAGAAAATGTTTCATGTATTCGATTAGAACTTCGTACATTACATGATGCATTGCTTGGACGTCAAATATTTGCTTTCCTTTTACGGTGGCTCGTTTCTAATAAAATGTTACTTTTCCGTAATTGAAAAACACCAACCAAAACTCTACGTAGAACGGTTTGCAGATTTGTATACTGAGGTACTTGTTTTAAAGATTATTTTATTAGCAGAGCAATTTACATTAAATTGTCATTAGGAAAGATATCGAATAAAAACATTGTTTAATTTGTCCATCATTTTCATTGGCAAATCTTGCTTTGAAATATCGACAATCATTCAGGGTGATAAACGGCCTGTGACGTAGACAGCTACGTCTGCTGATCCTTGAGAACTTCTTGCCTATTCGATAATTGATTTGTTTTATTCAGATTTTATCAGATATAATACATATTGCTGGGCGCTCTTAAATCAAACAAAAATAACTTTTGTTCGTCGAGAGATCATGAATGAACTGATATTTTCAATATTTTATGTCCTTAATTCAATGTAACATTCCTGATGTAGCAGAAATTACAGTTGTGAGTGAATCCCGCACCCGGCACCTCCACCGCTGTGTCGACCAATCAGAGAACGAAGAGCAACTTCACTGGAGCAGAACACGAACGTCATACAATCAGCAGAATTCTAGAGCGAGCCAAGCGACAGCGGAAATTGATAAAACAAAAAAAGTAAAGTTTTTCGTTTTTCCTCTTCCCCTCTCCACCAACCCGCTTGCTGCGGACTCAACTCATTAAAGTTCCGAATCCCGGGTTTAATTCTCACGCACAATCAAGTCAGACCAACGTCGCGCCGCCTCCAAGACGTCGTGATCAAGAAATCAGAACGAGCAACGCGGAGGTTCGAGAGAAAAGTAATATTTTCTCTCCTTGCCGACGAAATTAAGAGTGACAGGGTAGATTGTGAAAATGTTAATATTTTTCAAAATTCTCTTGGTTATAAAATAATTCCATAGAAAATAATTGAATTTATAAGTAAATTTTGTGTGTTCGTGTGTTGCCAATATTGTACAACATGATAAAAATGTGAATATTGAGTAATGACAGGATAGCAATTCAGGAATGAATTGCTAATAAATAAATTGACATGTTTCCAGATTTGTTCATGATCATTTACTCCAAGACTTGTGTTTTATATAGTTGAGCTAATGAAGAATAGAATAAATCTGAGTCAGCATTGTCTGGTACTCAAGATCCGTGTCAATACTCAATTATCAAGTTAAGAGTTCAGTTTTATGAAAACTTGCTGTTTATTCCTCGGTTTATTCCAACTTACGTCCACCGACTGGAGGGTTTAAAAGAGAAAAAGGGTTTTGTTTGAATAGCAAATGAGGAAAGCACTAGATTAAAGCATTTTAACCTAATTTTAAATAAACTTTTCTATGTAACGCATTTAAACTACCTACTCTTCTGCTACGTTGAGCTCGTTGAAAGAGTTCTTAACTGTCATAATGAGGAACCGCCGAGTTTTAATGAAGCGAGCTGCAGTAAAAATATCCGACTAAACATGTGAGGTGAATTAGCTGAACGAGTCCCCCGAGGTGCAGCAATCATCAGATAAATCATGCAAGCACCGCCCTCTCGTGTCGCGCAACATCCGCTTCCTGGTGCAAACCACATTGTTGCGACATTCGCACGCGCACATTGTTGGCATGGCATCATTGTTGCCTGCATTGTTGATTTTATCAGCCTTCGCTGTAAGTTCTGAAAGATAAGAAATATCATCTTTCAGAATGATCTTCGGGTTCTTTTTATGTAGTATAGTTGACAATGACAACTAAGCCTTAGCCTTCAACTTTTTCACGTTTTATACAATGAAAACGCAAACTGTTTCAAAACGACGGTCTCTATCTTCGAAAGCTCGTATTTCGTGAATTTCTTGTTCTTGCGATATCCTCATAATATCCTCAACATATCTTTATAAAACTCATATTGCAATGAGCTCGTTTTATTGAATCAAAAATCAAAGGGCTATCAAACAATTCCAGCATTTTACGCTTGATTGAGCGAGCGTAGCGAGCGTCACCACGGTACTCTTATGGCACTTTCTCTGTGTGTTTTTTTTTGTTTGTTTTTTTGTTTGTTTTTTTTGTGTTCACAGCCCAGGTCAAACGGCACAACCAATCGATCTGAAATTTTGCACATATACTAACGTAATCTATGCGGTCCCTGGGATCGTTTTTGAACGGGCTCAAATTTTAAAATTGGTTCAAATTTTAAAAAAAATATCTTTTGATTGGTTGTTCCGAGCAATTTGAAATTTTGACAAGTCATTACGACCAACATTGTACCCAATCATACAAAGTTTCAGCCAAATCCTCCCATTGGTTAAAATTTTAAAAAAATATTTCATATGATTTTTGAAATTTAAACTAGAACCGTTTGACCGATCAACTTAAAACTTTGCATGGTCATTAAGACCAACATTATCTGTATTTTTGACAATTTTCAGACTTATCTGTGTTTAAATCCAAAAGTTATTGACATTTTACGGACATTTTGCGTGTTGGCTGTTAAATTACTGAAAAATGTTGATCACGGCTACTTCGACTCTTTATAGTTCCAAGGTAGTTAGAGCAGAAACTTTCAAACGTATGAAACTGATATGACCGTTCAACAGATCGTCTAATATTGTGTAAGTATACACACTTATATCACATGAGTGGTCCCAGGTATATTTTTTTAAATAGATCCTACCTATGATTTTTGAATATTAACAAAGAACATTCTAATCATAAAGGTTCAATCAATCAACCTAAAACTTTCCATGGTTATTGGGACTAATACTTTAGGAATAATTGGAGATTTTTATACCTACAAGTCTGACGAATTTCAAGAATTATTGGCTTTTAATGATATTTTCGATAGACATAATTTCGGTTCGAGGTGTTGCGCGTGTCCGTGCTCGCTCATCAACGCGTTACACTGAGCGTTTTCCTAGTTTTACAATTGAAATTCTCATCACTCTGCGCGATAAAACCTATAAAACTGAACAATATAGGGAAGCATGGAGCACAGCGGGCCGATTTTTGCAAATAATTTTATTGTGATTAGAATAATAAAGGGAAACTATTTTAAAAAATATACAACGTATCCTCAGTCTTTCGGGATCACAAATTAATTTATACTGTCTTGAAAAGTTTGAGGAACCTATTTAAAAAAATTGATAAATTTGTTCCAAAAGTGGCCCACACAGTGGGCCAGCCGTCTGTACAGTCCCTTCCCTCCTTCCTCGTGGAAAGCAATATAATGGACTTATATCCTGTTCACATTGAGGATTATCAAGATTCAGTTCAATTACAATCAAAATCAAAATGGCGGCATGTATAAAGTTGAACCTTAAAATGTTTGTTACATGCAAATTAGAGCATTATTTTGAAAGAATTTGTTTTAAAATTCATAAGAATCTCTTCTGTTTGATGTTGAATTTATTCATGATTCAGATTTCGATTGCGTTGTTACAATTGAACCAAATTTGGATCATGATCGAGTTCGATTGAGTTGTGTTCACACATATTTCGATTACGATTGAGATTTTGGAGTGACAACAGAGTATTAGCGGTTGGCATGATACAAAGCAGCCTCACATAGACCTCTCATCAATCAGTCCTATCGAATTTTATTTTTCTTTCTGTTGCGAACCATATTTCTCTGAAAAAAATTTCATTAACCTCTTGGATTATCATATTTCATTGCCAAATAGAATACCCAATTATGACGAATAACATTTATAAAGTAATAATGTATGGTAAAACAGCATCCCACACTGCGTTTTATCACTGTTTTCCAATAATGTGTGCAATAATTACACATGAAACTTATTATTAATTTGTGCAGAAGACTGCTATGAATACAATCACCCAACCTAGCTGCACTTAGTTGATGCTATACCTACTAGCAAGGTATGACAAAATTCACGAAATAAATTGTAAACATTAACAAATCTGAGAAAAGTCCAGTGGCCCACTGTGCCCCATGGCCCACTGTGCTCCAGTCTCCCCTAAATAATACCAAATTTTATTTATACATGACGCGTTAAACAATAATACTATCAATATTTCATGATAGTATAGTAATATTAATACCGAAGTAGTAACAGTACTACTGGTATTACTATTAATACCGTCCTTAAACCGAGATGTAACAGCTAAAATCTCCCCTATAAAGGCTCTTGATCTTGAATAGTATTGGCGGAAAACACCCTCGTTGAAAATAAAGATAATTCTGAAGTTTTCTGCACATTCCTGTCAATGTGAAACCAAAGTGAAACCAGTGCTCACCGGTCACCGAAACCAAAAGCTGTAGAGTTTTTTTTATTGAGCATTGAGTATTGATAATCAAAGTTTTAGAGGGCTGCCCAAAATAATCAATGTCCTTCACATGTCAGTAGTATACACCTTCGTCATTTGTTTATTTATAACATGAAGGAAGCTCACTTTCCGGTGGCAGTCACTAGACTGAGAGTTCATCTTCACACAATGACAAGTCTCACCAGACGCAGAATAAGTTTCAAGTCAAGACACTTGCAGCATCAACTGGTTGCTGTCTGTCTGCGAGCTCAAGAAATAAAGAATTATCTTATCTTATCTTATCTTATCTTAAGATGAGGCTAATTAATGTTCCTCGTCTCATCCGTGGCGGATTAGAGCAGCATGTCGTTGCGGTGTTGTTCTCTACTCAAGCAGGTTGTTAATTATTGCTCAGCGGCGAGGCGAGGTTGCCATGTGTCAGTGGCTCAGCGGGCAGGCGAGGTTGCCATGTGTACTGTCACCTCAACATCACCAGAGACGAGCCGCAGATAAGTCGAGCAGACAAAAACACGAGCAGAGAGCTAGAAGGGTTGTGACGAGCAGTGTTATTAATATCCCAGATGCTGTCGGCAAATAAATGACGAAGGTAACAGGATTTGTAATCTGTCGCGACTTAAAAAAAAAATTAATTTATTCAGACAAATGGATTTGGAAATCCTAATCAAACCCGTAACTGCCACTGATAATCCCTGATTTCACATGGACATCACAGGCCAACCCTCATAATCATTCAACTGGCATCATTAGGCGCTCTGGCCATCTGATTTCTTGTGCCTCTTGTGTTTTAATAAATAACTTTACTTCAGAACACGACGATTCCATTGGAAATCAATAAGCTTTCATTGATTTAAGAGGATTTCTCTACTGAAAAGTTTTTAATTACAGTCACAAAATATCTTATTTAGTTCGAGTTTTGCGATGTCGATTGCTTTTGTTACTTGAAATCTTTCTTGGAACCTTCCCTCAAAAGTTACTTCATTTAAAACTTATGAACTTAAATTAATACCAAAAGTCATACTTGGTCTAAAGTTTCCGTCTTTGTTCTGTGTGATTGACAAGTGTAAACAGATAAATGTTGCAGTGGAAGCAGGTAAAAGCCGACGCCAAGTGAAAGCGTGGGAAATGGCTGCGAGTAAAACGACGTCCACGAACCCCTGGCATCTGAATGGAGCTAATGAGCGAGGGCCTCTCATTAGGTAATGACCCCTGAGGGTTGAAGAGAGGGGCGTGGAGGGGGGCACGTCAAAGAAGACCACTCGGGAGATGAAATTATATACCATGCCGTTCCAACGCATTAGCTCAACATTTCTCCTGATGGATGGAATATTAATCAATAAAATAATCAAAATGTTAAGGGAGAAAATATTAAAAAAGCCACATTCTCTCTTTTCAATCTTGTGTATGGTGATGGTTCCTCTATAGCTGCCACAAGAAGTATGTTTATCATCAAAATGTTCCACCTCTTGCAATAACAATGTTGAGAAGAGAAGGTCAGCCTTACACTCTGGGAAACATTATTTGGCAATGCGCCTCACGGTAAACTCGTTTTCATCGTAATTATGCGTAAAAGATGGTCTGAAAAAGGCTGGGAAGTGAAATGAATAGCTATCTTCTCGTTGAACGTGCCAAGTGGTGAGCGAGTAAGACTTAACTCTCTCTGACTCTAACTCTAACTCTCTTCCACTCGCTGTCTAGATGATCACGAGGCGCAGCTTTCAAAGGAAACTGCGTTTAGAAAGATGTAAAGCATTCAATTTGTGAGGGGTTTTAAAAATGCTCGTCCGATTCTACAAAAAGCTAAAAGAGATGAACAAGAAAGCAAAGGAGAAAATGCTAGAAAAGCGAGTCTAAAAGTGATGGAAGTAATGTAGTATCATAGCCAGATAAAATAAGCTCTGTCATGTTACCTGAGCCTGCATGTTACGTGATTACCTACCGGAGCTATATTCCCAGAACTTCACCCACTAGTCAAATGAATCAGCACTTGAGCTACTATTGCACTACATATATCACAAGCAAGGAGCAATAACATTGTAGCCTCATGGTTAGGAGAAATAATGCAGTTCTTCCCTCTATAATTACAGCGTTACTGAAACATTGCCGAACAAAGTTTTTCAGGTGTCTGTTGTTTTTTTATATGTCTGTAATTTTTTTCAGAGTATTTGCTCAAACTACGTTCCATTAGGCTTGGCAACTGTTCCTCCTGCACTTAGAGCACTAATCCTGTGCAAGAAGCCACAATACTTCCGCCTCTGCAGAATCCGAGGTCCACAAACCCCGAGAACCCTCGTGATGTATCGCCAGAAGAGATATTCATTATTTGTGTCGTGTGTTTTTTAGTCGGCTTACTTTTACTTGCTAACAAGTCGACCGCAGCATGGCAAGCAGCAGTTGACCCTCCCCCCCCCCCCCCACGCAGGGTGATCTACACCCCCGCCCCCGCTGGACGTGGTCAGGAAGCTAACGAACCTTACAAGAGAGCACGGGATGGGTGTGCTCTGCCCAAACAATATCGCGAATGTATGAAGCTTCGGATTCTGTTCATATCTCGAATGTTTGATCTGGAAGATCTTTAATGTGGTTTTAATATTGACAAATTAGTTTAAATTTATAAAACTTCGTTATCTATACATATTACGCTCATTAATGATATCAAGCAAAGAATACTTCCATCGTCCCATGGCTCATTCGAAAAAGATTGCAAATTCACAATTGGTGGCAGTGGTGGGACTCGTTTTCAAGTACTGAATTGAGCCGATGAAGAGAGCAGAGCCAGCTCAAGATGAACCACCGTCGACTGCAAGCGTCTCTGTCGCGTCAGCGTCGGCGTCGGCGTCGGCGTCGGCGTCGGCGTCGGCGTCGGCGTCGGCGTCGGCGTCGAGTATGTATAGCCACTCCGACGAAGTGACCGTGTCGTGTTTACGCGGTGACGTAACGACCGACGCGCTCCATTGGGCCGACAGACACATCGCCGCAGGGCGTCGGTCGACGTCGAGACGCTGTCTCTCACCTGCAACGACGTCGGCTCTTGCTTCTTGACGCCTGGCAGAGGAGTTACACTAATATCCTGTCTCTGCCACCAATGTAAACCCTGTACAGTGTAGTAGGGAATAGATTGTGGAGGGTTGAGGAGGGTTCCACGTTGGCAGCAGAAAAATTATATTTATTAGTGAGGAGGCCACAAAGCCACCGCTACAACCCCTACCTGTGCCGAGTAAAAACGACACTTTCACTGATGATAGTAAAATGCGTTGAATTCCATCTCTACTCGTAAAATAATATTTCAACTCCGCTCTAGTTATGTATAATCCACGGTTGAAATTACAGCTCTGTTGCTATAATACTATATTAAAATTAATTATCATAAATTAAAATTCACTTCATTTGGGATGTTAAAGTAGCGGCCGAAGACTGAGAAGTGTTCAGTATCTGGCCTCCGACGTGCGATTATTCTCTGCTACGTCAACGCGAGTGGTGTGAAGATGTATTCTTGAGCCCGGCACGTCGCGCTGCTCTGTGCGTGCTTGTGCGTGCGTGCGTGCGTGTGCGTGAGCCCAGAGCGCCCCTGGTGGTTGGGGTGGTCAGGCTCGCGGGGATGAAATATGGATGCTGTGCGGACCTCGAGTATGGATCCAGACAAGGTGAGGGCGAAGAGCAAACAAAGAAACCCAAGACCTTCTTCTTGGGGAAGTTCAAGCGGGCGGAAAGATGAAGTCAAAAACGTATTTGTTTAAGCCCAGTGTTTAAGTGAAGCTATATTTTGCTGATAAATGATCATAAATTCTTAAAAATAAAGCTTGAACATGACAAGTGACTGACAAGTGACATGACAAGTGCCTTTGACTGAAGATATCTATTTTCACAATTCTGTTAATTGCAGTATTACACAATATGGGTAATTATTTCAAGTATGAGTGGTTAGCACCCCTTTTTTGGAAAAAAAGTGCTTTTAATCATTGTAAAATTTCAACCAAACGTCCTGATAATATATAATATTATTCTGTGTGCGTCTCAAAGAAAAGATCCGTACATGCTGCGAATTATTTGCAATAACTTCACATGTCGGATACAAACTCAGTTAGGGTCTATGTGGTGGAGCCAGTGGCGGCTATTTGGCTTTACAACAGGTGTTCAATTACATAGAAGGACGTAGAAGAAAGTACTCAAAGAGGAGAGCCCCCCGCAGATGCGGGGCCGGGGCGCATAACCCCGGATTTTTTTGTATCTTTAGTTTGAAATTGATGCATTTTTATTAGACAAAATATTTAACTTCCTACTTCCTGGATTAGGGAGCACTTTTAAATAATTTTCTTGGATGATCAGGTGTGCAATTGTCACACCTTGCACACTGTAATAGCCGCCACTGGGTGGAGCACGTTGAACAACGTCAAGAATGCGATATTGCGTTATGAAACTGTCTGTGTTTACATTTCACATGTAATGTTGAAGTAAGCGAGACATGAATACAGTTATCTCGTAATCCATCATGTAAGACTGACAAGTGTTGTCATTCAACAAGTATTCAACACTCCATTACATGTCTTGAAGAGTCATGAAATATCTCCACTCATTAACATGGCTGTTTACATAAGCACTGTTTAATTATCCCCCTCTGCCCAGGGACTTGCAGAAACAAGAGGACTAGGCGGGCTATCATGAGGGGGGGGGGGGGGGGTGGCTCAGTCACGGTCAATGGCTTTGGGGTTTCTTAGAGAGAAGTTGAAAATGAGCTCGTAACTTGGACTGTGAAAGTTTTTACGTTCCTTATAAAATAGCTCTGTGGTTGGTAGAGGCGCCGGGTTTCCGACCATCTTGAACTTTCACCGGTGCTTTCGTATTTTAATGTCTCATATTACTTTCAATTTTATCACCCGACGGGGATAGATTCTTTTAACAGTATGATAACATTAAAAAAATTAAACACTATCCAAAGACGTTCGCCCTGTTCGAGCTGGGCGTCATATCTCGGGTTCGACTCCCGTGGCATATTCGTCGCCATGGCAACACGGCATCATTACGCGAGATTTAGAGAGTCTCGTGTGAACGACTTCCCCCGGAGGCTGCGAGAGGATCTCGGCGTGGCGGCCGCACTTAGAGGCCCGCTCATAACCGGCTTCCGGTGCAGCGCTATCTAGGAGGCGGTGATAATGCGAAGAAGACGACACCGTGGAGATGCATTCATCTCGACTTCCCTCGCGCTGGTGCATCCAGATTCACCTCACAACCAAGTCAAGAGCTCAGAACCAACTCAGAACCTCCAGTCATCTTCATGGACCACATTCATGGAGGGTTGTTAGGGACCAAATGCCGTGTTTCTTGTACAAGATAGCATTGCTATGATATTTTGTGTTGGCTGTGAGTCTGGGACGAAGCAGATGGTTCTTTTCTTTAGTACCTATAATTGTTTTATTGGTTGTTAGCGACTTTGACAATTAGGTTACATGAAACTCACAAGCAACCGAAACAGCGATTATCAAGTCTCTGCAAATTATACCTAGTTGACTCTCACGAAGCCTGTTATTTTCCACTGTGCGGTAATATAAAAATTATATTATGTTTTAATACAATCTAAATTCCCTCGCTTCGATATTTGGTGAACGAGACACGTGACCGACAAAAAATATGAAATGAAATAAGAAACAGCAACATTTTTCAGCATTAAATCTCTTCACTAAAGTTATTGTGAAGATAACGCTTTAACTCCTCTCATTATTCGTCTATATTACATCCTAAGCCACATTGTAGGATGTTTATTGAATCGCCCGAGAGTTTTACAAATTGGATTCAGCCATCTGGAAGATCTGCTCCTCTTCGCCGATGTTCTGGACCACACGGCCCGAGCGTCTCGCTAATAGCTTGCTTTGTTGCCGTCTGACCGATAATTCCATCTTCTCCCACGCGTCGCGTAAACGACGCGTCTGACTCGCGGCTAAATCATCGGCGCAGGGGGCCCGAGTAATGGGCAATTATTTCTCTCATCTACTAGGTCGTTATTATCACCACCATGTCAGGCGCACGCGCACAACGCACGCCAGAGAATGAGGTATTGGATTAATAAGAAGTTATTTTCTTGCTTCGTTCGTTCGGAAGATTACAAGAAAATTGCTTGAAAAGTTCTTCGAAACGGTCAAATGCATTATTTGATTGTAAAATGGCGCTCATATGACACACAACCTCGTAATCAACGACATTGACATAACATTCTTATCGCTTAAAATTATCTCTGCTTTGTTCCCCAACCCCAATGAGCATACAAGAAATCTAATGGCCCTATTTAGAAACCTATTTAGAATCTATTTAGATCTATCTATTTAGAAACCCTGAGAAATCGCATCCCCTATTACAAGCACTGCGTTGAATTATAACAGTTGTTCTTGGTTATTTACGTTCAAAAAATGTCAGGTACTCCTGAGTTCATCTGATGAGTTCTACATTCTGGATTTATAATATAATTATCTGTGACTTTTTACATGAAGCTGACGTCTTTCTAAAAGCAATCTTAATCGGTTTGCTTGTTGAGTGTCGATATAATGCTCCAGATCGCCCACATTTTGATTGCCTCAGTCAATATGGAGCTGTGATGCTCTAAATCATACGTTAAATGTTTCCTTAGGACAATTTGACTTACTTTTAAAAGTAAGTAGGAAAACGCTCAGTGTAGCGCAACGCGTTGATGAGCGAGCACCGATACGTGCAGCATCTCTAGCCAAAAACGATAAACAATACGACATGATACAATTTTCTTTTCAACTTTCCAATTTCCATTTGTACTCTGGTTATGGAAGTACTGAATAACTTTACCGATTGGGTTGGAGATAATGTTTGGATTGCTGCCAAATATTAACTTAATTTTAATTTTCGACCAATAGGAAGATTTCTTTAAATTTTAACTGATTGAAGGATTTTGCTGAAACTTTGTAAAAATTGGGCAAATGTTGGTCGCAGTGAATTGGCAAAATTTCAAATTGATCGGACTAATAGGAAGATATTTTATTTAAATTTATATCAATCAACGAATTTATTAAAAATGAAGGTATTCAAAGCCCATAGATGATCCGTACATGTGAGCAAAATTTCAGATCGATCGAAGAAAAACTGTGACCTGTATATCGTCCGTAAATGAAAAAAAACAGAGGTCAGTGCCAAAAGAGCCAAAAAGGAGTCTCTCGCCCAATAATGTTATCTCTAAGAAAGCGACCTGAACGTTTCAACCAATGAAGCACAGCACCAACAGGTAGCTCCTTGTCTCATCAGCGAGGTCTCCACCGGGCTTCGAACCGAGCGTCTCAGGCTTGATATCTGCCGGCAAGTTTTTGTGTCGAGTGAATCCATTACGTCGACAAAAACGAGACATCTTCCTCCTCGTCGTCGTCTTCTTCTGTTCAAGGATAATAGAACTGATATAAAACCTCCACGCTGAGGTTTCACTTCTAACCACATTATTAACTCAACGTTTCGACACCGGTGACGTCATAAACACGCTGCCAGACAAAGTTCGCCCATTAAATATATATCAAAACACATAACACGATGATGTCATTTTAGCTCGTCTCTTTTGAGAGGAAAATGAATCTCCATTTTCCTGGCTGATGTTGCTATTGAATATACTCTTTATGGCATCGCCATAGTGTCTAAGAGAGAGGCTTAATGGCTGGCATCAAACACATGAAGAGACATGAGGGGTGAGAAGAGAGGGGAGAGGTTCCCTAACTCGCTCAAAAATACGTCAATTCAATAAAAAGCATACGTCAAGTAGTGTTGGGTTTCAACTGAGTCTATGCGATTGTGCAACTTTATTAGACATCGATCGGAAATGTGTAAATATTTATTGTTATTTAAAAAAAATCAATGTGGATATTAACATGGTCAATGGCATCTTGAAATCGTTTCAAGATGACCGTGCGAATGTTCATAATAATCCTTGATGACCGTCGTCTACATATAAAGTAACACTTTGATTACGTATCTACATAATTAAGAAAATAACCTCGTTGTTGATCATTTACTTATCCTTAGCGTCGATAAGCCAATGTAAATACTCAATTCGATGTAATATTGCAAAGTCAGATGCCAAGATCAACTTCCTGACAAGCTGAACCAGAGGTAGTGGGTTTGGGACCCGGTTTCAACACTTTACCTTAAAGATTTGCTGGCATAACTGCAGATTTCTCCCCCAACATGGCCGCCATCAATGATACAACCCGACAAGGTCATCAATCAGCAAGTTGGTACTCGACTTTGCATGGTTCGAAAGTACAGGAAGCGCCCGCTGACAGCGTTGCTATAGAATCTCGCTCTGCAGGGGAGATTAGACTCCCTCCCCCTCCCCCTCGCCCCCACGCGAAGCTATTCAAATGCTGGCCAACTTTATGTTCACTTTCCGGCAACGGCGTTACTCACGATGCCGCCTAATTGCATTGCACTGTGTAGCCCATATATAAAGTACACACTACACACTGTAAGAGATTTCAAGGATAAAGTGTGGTTCGGTCCTCTGAGAGTTGCGGCCGACAATCCTCGCGCGCTGATTGGCTGCAGCGTTCCAGGACAAACAGGCCTAGCATTGAGTCAACACTCCAGCTTAAGATGCATTTGCTGACCAGGGTCCAGAGGCAGTAGGAGGAGGTAGAACTAGTTACGAGTTGGAGTTACGTCTGCCCTCAAAACCTCACTGTCACTTTTGATAGAATTGTACCTAATGTTGAGTAGAAATATGATGTTCATGTGTGGCAACTGGATACCATTCACAATCAAAATCATTTGATTTTTCTTTGGCATGGGACACAATTGAACTATTGACAAAGAGCAGAAATCCATAAAAAGACGCACATGTTCTAAAAAATAGCAACAATCCTTGATCTACAATGGATATTAACAAACTTGAATATAATAAAGAAGTTCCATGAACCATCTTCCTCCTCTGACTTACCTCGGAACTGGTTGAAATGGACTCAAATACATGAATCAATTGAGCTTTCATACAACATCATCACGAAATTAGATTTTTTTGTCTGTATGAAGTTCAACGTCGAGTTTAGTTTATTCTTTCACATGGTGCACATACGAAGAAATACGTGTCATGGTGTCTTTCAATTGCAATTGCAAGAGCTAGTTGATTGAAATGTAATGTTGAGATGTACACGCGACGCACCTCTTAGCCCTCAAGAAGGTCGGAGTGCACGCTGAGTCGCTGCTGAGTCCATCAATAATGCATGAGTCTTGGATCTCCATAATGAAACACCTTGAGTGCAGCAGCCAGTAATTCACCGTTAAACAGACTTCAAATAGATCTGGCGGCAAACAATTATTGCCTGGTTTACCGACTCTGTTAGCATGCATTAGCAATATCACGGTATTCTATCACGTAATAATGGCGCGGCAATGGGCTATGGAAACCAATTATTAGTCTATTGCGGCTGACGTTGTTACGTCGCGGTATAGACAACCCGCTCGTCACGCCCCTGGAACATCAGCAACCCGCAGAACCGCATCCAAACAACTTCATCCTCACAGTGGCATCACGTCACGCCCGCTGGATGCTGCAATATCTTAGAGTGTCAAGTTATTGATGAGAGATCGACATTTTATGTCCGCTGTCTGGAAAGTTTCGTCTGATCAGAAAAGTCGACTTGAAGATAAAACAAAAAAATCATCAATGCATATAATCTGCATTGATGCGAACGTGTTCAGAATATCTGCATTTCCAAATAAACGCAAGACATTCGTCAAAAGAGAATGTGCAAATGTAATCAGATAACTCTTTTCTCCACAGTGCATTGTTGCAAACTCAACAGTAACCGACTTACCTGTTAGCTCAACATCAGAGTCCACTGGCTTCAAGAGTAGAGTCCATCGTAATTTGTCCAGATTGCACTAGTAGAGATATAACTGAACTTTAAAACCGACCTATGCGCTGTTAATTATTTTAGTGATCGCATATTTTGGGCAGGCGTTTCAAATTTTTAAACACACGAAAGAAAATGGTACCATTTTATTAAATTTATTCAGCTTATTAACGTGTAGGTACACTCCCCCAAATAATAAACGGTACTCGAAAGAAAATGAATTGACTGATTAAGGTTTGATGGCATCATTTCATGAAGCCAGTGCTAACGCATTATCTAACTCTTTTAGGTGAGCTCTGATTTCATTGATAATAACAAGGATTGATTGTCAAGGAACCGGCCCAGCAGCCAATACGTTTTGTACCAAGTACCGTTTATTTTTTGGGGGAGTGTACATAGATTTGCAGTTCATTTGAAGTACATTTAAATCAATACTTACACATGTTTTGGGATGATAACTGAAAATTACTCTTACTCGCAGAATCCTTACTTTGCGCAGCCGATGTCTGAAGTACCTCTTTTCACACTTGGTGGCAGAGGTAGGACGAACTTGAACAATGGCTGCCAAATCACACAGCCTCTTGTTTACGCATTGTAAAACATCTGGAATCATCTTTGTGTCTCTTCTGCATGCAGCTCATCCCTCCCCCCCCCCCCCTGCTTTTAATATCGTATCTTCGCTCGGCTGGAATGTGAGAGCTGTGTGCGACGCCAATGTGTTAATTAACGAGCGAAGTAAGAGAAACAATGAGCAGATATCCCTCCGATGTGATGTGATGAAAAAGAAGGGTGGAAAGCTCGGCGCGTAGCAGATGAGTTTTATAGCAACAACCTCATGTCATTTTCTCCAAGATTAATATTTAGGAATAGAATGAATGTGTCTACATGTGATGTTACGTGAGAAGGGGATCGAATCCACATACACCGGCTCAACTAATGCGAAAAGTATGCTTTTAATGATTCTTTGGGGCGGAAATTGTATGTAACTATGTTGTATGTTTCCTAAATAAACTAATATAAACTATTACAAAAAAATCTAGTGGTCAAATAGGCAGGTAACCCCAATATTTTTGTATTAGGCGGACTTAACTATTGATAATTAATGATACTCGTGTACTTATCCGAAAGTTTTAAAATACCATTCCGAAAACAGTATTGTGATGCTTCCCCAATCGTTATCAACAGAGAAAGATAAGAGATGTGCGAAGTAACTCAGCCATATCTCAGGTAAGAAGTTGCGTCAAGAATTCACACATCAGATTGTGGCGCCTCCCGCGCAATAAGCGCCATCTCTAAGAAACGTCAGGAGGTCGAAGATGGTGAAGGGCGGAGGGTGGAGGGCAACATCGTGGTTACACCAAATTAACAGCCTCTCGCCGGCAGCTTTTGAAAGTATAATAATTTTAATTAAAAATAAGAAACACTATGGGGAGTCGACGTTTAATAAAGCATCCCTTCTCCCTCGCCTCCTACACCCACTCAAAGTTATTCTTCGTAAGACATAAGTCAGGGGTAAGATATTGTTTGTATTAGGAGAAGAATAAAGACAATATTCAAGGAAGGCGACGTCACTACAGAACAACAATGGTGTTATGTTCTTCAAGGAAAATGAAGTTATAGTACACAAAGTATGTGTAAACTTGGGTTGAACCTTGGTTGAAATATTGGCCTCTATACTAATTATTACTTTTCTTGCTAACGAGATGCCAATTCACTATTTCTCTAGTACCTATTATATTTAATTACACTATGGAGTTATAGGCATGGTGTTGGTTAAAAGACACACATTCTTTAAGGACGATCACTAAAATTCTATGTTGTCCAACTGCTGCCTCTTTGTATAAAGGGTGAAGCCTGCACCACAATCGTTTTATCTGCGGATGGCCGTCGATGATAACCTTGTTTGTTGGTGATCGCCTATGACGTGTCACTGTTATTCTTCCACAAGTGTTTTCGCGTCTGTCAACGAAAGATACACAGTCACCTCGCAGGCGAAGCGAGCGAGTGGGAGGGAACGAATGATTCACATACTGATCGAAACAAACATTAGAAGAAACAAATCTTTAACTGTTTACCTCTAAATCCAATAGAGGCTGATAAGCAATTTTGATAATATAATTTCTGAATTAGTGTAATATGATACCAGAAAAAACACTCCGTGTAAAAATACCAGCCAAGTCTCTTTAACTATAAAAAAAAATAGAAGAAATCTAAAAATTCAGCACTGAAAAGGAGTGATATCAAAAAAGGAGCCAAGTCAACGAATTTTCCAAATTTTAATCGTACCATTGAAATAAAAATATCAACCCCCGAGAAATACTTAAAAAAAGGACTTGGCGCATCGTTTTTTTTAAGACACTTTTCTATCCTAAAAGTATAGGAAGAACTCTACAAGTATATTTTCCTGAGTATATCACATTCATTATCGACGAATCATACTACGTTTTAATATAACTAGTACTCTTACCTACTGGCAGTTTTGGTATTTTGTCAATATTCAGAGGAAATAAACGGATAAACGAATAACGAATAAACGGAAGCGGCCTAGTCTATTCGTTATTGCCACTATTTCTAGGGTCATATTAATCAATCATACTTCTCAATATCGTGACTGAGGGAAATAGCGAAAGCGCTCATTACAAGAAGGCCGTCAATGAGATTTGTATAAGTGACTAGTGCACTGAGCCATGCTGCTCAAATAATTACTGACTAGATTTTTATCTAAAGTAATACGTTATGTAATTTATGAATTTTTTTGGTATAAAATGTTAATTAATAGCAATTAATTACACGGCGAGAAGGTTCCAAGTATAATGCTGTAGTAGGTATGTTGATGTACCCACAAAACTATAGGTACCTACCAATCACAAACACAACTGTTCTGTATTTATTGCTTGTAAGACAATGCTATGTTTCTTTGCGTACTTATATTTAAATTTAAAATATTTTACAGAATGTTCAATATTTAATTTGAAAGTTTTGTCCCAATTTTTCTAGGCATTTCTGAACTACGTAGTATGTGAGTGGCATAAGCTTAAGAATAGAAAAATGTCTTTAAAAAAACGATGCGCCAAGTCCTTTTTTTAAGTATTTCTCGGGGGTTGATATTTTTATTTCAATGGTACGATTAAAATTTGGAAAATTCGTTGACTTGGCTCCTTTTTTGATATCACTCCTTTTCAGTGCTGAATTTTTAGATTTCTTCTATTTTTTTTTTATAGTTAAAGAGACTTGGCTGGTATTTTTACACGGAGTGTTTTTTCTGGGATATCACTTCTTTTGTTAGTTTATTCATACAGCTTGTAGCACATGTCCGAGCAGGGACTAATTTCTTTAAAAAAATACGCCTCAACCGATTTGGTTACTATGAAAAGTTGCGTTTGGTATAAGATGAAAATGATTATCCAAGAAGAATAGCTTAAGTTTCGTTATAATCGATCCAGCCGTTTTCGATACATGACGTCACTTCCGGTTTTGAAATAGCGGCCGAATTCCGGTATAGGTAATAAGAAAACAATCTAGTTTTATTTAGTTGATACCTTCATGAACGACCATCTGAATTCATAATCCCTATATTTCCGTAAAATCGGTCATGCCGTTTGTAATATATGACGTCACTTCCGGTGTCATTTAGTGGTTCCTGCCGCCATTTCCGGTACCATTAATTTATTTATTCATTTTTCACAATTGATTTTTCAAATAAATAGCAGAATGAATACGCAGGAGCTAGTTCAGTTGCAATCGGTACAGGCGTTTTAGATATATGACGTCACTTCCGGTTTCAGGAATGGCGGCCGAGAACACTGCTACCTTGAATATATAAATTGTATTGTCTATGTTACAATGTAAGTTAATTATGTACGTATTTTAAGTATAATTTGTTGAAATAAGTTAAATATTGCGTATTTATGACGTCACTTCCGGTTTAGAAAATAAGAAAATAATATTTTTTTTATTGATACTTCATAAAGATGACAATCTTAATCGAATGGCGCTAATTTCGTTCTAATCGGTCTAGACGTTTTTGAGTTATGACGTCACTTCCGGTTTAAAAATGGCGGCACAAAAAATCACAAGAGGCAAGGTATCATCAGACGCCAAAAGTGCACATGGGGTAAAAATTTCAGATCGATTAGTTCAGCCGTTTAGGCTGTGGCGGTGATAGCAACGTTTCCTGATATCTTCAGAATCAGAAAGTGGTGTAATTTCACTGTTTTCTCGGCCCTCTAGCTCGCAAACGGCATAACATATTGTTCCCTAATTTGGTATATGTAGTGGGGTGGGCCATAGCTCGAAATTAAGATATATCGCAACATTGTGAGATTTTCCAATTTTAAGATCCAGTAGGCCGAAAATGCCATGTTGTTGCTTACAGTAAAAGTGTTTGGTCTGCTCCTCAGTTTATTAGGCATTTACGGTATGTTGAGTGACTGTGAGTGTATAGTACGACTTGGCTGGGTGGAGCGACCGCTCCACTAGATGTGGAAAACATCCATTTTAAAACCAGTGCAATGCATGCGTCCACCTTAGAACAATGGAGCTTCTACTGAAGAACTGACATTAATATTAGGTGGCAAACAGTTCAAAGTAGCAAAATTGAACACAATTGAATAACCTCATGACTATTTTAAGAAAAAGCCTTCATTGATGTTCAGTACATTGAAGGAAAAGACTCAAATTATAATAAATGTGAAATATTCTTATCAGTATTCCATAGTCAGCTGACAGTAAAGTTGCATCGAACAGTACAATGTGAATCGATTCAATTTGGTGATCAAAGAACACAACTCAATATCTTTTAATGTGTCCGCAGAATCCTCACACATCATAAACACAACTCGGCCGCTTCTATGAAAACGCAAGTTTTTGTCGCCAACTTGAAGCTTTGTTTTATTAAAACTCTCTCTCAAAGCTCTCCAGGTAACGAACCACGCAATATTAACTTACCGGAGGAAAAGCTTTTAAAAAGTTTGTCCCGATCCTTCCATTGGTCATCTCTGTCAGAGCTGAACTTTAGCTGGTAGAGGGGGGGGGGGAGGCCTGCTGATAATAACTCTTGTTTGCCTCATAATTTGCATCAGCTTAATTAGCTAAGCTCTTTGCCACGTACTCTCGCGTACGATTTAGATAGACTTCGTCTTGACTCTTCTCCACTCTTTACTCAGTTCTTCAAAACATGCTTTATAAGTATTTTAAGACTCTGAAATGTATTAAATTCAAGAATACCCAAAGGCACAATTAATTAACTGTAATCAGTTTTCTAATAAGATTGCTCTCCAGAAATAAAATAATATTTATCATCTTTTGAAGCACTCTGGAGCCGGGAAACCAATGAAAGATGTATCACGGAATGCAGTGTTTTGGGTCTGCAAGTTTGAGCGATGAGAGCTTGACTTTCGTGGAATAATTAGTGTAAAAGCTTTCATTGCCTGAGTTATTCATAAGACAATTAGTTTCGTCGGATAATCTTGTGACGGCACAACGAGGCCCGGCCGGATGTGAAAGAATCTCATGAGAATTGCTCTTAGAGATGCTGGGTACTTAAACATGAACCGCATTTATCACATTATTATGCTCCGTGCCTCTCGAGGCTGCAGGGCGGCGGTTCGAGGCCGGCTCGGGGTAACAAGATCTTCTTAACTCGCGCTAAATATACTCTACAGCGAGCACATGAACGAGATGCAGCTCGTGACGCCGAGCCGTGCAGCGATTTACAAAAACAACTTCAAAACATTATTTCGAGTTCCTCAAATCCCCATTTAGCGTCTCTCTTCCACCTCTGACTGAGCCTACTCTCGTCGCACTCGCAATGTATATTTTATACCTCTGTCTTGACCGCAACTCTAAGATCTGCATCGAACTTGCCAGAGAAGATTATCTCTTTTGGTTTTCGGATCCCTGCATTTCGGCTACATTTGGGTCTACGAACCGAGTGGTCTCAATACAACAGTATTGGTCTGTGAAACGCGCATTTCCAATTCCGCGCTCGCTCGGGTGTTATTTCAAAGAGAATGTCAGTCGGTTCGGACTGAGACACTCTTTGATACTCTCTCTCGCCAGGGGCAGATGCAACCCGCTACAAGATGCTGATCGATCATCTGTGTGATTGTGTACCTTCTTCTGGCGGAGGCTGGGACTCAATTCTGTACCACAAACTTGGCCTATGTGTAAACAAGGACTTGCTGAATAGATAACAATGTTAATTGTTATTAGACTCAGTCATGAATAATGCATGTTCAATGATTACCAATGCCTCATCCAGAGTCATTCATCCTTCACTCTAACAGAGCTGTAAATTGTCAATATTGACTTCAGAGGAGAGAGACCATGCAAGGTAATCGACAGTCATTGTTTCAATATTCAGATGATGCTCGCATCTTGATGGGATGTGTGACAGTTGAGATCATCAGCTACTTACCTCTTCACTCCGCGTGTTCCGCTATGATCGCTGGTTCAGCGTGCAACCATGTTTCACAGTCTAATGGTCAAACGCACTTTACTCGCACGCACTTCACTTGACGCACCGAATTACGTGATGTGCGTACGAGTTGATGGAACGCGAGGACACACGCCAATATCTGCTAGCTAGAGAGTCCGGTGTTTGGAATATGGGCGAATATAAAAAAATGTTTTCTATATTCACAAAAACAATAATACAATCACCCCCACTCCTGCCATTCCCTGTCATTTTATTAGTCACTGGGCAATGGAAGGGATATAACTAAGTGATATTCAAATTTTATACTTGATTACTTACGACTTATTAATAAAACAACTCTCTTGGAGTTGGAACTAACACCAGTACTATTAAATACAAAGTCGGCACAATATTTCGGAGATCTTTCTGTCTTCGTTGATGAACAGCACTGCGATCGTATAACTTTGCTCCACAAACGATCGACATCTCTTACGGGAGAATAACATTGACACGTCATAGTCGATCGATTAAAGTCGAGTCAATGCTAATCTCTCATAAGAGTTATCGATCGTTTGTCGAGCAAAGTTATACGATCGCAGTGCTGATAGGACTATATTATTATTGTCATGAAAACAACAAATGACATTGGTGGAATGACCTTAAATGACATTGAACTAAAACACCGGGCACTGTCAACTTCTGCGAGAGTGGAGAGTGGAGAGTAGCTCTCTCATTGGCTGACAGATTTAGATTAGATTAGTTTGGTTTAATGGCGCGTCAACGACGAGGTTATATTGCGCACATTATTTGTTATATTTAACTTTGTTGATCCTAATTGGAGGGCAAGGGGAGGGGGTCGACCTAACGGGCCCGAACCGGGGGAGTCCAGCACTGGTGGGAAAGCCAGGCCGGAATGGGGACGGACCGGGGGGTGTGAGGATTCGGGCCGACTGAACCCGATTTCAGGGGGATCACCATATCGAGGGGGAAGGTCGGCCCGAGGGGACCGCTAATTCACGGGAGGGCATGGTTAGGCCGACCCTGGCTGCTCTTGGTCTGGGCCTCACCACTGATCTGTCCGATTAGATTAGTTTGGTGTAATGGCGCGTCAACGACGAGGTTATATTGCGCACATTATTGTTATATTTAACTTTGTTGATCATAATTGGAGGGCAAGGGGAGGGGGTCGACCTAACGGGCCCGATCAGGGGGAGTCCAGCACTGGTGGAAAAGCCAGGCCGGAATGGGGACGGACCGGAGGGTGTGAGGATTCGGGTCGGCTGAACCCGATTTCAGGGGGATCACCATATCGAGGGGGGAGGCCGGCCCGAGGTAACCACAAATTCAAGGGAGGGCATGGCTAGGCCGACCCTGGCTGCTCTTGGTCTGGGCCTCACCACTGATCTGTCCGGCATGGGTAGCCCTTACACATGAGCGTATGCTCGCCGGCGTAGCTGCAATGGATCATTGGCCAACACAAACCCCACCACCGCGATAAGGTGACAGCCGTCGGGGGGTTGGCTGACAGATGTCACGTGACCATCAAATAAGGTCACGTGACAGGTTGTCAGCCAATTTTTAAAAACTTGAACCAATCGACGGGTTTCAAAAAAAAAATGGGTCTTCAACCCGCTTAGTTGGTCCTTCCTTACATTATGTGCAAAAGTTCAGCTCGACCGGAAGAACGGTGTGACCTGTAATATAGCGGCACAGACAGACAGACAGACAGACAGACAGACAGACAGCCGTCGGGGGGTTGGCTGACAGATGTCACGTGACCATCAAATAAGGTCACGTGACAGGTTGTCAGCCAATTTTTAAAAACTTGAACCAATCGACGGGTTTCAAAAAAAAAATGGGTCTTCAACCCGCTTAGTTGGTCCTTCCTTACATTATGTGCAAAAGTTCAGCTCGACCGGAAGAACGGTGTGACCTGTAATATAGCGGCACAGACAGACAGACAGACAGACAGACAGACAGACAGACAGAAAGACAGAAAGACAGACAGACAGACAGACAGACAGACAGACAGACAGACAGACAGACAGACAGACAGACAGACAGACAGACAGACAGAGAGACAGACAGACAGACAGACAGACAGACAGACAGACAGACAGACAGACAGACAGACAGACAGACAGACAGACAGACAGACAGACAGACAGACAGACAGACAGACAGACAGACAGAGGTCCGTGCCAAATAGCAAAAGGAGACGCTCGCTCAACTATTTGCTCTAGTATGTTCGAATCGTCCGTCCGCAGTCGTTTTCCAGATAACGTGTTTTTTGATGTCACAATGCCAGAAATGACAAAGCCTACTTCAAATGGCACACGAGGTAAACATTTTTCCAAAATCAGTTTTACTGTTTAGTCTCTACTAAGCCTCTCTAGATTAGATTAATAGGGTTTAACGGCGCGTCAACGACGAGGTTATATTGCGCACATTAATTATTTTAATTTAAACTTTGTTGAATTAAGTGGAGGACATTGGGAGGGGGTTGACCTAACGGGCCCGATCCGGGGGAGTCCGGCACTGGTGGGAAGGCCAGACCGGAATGGGGACGGACCGGGGGGTGTGAGGATTCGGGCCGGCGGAACCCGATTTCAGGGGGATCACCATCTCGAGGGGGAAGGCCGGCCCGATGAGGACCGCAAATTAAAGGGAGGACATGGTTAGGCCGACCCTGGCTGCTCTTTGTCTGGACCTCACCACTGACCTGTCCGGCATGAGTAGCCCTTACACATGAGCATATGCTCGCCGGCGTAGCTGCAATGGATCGTTGGCCAACGCAAACCCCACCACCGCGATAAGGTGGCAGCCGTCGGTGGGGAAGCCTCTCTAGTCTGAACTCAGTTAAAATACTGTTGCGTCTACAGGATTTTTCTAAAAAATATTGATGAATTAAATAATAATCATGATTATTGACTCGTCAACAATAATAACCATGCATTAAAGCCATCCATAACACGATTTTATGGCCATCAAGTTTAATTGCATCACTCCTTGATTCCAAATTTTGTACGTGTCATTAGGAAATATGCATAAATTTATTAAAGACTGAACATTATATTTCAAATTATCAACATATTTGTTGGTAAAACACGCTATTTTCAGTCAAAAGTGTAAATTTAAATTCATAAATATGACATTAAAATTCAGTTGACATTTTGGAGGGAAAACAGTTACATTCCTGATATTTCCTAACTAGTGACGTCATTTTTATGAACCAACAATGATGTTGCCATGGTTACAATCCCGCCAAAATGTCCACTGAATTTAAATGTCATATTTATGAATGAAAGTATACACTTTTGAGTTTGAATATAGTGTGTTTTATCAACATTTATGTTGTTAATGTGACAAATTGTACTTTAACCGAATTAAAAAAACTTTTGCATATTCCCTTTGTATGATTTGAGACATTGTTGGTTGCAATTACTTAACAAAATTTCAAATTGATCGGACCAACCAATCGGAAGATAATTTTTTAAAATTTGAATCAATCAACGGTTTTGAAAAAATAAGGGTGTGCAACCTGATAGGTGCAACGCGGTCCGTGCATGTGTGCAGCAAAACGTGAGATTCTCCGATTACTGAAATCCATTACGCCGATAATGCAATGCTTAGGGCTTTTTTTAATTTTTGTTTTTTATTAGAGTCAACAGCGATTTTGTAAAATATACGATGCCATGGCCCATGACGCAGAGCGAGAGTTTAGATTTTGTATTTGGCGCGTACGGTGCGTTCCAGACTAGACTACTAGCGCCCCATAGCACAGATTTCATAAACTAATCTGTTAAAATGGTGTAATGATTTTTGACAGATGGTGACAGTAAGGTTTACATAAAAATACATCTTCAAATTAAATTAATTGGAGACAGTTATGGCAAGTTACAATCATTTGAGTGAGGCAAGTATATTTGATGTTAAATAGTCTTGTAGGAGATAAATACAATACTCCGAGCAACGGAAATGTTGATCAATTTGAGGTTATGTGTAAGAACACTCTTAAAATATAAGAGTTCCTTTTACAGGAAACATTACTATTTATTTACCGATTTATTAGATGGATCCACAGCAAACTAGGGAATTAATTATAAGTTAACCACAAATTATAATCACTGTAGGTAGTCTTATCAACTACCTAGTACTACTACTATCACTGCCATGTGTCGAAGTTGACAAGAGGAAAAACCACACCAGCAATGCATCATATCCAATATGTTTCAATTATTTTGGTTTTTCTCCTTACTCCTTACTCCTCCTTATCATAATAAGTGGATCATGTAACCACTTCATAAAATACATCCTACCTATTCATACTTTTTACCCAACGGCCGGTGTAATCAACGACGTGGATACCTCGGTTCTCGTTATATCACCGAGGTTATGCAACATTGCGCGCGGTCAGCGGTTGGATGGGTGACCATTTAACTCTGGCTTGCTAGTTGCTGCCGTTGGGCCAGAGTGACTAGGGTGTTTAGGGGTTAGTGTAACGACACCCCTCCACCTGTTATCAGTCTCTTGACGGGCATTACACTATCCTTGGGAAGGGACGTTGAAACCAGCAGAGCGCAGGGAGCTAACTAATCACTCGCTTGAAATCCCTAGTTACGAATCCTCAACCAATCACCTCCTATAATGGCGCATCGTTAAAATGGAGTCGAGTTGTCGAGGCGGCAGTAGGACTGCAAGTCCTGTAATGCCATAACAACAACAACAAATTCGTACTTACTTTCAGGAAAACGGTGTGTCTGCTGAGCGATGTTTTATCCACTATGTACCTCCTCCAATGATAAATCATGATGGAACTTTTCAATTGGGTGCCAAAGAAGATTGGCTTGAAAGGATGGAGTATTTCACAGAAAACCTAACTTGGTTACTACAGCTAAACCAAAAGCGGTATGTTTTTTTGCATTTACTTTCCTATATCAGTCATCAGACAAACTGACTTTGGTCAGGTTTCATTCTTCCTCTTATAATTATTTGCAGATTTTGGAAACAGCTCGTCTCCTACTCTGAGATAATGCCAGCTGTCGTGTCTTTCCTTCAAGAAACAACACCGTATTACATGCTGGACACCTTTCCCCGTGATAGTGAGATGTTGAAAATGTTTGAAAAGGCTAACTTCATTGTATTTCTTGTGTTTAACCGCCTCATGACTTGTAAAGAATCTCCGGTAAGAATTCATTCCAAACCTCCTTATTTTTGTTTCACTTTTATGTTCATAGCTCTCTCACGAGACTACAACTGTTTAAATGTTTCTAGACAGAGACCATGGCCCCGACGGAGGTGGGCAAGCTCTTGTATCGGAACTACCTAATAACTGTGCCAATAATGATGGACCTCTGCCTGACCTATGGGAGGGACAACCAACCTCGCCTCAGTGAACTCCTTGGCCAAGTTTTCTTAATGCAACCCGAATATACTGAGGATCTGATCAGAGCTATTCCGTACTTCGTGCGGGTCAGTACTCTGGGAAATAAAATTACAATAATTAATCAGTTGATGTGTCTGAACTTAAATTGTTACTGAATTTGTGCAGGTGCTGAGAAAAGTTCAGCAGAGCTTTCAGGCGCCCGTTCAAGCCGAGATGAACGGAGAACTGAAGAAGCTGAGCGAACGGAACGGAGAAAGAGATGAAATTACCTTGATCGTTTTGCGCGACATTATCATCCATGTGCTCGACACTGCTGCCACCCTTCACATATTCCTCGATGTCTACACTCCAGCTTGTCTCATATTCCATGATCAGCTTTTTGAATCCAAGTAACAACACATTTTTTTTATCAAGTATATCTTACACATTTTTTTCACTAATTTGTGAATCACATATTACATTTTGTTTGTTCTGTCAGCATTGCTTCGTTCTATGAAAACACATTCCCGGAGATGTACAATAAGTTGGAGACTTTGGCCAACACTCCGTCTACGCAGAACGTCTACCGAGACCTCCGAAGCATGCTCGACCTGGCTCGAGTGGAGATGCTGCAGACTTTCCGTCTCATCCTGGGATCCATTGTGAACAGTGCTTTAGAGATGTCGTAAGTTCCTTACCGTTTACATACGTGCAACATAACGAATCACCAACCACATTCATGGTTCAGTATTTCCTTATAACAACTAGTAAATATTAAAATCTAGAAGCTTATAAAATTGTAATAAAAATCATAAAATGGCTAGCATTGCTATGTGGTGTCCACTTCTATAATGAGATACTCCTAGCTACTGTTTGTTGACTATAAGTTGTGTCTGTGGTGTTATTACATCATGAAATGTTCTTCCAGGTCTACAGATGCAAGTGAGACCAAAACTCTGGTAGATGAATACGTTTTAATTCTTACCTCCAACATGACGGAGAAAGTGTTCATCCGAGACTACGAAATAGCTCATCCCATTGAGCACGACCTTGATATTCTGTCTCAACTGTCTCCAGAAATGTATCCTTCTGGAAAATGTATTGATTAGGGTGAGTTGGGTTAATTGTGGCATCGAAATTCATATTTTGACTTTGGTAGGTGTTTAATTGCGTGCATACTAATTATCGCATCAAAATTTTGAAAAGATGTGATGATTCAGATTCAGTTACTCATTGGCTGCCTATTTATGTGATTATTAATTCCTTTTACTCGCAGATGGTAATAATTTTTTTTAAATGTCTTTCGGAACTGCAATTACCCCATCAAAAGGGGTAATTGTAGCTCTCCTCTGTATCTTCTATATGATTTGCAAGAAAAATAATCTGGGGGAATTGTGGCGTCATCCAATGAACCTCGATTTTTTGTAAACCCTGTTTCACACAAATTGAACTCTAAAATTATTGGACTTAAAATATGTACTATCATGGTAAAGAAGATCTGTATTTTTATTAAACTCAAATAACCCACCCCCAGCATTAAATAAAATAGGCCTCCCCACAATTACCACATGCCACAAATACCCCATCTCACCCTACTTACTCCATCATTGAAATGTATTACATGGACAGGAAAACAAAATATTGTCTTAACTCACTTATTCAGGGATTCAACAAAGTGCAACTATTTAATTGAGTCTCTGCACGCATGCTTTGATGTCCCTCCAGTGCGCGTCCCGAGACAAGCCAACCAATCATCTGTCAGTCAATCAGCCAACCAACCACAAGCTAACACCAAGGTCTGTGCAACTAAAATGAGAGTAGTTACTGAGCATGATGGCTAGGGCAGAAACTCTCTGGATTTGACCTCCGGAGGTAATTCCCTCGCCCAACTTTCCTGATCTCTAGGTTTTTTGTGTGTTTTCTCTCAGACAAGCTGCTACTGCTGGGGGCTCCTTATAAAGAGGCCTTCTTCATGAAAGCCCCATTCTCAGATACAATAAGTCTAAGATCTTGACAGTCAAATTTAATATACAAAATTTACCAAAAATTATCAATGAAATATTGAAATTAAAAATGAAAAATAATATCGGTACTACTAGCTAGAGAGCCTACTTAACTATCCATCCAGTAGGTACTACTACACAGCCTATATTTGAAATTTGTGATTGTTTTGAAATTATCTCAAATGGCTATAAGGTAGGTGGCTTAAAACTTTGTTAAATTGACTATCTGGCATGTATTGTTTGCAGGATTTGCCGGCAAGTAGCTCTACTTCTAAAAAGCGAGTCATTGGAGTGGAACTAGACTCTCTAATCTCTGAGGTGAAAGATATTTTGCCGCACTTGGGCGAAGGCTATGTTCAGGTAAAAGAGACAAAACAATGAAAACATGAATACTCATGGTGCCTTCACATGAACATTCTTCACTTACATTAATGAGGTTTGTTATAGAATTGCCTGGAGCATTATAACTACATAACAGAAGCAGTCGTCAATGCAGTCTTGGAAGATACATTGCCAGATTCGCTACGAGCCATGGACTTCTCTATGCCTAGGATCACTATAGTGGTAGGTAATCATCCCTTCGAGATTCTTTCTCGTCTTGTCTTGGCATTGCCTAATGTTTCATACATGTTGGCAGGAGGAAGAACAATTGGCCGAGCAGGTGGGACGTCTCAATGTGTTTGACAATGATGAGTTCGATATCATGACACAAGATGTCATTGACACCTCCAAAGTACACAGAGGAAAGAAGTGAGTTCAGTACAATTCCTCTTCAATCATGTTTTTATTGCCACTCGTAGAAGTTGTGATTACGTGACTTTACATTCCTTCAGGAAAATGGATCACAAGAACTTGAAAGATATGATCGATGACAAAACGCACCGATCAGAGTTCCGAGAGTTGTACACGAAGTTCGGCCTAGTGGACACAGAGGGCAGCTTGTATGACGACGAGTATGACGACACTTATGACCACGTGGATGTCAATGTGGGGGAAGCAGGAGAGCAAGACAGGTAAAGATTATTCTTTTCTCTAAACAGAGTTACTGGATCAGTATATATAGCTATGCTTTGGTTTTTGTTGAATGTATCCTTTTGTATCACTTTTACGAATCAAAATAAATTGAATGATTGAGATTTACTGCTTACTTGCTTTATTTCTTTAAAAACATATAAATGTGATCTGTTTACAGACGTGCATTTGTTGTTCCTCGAGTTTTGCGCGGCCTCAACAAGTCGAGCAGTGAGGCAGAGGAGAGCGGAGGAGAAGAAGCGGAGAGCGCACCGAGACCTGAGGCCGCAACATCTTCTCGGTCTGATTTCGTTCCATTTACTGAGAATCCGGAGGAGTATCGAGCAAGGACTGAACAGAGGCGCATGGACCAGAGGCGTACAGGGCAGCGCCATGAGCAGCCACAGAGAGATGTCGTCGGTAGGTTTCATTTCTACATCAAATATTGTCATTTACAACGAAATTCAAAGATCAAATTATTAAAAAAACAAAATTGTCAAAAATTATTTGATCTGATGTTTTTTTTTACTTAGTTATTTGAACTACGGTCGGTATCAACTATTCGTGATACCTGCTTAGCATGGCAAGGGATAGGCCGGCCCATGCTAAGCAGGCATCACGATTAGTTGACACGGACTCTACACAATAAGGAGAGTTGAAATAAATAAACTCTATTATGTAGAACTTATTAGGTACCTACCTACCTACCTATGTACCTACTTGTAATTTTGTTTTCAAGCCACTTACCTAGTTGCTTCTAAATTAAGAATAAATTGTTTTTTAAATTTCATCATTGTGGACATCTTCTATATTCATTTTGTTATTTTCATAGTTCTTGAATATCCTACGGATGCATTCTGGGCTGCCACTATCAGTTTGATGACTGGCTGCCATTGTGAGGCTTGGGCTTGAAGTGCTTAGTCCAGGAATTATCTATTTTTATGGCTCAACAACGACTTTTTCGTTGCCATTTGAGCCTTCTACATTTTCTGATGATACATTGTCTGTTTGTTGCAGGAGCTCCTAAGGGGCACGGGCAGGAGAAGAATGTGACGGTGAATCGCAAGAACAAGACGCAGCGAGGGAATCCCAATCGTCGAGCTGGTGCGGCACGCAAGCGGAATCAAGGGATGATTCCCTCTTAGCCTTCCTCAACGTGAACTGTGATGATCCTTCCGATCATGATCCTATTTTTGCATGAATTAATCCAAATAGGATGTGCTAGCTTTTATAAATTTTTGCTGGTAATGGTATTAGGAATTGCAAATACTATAGAGTACATTTCAGGAGCTATAGTGTTTTTAGTATTCTTTTTTCCAAGTACCTACATACACAACAAAATTAAACGTTTGTTTTATGCTTCAGTGGTGTAAATACAAGTCATTTTTATGTGGTCAACTATCAGACCTAAGCAAATTGCATCAGTATATTGACACTGCACTGAAATAATATGACATAAATAAGTAAAAAAATTAATTCTAGAAAATTATTTTTCTGCAAAGAGAAAAAATTATTTGTTATCTTATATCCATATTTTTAAATGTAAATCGCATTTTCATTCTGTTTTTTTTTAAATAATAAAGAACAAGAAGATGCTGAATTTTTATATTTTGCAGAAAATAAACATTGGCCAATTAGGTGTTGGCAGTCATTTAATTGTAGGTAGGTACCTCTAGAAAATTCGAAATTGATTATGAATCATATTGCCATAGTTAAATTATATCTCACTTATAATTTTTGTTTTAATTTTTTCATACATTTGTACATGATAATAGGTAATGTTTGAACTTTGAAATCGAATTGAGTGGAACAAGTAATTCATGCATTTAATAAGGACATGGGCGCCCGCAGGGGGGGGCAAGGGGGGGCGCTTGCCCCCCCCTGGATGTCAGGAAAACATAAAGTATCATTTTGTAATCAAAAGAACTAAAATAAAATTGATTTCACAGTGTAAATAATCCAAAAAATGCCCTGCGGGGCAGTTTTGAACATGTCCCCCACCACCCCAAAGTGCAATAATTAAAAAATATTGAATATTTCAACAAAATACACCTCAAAACGTCTCAAAATTGATTTCAAAGTGTCCAAAAACCAAAAAACGCCCTGCGGGGTAGGGTGGGGGGCGCGCCCCCCACACCCCCCTTAAACTTGTAAAATATTGTTTTCCTTGACCTGCCCCCACCTGGCAGAAATCCTGTGGGCGCCCATGAATAAGGATTGTGAATTTGTGAACAGTGTTTAGTAACAGGTTCTCAATTATGATAACAACCTGTACTAAATAATTGTGATAAGTGAAATTGTAAGATAAAAAATAATACGCGCATGTAAATAAAGCGAAGATCTTAATAATGTATATTTATTTATTTAGTTGGGTGGTACCTACTTAAAGATACTTTACATACTAGCTGTCAAGACAGACACATAGATAGATCATGTAAATAGTCATCTAGTCATTTATCTCTGTAGATAGATGGTTTTACATACGCCTTACCCCATATAGATTAACATTGAATGGAATAATATTAAACAAAATTGAGAATTTAAAAGTTCTAGGATACGACCCCTGTTTGTGATGCGGGTGGCCTACCCAACGACTCTTCAGGATTGTTCTTTACTATCATTGTGAGCAACATTAACTGATGATAACAGAAAAGTAACGCCGCATAAAACGCATGATGATAATAATTATAATGTAATTTATTGAGCACATAAAATAGGTACACAATTGGTCTGTATTCAACAATCGAGTATTTCCTTTCCATACATCCATCTCTTCAGCTGCTAAAGTATCTAATAAATACAACGTTCGTATGATAATGATTGATAGGGACGCTGCGATGATGAGCCTATTAGTAGTTCGTTGAGGTAGGAGTGACAGAGACAGCTGTATGCCAAGTATGTGAGAGCAAAGAAGAAGCAAGACAGAATTGTATCTTAAAATAGGTCCAGCCTAAAACGAGTCGCCGGCGCTAACTGACCGGGCTGCGTAGGTGACAGATTCTCGCGAGCCAGTGCAGGTAAGCCAATTAGCAAATATTTACTACCACATCTCATTGACTTGTATTGATCATGCGAAGATTGTCTTCCTTCAATCATCTTCTACAATGTTCAGGATTTGTCATGTGGACACATTTCTTAAAAGTGTTGACAGCTGAAATCGAGTTTACATTTCATTTGAACCGTTTCCTAATTTGTCCACGCGAATATTTTGACCAATTTCATATAAAATGTCGTAACTTACTTTTCGTAACATCATTGTCACAGAAATCTCAGCACTCGATTGATTTATACGCACAAATAAAAGTCACTACTAAATGATGGAAGTGTAACCTCATAATTACCGATAAACCAATGAACTTTATGAACTTAAAACAATGAATTATACAATTTAGAGCTATCATCGGAAGGACAAATTCGAAGGTTGGTGACTTGGTGTCCTCATGAACCAATTGTGTCTAAAGCTTGTCAATGGTTTCATTGAAAGTAATTGCCCGGTTTCTCCCCCCTTTTCTAACGTCCCTATAGTTTGTTCACCACATAAATAATATCAGTCAGAACTAACTGATGTCATTCCAGTTCTGTATATTACACCTAATTGCAGCATTCAGGACATGTTTCGTGTAGCATAAAAATCTAGATAATGATTAAGAATCAATTAGGTTCTTACAATACACAATATACAGAAACTGAACTGTTTTTGGCAGCTAGTAGAATCTTTGGCACTATGCCTATATACAGCTTTATATTGATCCCGGCTCCCGAAGCTACTAAAGCTACTAAACACAATAAATAACATTCTCAGAATTGTCAAATATTTAATTCTGAAATTGACTGTCACAAGTCAAGTGTGAGTCACTGACTGTCACAAGATCAATGTCGTGTGAACTGGAGGTCGTCCAACGACGAACCGATGCTCCGCCGCGCTCGCGTCTCACGTCGTAGACATCATGACGCCGCCGTCTGCAGATTGTCGATGTTCTAGGGCGCCATGTCGATCCCGTTGCCGTCGCTCGTCGTGTCGGCGCTGTTCATCGTGCTGACCTGCGTGCTCGCTCAGTTCGCCCGACGACTCGTCAAGATCGTCGTCAACGACGACTTCGTGCGTCTGCTCTTCCAGGAGGCGATTGCCGCCGCGGAGCTCTGCGGCTGTTGCTTTGAACTCATCATAGGTAACACAGCTTAGAACTAACCTAACCAATGCCATGTTGTATCGGACGCACTGGGAGAAGGACCCAGGAGTCTACGAAAGCTTGGTATAACCGATATTTTTTTACAACTTATTATTGACAAAATAAATGTATTTGACTGCAAACGGTTTTATCAAGATTTATCAACAGCCAGCTGTAGGTCAAATAACGAGGGTATACTGTGCATTAGCAGTCCTTATGGAAGTTGGCAATTTCAAATACGGTTATTATTAATTATTATGCCTTTTTTGTTCTAAATACAATTTTTTGAATATTTTTTTTGATTTTTTGCACCTTAGTTGCGTTTTGTTCCTAAGCTCATTATTTACTGCAGTCATGTCAATGTGCAATGCACGAAGATATAAAATGTGCCCCTCAGCACAATAACTCACTGGCGTTGTACTGCGTTGCACTGCAGCCCTGATCATGTATGACGTGTCCCACCAGTGGCGGACAACTATGGCGTCTCGACGTACGCCATCTTCCTGTTCCTGTTGACCATCTGGTGGTCGCAAGTGTGGGGCGACGCCACTGCTTGTCCCTACACGCATCTGGAGGAGGTTGTGACCGGCGACTGCACTCTGCGCGTCGCGGCGCTCAAGACGTGGGCGGAGTTGACCGGCGGCATCCTGGTGTTCAGATATGTGCAGTTGTACTGGAGTCTGGAGCTGACGCCGACGCACGAGGAGCGAGCCTTCGAGGACTGCAAGGCTGACCTGCAGGTGAGCAGTCACGTGACCACGTCATGTTCAGCTGCTTGAAGAATATTGCAGCGCCGGTTGAACAACCGAGTTCCAAATAAATCTTCTATGAATGTCCGTTTCAATTTATTGAGCGAGCGAAGCGAGCGTCTCCTTTTAGCTCTTTTGGCACGGACCTCTGTTTTTTTTTTTGTTTTTTTTCTGTTACTGACGATATACAGGTCAGAGTTTTTCTTCGATCGAGCTGAAATTTTGCACACATGTACGTAACATTTCTGATTGTTGCAGACCCTAAATTTTTTGAAATCCATTGATTGGTTCAAATTTAAAAAAAAAATAACTTTCGACTGGTTGTTGTGATCAAATTGAAATTTTGAAAAGTCATTACCCCCAACATTGTACCCAATCAAACAAAGTTTCAGCCATATCCTCCCATTGGTTAAAATTTAAAACCATCTTTCCTATGATTTTAGACATTTAAACTAGAACTGATTGACCGATCAACTTATAACTTCGCATGATGGTTGGGACCAACATTATCTGCATTTTTGACAATTTTCATACTAATCTGTGTTTAAATCCGAAAGTGATTGACATTTTACGGGCTTTTTGCGTGTTGGCTGTCAAATTCACGGCGACTTCGACTCTTCAGTTCAAGGCAAGGTAGTTAGAGCAGAAACTTTCAAATGCATATGAAACTAATATCTAATAACCATTCAACAGTCGATCTGATATTGTGTAGATACACTTATATCATATGAGTGGTCTGAGGTATATTTTTTGAAGGAGATCCTGTGATTTTTGAAAATTAACACGGAACCGTTCAATCATAAAGGTTCAATCGATCAACTTAAAGCTTTACATGGTTATTTGGACCAATATTTTAGGAATTTTTTGAGATTTTTATACCAATCTGTGGCGAAATTTTAGAATTATTTCCTTTTAATGACATTTTTGATAGACCGCGGTTCGAGATGTTGCGCGTATCCGTGCTCGCTCATCAACGCGTTACTCAGAGCGTTTTCCTAGTTTATCATAATTCATACCTAGGCAACTTTGAAGTGAATTTCAGTAGATTTCTCAACGCAAAACCAATATACCTTTTTAAATACCATTATTGAGCGAGCGAAGCGAGCGTCTCCTTTTGGCTCTTTTGGCACGGACCTCTGTTTTTTTTTGTGTGTTTTTTTTCTGTTACTGACGATATACAAGTCACAGTTTTTCTTTGATCAAGCTGAAAATTTGCACACATGTACTGACCATTTCCGGGCGTTGCAGACCCTAATTTTTTTGAAATCCCCTGATTGGTTCAAATTTTAAAAAAATATCTTTCGATTGGTTGGTTTGATCAATTTGAAATTTAGCAAAGTCATTGCAACCAACATTGTACCCAATCATAATAAATTTCAGCCAAATCCTCCCATTGGTTCAAATTTGAAACCATTTTTCCTGTGATTTTTGAAATTTAAACTAGAACCGATTGACCGACCAACTAAAAACTTTGCATGGTCATTGGTACCAACATTTAAGGTATTTTTGCCAATTTTCAGTCAAATCTGTCGTTATTTTCAAAAGTTTTAGCAATTTTAGGGACATTTTGCGTGTTGGCTGTCAAATACACGGCGACTTCGAATCTTCAGTGCAAGGCAAGGTAGTTAGAGCAGAAAGTTTCAAACGAAATGAAACTAATAATGACCGTTCAACAGATTGATCTGACACTAATATCATATGATTTGAGTGGTCCCAGGTATATTTTTTAAAGAGATCCTGTGATTTTTGAATATTAACAAGGAACAGTTCAATCATAAAGGTTGATACTAAAATTTTAGGAATATTTAGAGATTTTTATTCAAGTCTGACGAAATTCAAGAATTATTGGCTTTTAATGATATTTTCGATAGACAGAATTTCGGTTCGAGGTGTTCTGCGTATCCGTGCTCGCTCATCAACGCGTTACTCAGAGCGTTTTCCTAGTTTAGTTAAATGTTTTGACTTAAATAGCCTATTATTTGTATAATATTCATGTACAGTCTGTTTTTTTACTGTATGAACTCTCTCCAGATGGAGCCACAGTCAGTTGTTCTGCTAGGCCGAGAAAGATTTCATTGCGCGCTCACCTTGCAATGTTGTCTTTCTCGGCCTAACAGAACAACTGACGGTGTCTCGGTCTGTAGAGAGTTCAAACATAGGAAAAACGAACTGTATAAAGCACGGATATCTTTTTTTGCTGTTACTGAGGCTACAGGTCACAGTTTTTCTTCGATCGAGCTGAAATTTTGCACACATGTACGGATCATTTCTGGGCGTTGCAGACTCTATTTTTTTGAAATACGTTCATAAATATCTCATAATAGGTTGAGAAATGAAAATGGTATTCGATAAATCTGATCAAACTCATATTTTGCATGGTCATTAAGACCAACATTGTCTCTTATTTCACACATTTTCATCGCAATCAGTTATTAACGTATGAACTTATTGAAATTTTTAATAGCTGTCAGAAATGAAGTATCGAAATGAATGATATCGTGGATGTTTTCGGAACCATCGAGTGATAGCAAGGCAATTCTTGCTATCGAAATGAATTATGTTTTCCACTGCAAGTGAATCTGATTTGCTTTATGTACCAGAGAGAGGCGCGTAGGAGGAGTGGTGGGGAATGGGGGGAAAATCTCCCCCCCCCCTGATACAATTCCCCTCCCTATGTTCTTATACATTTATGTGTCAAGAAAAAAAATTGCTTAAAAAGTGTTAAAATCGCGTAGAAATGCACCAAATTGATGTCTGAAATTCCAAACATTTCCGGGGCTATGCGCCCCGGACCCGCATTGTGCTGGGGGGCCCTCCCCCCAGACCCCCCATTGTCTTCGTGGACACTAGTATTTCCAGCTCAAGTTCTTTTACAATAGTATTCCCCCCCCCCTTGCAAATTTAGTTCCTACGCACCTGACCAGAGAGCTAGATGCTATTTTCAAGTTTCATTGAAAAGCTTTTATGTTACTTTTATTGTATACTTTTATGTTGAGTGAGTGGATTATATTTCAATTCAATATGGATGTATGTTTTCTGTGAGTTTGTTACGGAATTCCGGTTCGAGAATTTGCACGTACCCGTGCTCGCTCATCAACGCGTTACACTGAGCGTTTTCCTAGAATATGAAATACCAACAACGTATTGATATTGTCGGACATAAAATGACCGAAGCACTGCATGTTTACTTCATGAAGTGTCCTAACTTGGTCCTAACTCTCGCCGCAAGGAGTACATCTTACATCTTACATCTTACTCAACACTTGACGATACCCATACATGTATTATGTACTTGTCCACGGGATGATAATAAAATACAATACAAATACAATACAATACAAAGATGATTGTATTGCCCCAGGTACCGATGCTGTATGGAGCTATCGTGGAATGCATCGCAACTTGCATGTGTCGCCTCGCATCCAAAGCTCTGGCAGAGATGAACCCCAGGTTCGGAACCGCGTTCGACGCCTTCATCGGCACATCGCTCGTCGTGGCTGGTAAGTGGTAAACGACTTACACATGTGAGAACAATAAGGACTTTATTAAGGCTTTGATGTACGAGTATGGAGTACAGAGGATACTCTACATGCATGATGATGAGGCATGTTACAATGATTAAAATATAATATCTGGTCCATTACTTTACTTAAAATTACACGAATATTACTTTAGTAAGTACAGTTGGATTTTATTTAGCAATTATCTCAGATGGAATGGGAAAGTGATATTCAATTCAACTACAAATATGAAATCATAAAATTCAAATCGTGTTCTTTCTCAAGAAGTGTTCATTCTGCGACGAAGACATGAACCTGATAATGTGTTCTCTATCCAGCTTTCAACTACTCCGGTGGCTACTTCAACCCTGTCCTGGCAACCTCGTTGAAGTACGGTTGCCAAGGTAACTCGCTGCTGGAACACATCGTGGTGTACTGGGTAGGCGCCTGTGCCGGCGCCGTTGCTTCGGTCCACATCTACAAGCACGCTGGGTTCAGGAGGATGCTCTTCGCAGGCAGACTCAAGGAGGAGTAGACATTCATTTGTTGCAAGGCAGAGAAGAAGCATTGCATACGAAACACGATGCTACATTGAAATGTAATGAAGTTGTAAAAGAAACGCTTAGGGTCCAAGATCTCTCGGCAGGGTTGCGATCATTATAAAATAACAACTTGATTCTCGCGTGACAATTTTCTTATCTCAATGTTATTCACGGCATTCTCGAGTGAGATGAGAAGCTTGTCACAAGACAATATTTTACGTACTTGATCGTACCTCTGATCGACCAAACGAATTTAAAAAAAAATCGACGATTATCTGGCATAGTATTAAAAATAAAATACCGCATTGGTATTCTTCCCAAATCTGATCATCACCCATGACAATAACAATCTGTGCCAATCTGTTCTATTTAAATAAATCTGTTTTGTTTTAACGTTCTGTTTAGCCTTGACTTACCTTTCTACCTCTGAAATCATTGTCTTGAAGTCATAATAATTCACCAGGTGTTTGACCGAAAAGTGACATCACCGTTTGTTATTATTGCCTGGAATAATGCGGGTAAAGCGCAATTAATTACATAATAATCGGTAAGCGGGCAAGGCGATAGCGCCACTTTCAACACTGCACTACTACGACGTGTGACACGCTTTCAGAATGTCACTGCCAGCGCTAATTGATGTCACGAGGAAATCACCGTGTCGAGACTTGGCTCTCAGACGATATCGCACTTTATCCGAGTTGACGGACGTAAAGACACAAATATACCTCACTACTCTCATCCGTCATTTCTCCATATTTGATACAAACGAATTTTATTAGCGTGCCTCTCTTATTAGAACGTTTCCTAAAGCTCCTTTCATCGATAAGATTCTCATTTCTATTCCTGCTCTGATGTCGAGAATGAAGAACACATCCTCAAAACCTTGACTTTATGACGTCCAAATAAGAACAAAATTAAAATTAGACGATTAAATGCTCTTTTGGAGACTTATTTGACTATATAGGTAGGTATATCAAATCTAAGTCCAAATGAAATTGCCGTATCAATAAAATCAAGCATAAGCTTCCATTTCCTAATCCCGTGTCAGCTTCAGGGCGGTCTCCACTGACATCTGATCACATCACATCGGATTGCGGCTTGAGTGACAAGTGTTCGATCTACTTTCTTCTCGGTGAATAATTTCACTTTCACGCGCGCGTTGCAGCACTGCACGGGCAAAGTGGTCCAGGCGAGATGAGATCGGAAGATTGGCGCGCGGCGAGAACTTTGCTCTCTGTTTACATCGCCGTGGACACACCTCCGACTCCACTGCGTTGCGACAATCAGTCACCTGCATTCGCAGAACCGCTTCAATCGGCTTCAATCCACTTCGCAACGCACCGCGACCCATTTACCTGCGACATCAACCTAGATCGAGCGCAACGGCGCATTTACACAACCTTGGCGACATTTACACCATTTTACACTCTCGGGGAGAAATTTGAACACCAAACAATTCACAATCCAGTTATTTTGAGTTATGACACGACCTGACAAATCAAAACTTCCTCATGTTTGATGCGTTGATTGGTTTTTTGAATATCAATAATTTACCTTGAAAAAAAAATATTTAAAAATTTACTAAACTTCCGCTAATAGTTTGCAAAGTAGGTTATTATATATTAAACATGCAACTTTTCATCGACAAATCGTTCTTACCTCAAAACTCAAGAATTTTCAACAATATCAAACACAACTTTATCCTTAATCTCTCGTCATGTTTGAAGCGTCATGAACTTCCGCGTTAGGCGTTGTACTGAACTCAAAGATGTAAATTGCACGTGCAAATGTCTTGACAAAGTTCAAAGTTCGATCTAATGTTTGCCGTCAAGTGACGGTTGATCACTCCTTCAGATTTACATCGATGAAACACATCGACCTTGCCTATTGTAATAAAGTGTTTTCCCCAAGTACTGGTCCAGACAATCTCCTCTTTCTATTATACTATCTCCAATCAATTAGCTTTAAAGGTGGTGCATAGTGCTCCTGCCCGACCGTTTTAGCAAATTGAGAGAAAACATTTTATAAGTGGGTGTAACTTTGTTAGGATGTTCACATGATCAGTCTGATTGTATATTATTAGTAGACATTTTTCACTTTTGCTTCATGCCTTGTTAATTAGGTGCCGGTTATTCAACACAACCGCGCAAAACTATGAAATTTCCGATACGATTGGAGACTAAGCCCGTGAACCAATTGATCTAAATTTTTAATCATGATTAGATTTAAAAAAAACGCTTAGGGTTATCACTTAACACATTTTTAAAATTAAATTTCATACGGCACCGAGCGAGACAAAAAATTATAAAAAATTTCACCAAAAATCAACTAATTATTACTAATTAACACAGCAAAAAATTAAAAATGCACGTGATAATCCTAAGTTTGTCTTTTATAAAATCACGATAAAAATTTCAAATCATTTCGTCAATCCATTTTGTCTCCAATCGTATTGAAAAAAGTGCCTGCAACAAGCGGCAAAATCGCTCTCGCTTGCACCACCTTTCGTTGGGTAAACCGTGGACCTGGCATTCTCACCACCTGTCAGCAACACGTGGTGTTTGGGGTTTTTCACACACATCAGAAAGCCACTAAGTGTCCACATCAACATGATGCAACAAGTAAAATTAAATCATTGGAACTAATCAATTTCGCAGAAATAATAACCTTTTTACTACGATAACAAAAAATACGATATATTCCTATAAGTAGTTCCTGTTTCCTTTCACTTGTTTTCATGGCGGTTCAACCAATCAGGTTATTGAAGTCCGATGGGCGCGAGTTCGATCTCGGAAACTGTCACTCTCTTCTGGACACATTCCAGTCGAATTACTCAATGTTTTTGTGACATTTAGTAATTGCGGTGGTGTTTGTTGTGGAAGTGTGGAGGGGTGTATTGAGGCCAAGCGCTGTGATGGCCAGGTATAAATTATCTCTCTTGACAAACCCCACCATCAGTGCAACATTCGCTCTCGTTGGAGCCACACTTTCTTGACGCGTGACGTGGTGTGACACAGTGTGACACAGTGTGACATTGGAATACGATTGCACCCGAGAGACGTAAGTAAATCACACCTCACATGTGCACTTCATTGATTCGCCGTTCTTTATTCTTCTAAAACAATACAGGTTTCAGGTGATTACCGATTATTTGGAGATTGTTGACTTACGCGACACAGTTTCTTCGCACTATCAGAAAGGCAAACTGTATTGCTAACAACTCTCTTCCTCTTAGTCTTCATCAAATAAACACTTTGCCGAATCGTGAATCGGGTCCCGAGATTGACTTTTTAACAAGGAAGAGAAAGTCAATAAGCCGCGATCGGTGGTGTCGATTGATGGAAAGATTGAATCTATAATTTAGTGCAAACAATGATTCATTCTGCAGCTCGATTAATTGAAATACAATCACACCTTTTCAGTTTCACTCAATTTCTTTTCACACACAAAATCGGTTCGGTCAACGAAGATTCATCTTGATAAACATTGTAGCACGTGACAAGATGGCGCGTGCCGACGCCAAACAGCCAATCAGGAAGCAGCTTGTTAGCGCGGCAACCAATGAGATTGCACTAGTTTGAGCGAACATTAACATGAATGAAGTAATAACCACATGAATGAGGTAATACGTGCGATATTTCCGCCAAACCTTTCACTGTCAGACCACGTGCTCATGGAGCATGCGCGATGAGGTGGAAAGTAACGACTGCTAGTTATTACGTAAACCAATCATCGATTAATGCTTAACGAAAGAACATAAAGAGGTGTTAAACTGAGAAGAACTAGTCTAGATTGAAAGATGAAAGAAAGATTGACAGATTGAAAGAGGTCTGATCAATAATAAATTAATTGTAAAGAAGTTAGAAAGTAATAAAAATAGATTAGGAAATGATAATCAATAGGTTCGATAATCAACTTACCAACATAAACTGTATTGAGAAATAATTTTCTTGGAATTTAGAGTACTAAACCTGATACGATAATTTAAAAGTGTAATGGGGATTTCACCGAAAGATATCTTGGAAAATGGAAATATCATAGACTATAAGTTAAAAACAAACAAGTCAATTATTATTGATTGGATATAAATGTTTACATGTTACTTTTATTATAGGTAAACAGGGTGTTATAAATATAGAGCAATATCACCTTTATTTGGAAATGGCTTAAAAACAATGATCAGACTTGAAGTAATAAGGTGTGAATGATTCATAGCGAAATTATCTGAATCTATTATGGGAAAGTTTTGAAACAAATTGCTCCTAAAATTGAACTTGTTGAAGGATTTACTTTTGTACAACTCGTCGATCGAACTTAGCGTTGTAAAAGTAGAATTAGGAAAAACGAAATCTGTAATGATATTGACACTGAAATAGCTGGAGCGAAATATGAATATTATTCACTATATATTATTCACTATATTATATATAGTATTCACTATATAGTATATTATTCACTTGCTATTCAAAATCCAAAGTATAGGTAAAACAAAAATACACATGTAATTAAAACTGTACTCCCCTTCGCGCAATCCTTCAAAGTATGAGTACGTCGTATTGAAGAGGTGTTTGTGAAATTGTCTGAAATTGCGTCGCAGTAGAAGTTTATTTACGTTATGAAATGAGTGAAGTTGAAGTGAAGGAAAGTTGTCACATGATACAGGATGCGGAACTCTTGAAGGCGTTAGAAGAGCTCAACAGTGTCAATATGTCGACTTGACCTTGCGATCACTTTCCCTTAGTACTTGGCTGTGACATTTAAGGTCGTGGGAATCGCTAAATTTGATGATCGGTATTTTTATCGCATGTTGTAGTACGCGACAGGAATTCTAAGGAGCCAGGTAGGTATGATTTTAAGATGCGTGGTACAGAAGCGTCTGATCTTTCCCCGTGAAGTTCGTCGTGCCAATATGTCCTTCTGGAGTGGGGTTGTGATCACGTGGCCCCAGGAGAATGTTGGACGCTGGGTGGTCCAGGCATGACACGTGACGTGACATCAGAGATCTGCGCAGAAGTCGCGTGAGAGGAAAGACAATACAGTCTGAAGATCGAGACGATATCGCATGACGCACACTTTCACTGCGACCTAGTTCGAGTATCGATCGCGATCTTTGCAGATGACATTCAGTGATCGAGCGACGCAGTCTGATATCCTGGTGGCAGTGAAGTTAATACGTCGTTCATCGCACTTGCAGGACGGTGCGTGGATTCGTAGCGATGTAATTCCAACCACTCCAAGATGAGACTAATCAACATCAGCTCGCTCTAGCGTCAAGATGAGACTCCACTACCTGCACACGTCCCTCTGCCTGTTGCTCGTGTGTCATGTGACCCGCTCGGCGCATGCGCAGCAGCACCACCACACGCGACGTGAGTACTGACAGCCCGCGCAGCCCGGCCGGCTCGCCGTGTGCGCATGCGCACTCACAGTGTTGTGTCACGTGTCCAGGTGGGCGGCGCAGTGGCGGCTACCCGAAGTTCCCGGTGGCGCCGCGAGGAGGCGAGTGTGGCACCAGGAGTGTGTCCTACTACCCGCACCACAGCGGCGTCATGCAGGCGAAGATCGTCGGGGGAGACACGGCCCCCTACGGCGCGCATCCCTGGCAAGTAGGTAGTCCAACGAGCTGATATAATGCCAACATCCATCTTACTCTGATCCCAAGACAACATTGAGCCTGTCACTTCAGCCGTAACTTCAGTAATCAAGGTTTTTATTCGATTTTTTATTGTAAATTCCTGGATTTATATGTATGGTTTGTTTTCTTGTTCTCTTATTGATGTAAAATTTAAAAAAAAAAAAAATCATACTCCAAATCTAGTAAAACACTTGACTTACACCATTAATCAAGTCACCTCTGGAGTGACGTAACTTGTTTTGCTACTGAAATACCCATACAGAAACATATTGTTAATCAATAAGTACACACATTTTTTATTTCCCTTCATGTGATAAGAAATTAAAAAGCATTGATACTCATTTCTAATACGACAATGGCGGTTTATGGAGTTTGAGAGCGTCTTGTGTCAGAGTGGCCCACATTCTACTTATCCAAAGATCACTGCTTGTAACTTGCCTCCATGTTGTGACTCATGTGTGCCTGGTGTTCAGGTGGACATCAAGCTGTATCGCTCCCTGAGCGGCCGCTACGAGCACCACTGCGGAGGCGCACTGGTGGGCGAGCGCCTCGTGCTGACGGCAGCCCACTGCTTGCAAGGCGCAAGCGCGGACCAACTGCGCGTCACCACGGGAGAACATAACCTCAACTCGGCGGACAGAAACGAGCAGAGTTACAAGGTCGAGAAGATCGTCGTTCATCCGGACTTCAGGAGAGGTACGTCGGGTTTACATGAACGAAATCCATAATGTTTTGCAATGACAAGAAACGAAAGTAAAATATCATATTGACGGAGCTTGACAGACGGGGACCCCGCCAGCCAGGCATTTGCAAAGTTCTAAGCCATGTTGTTTTTGACAAATTGTTTCTGTTCTACTGTGATCAAAGCTGTGATGTATACCTACTTCTTGCACTATTACGCACTATAAACGAGAATTTCTCTATCAGAAGTTAGTTGATATGATGACGCAGGGTTCAAATTGATGGGGGGGGATGGGGGGGGGGGATTTCCCCCCTGTGGTGTTCTCATCCCCGGCTCTGCTTCCCAATAAAGCATCCCAGGGTGGATAGATTTTTCCCTCCTCTGTAAAATGTTGACTTTTAATCTACGAATACTGATTTTTAAATTAAAATCAATTCCTCTTTTATAATGCCATTTGTCGTGATGAAAAAGGGCTTCAAACAGTGTTGGTACAAATCGCTTAGAAATACACCACATTCAATTTTGAAATTCAAAATTTCCCGGGGCTATGCGCCCGGACCCGAATGGTACTGGGGGGCCCTCCCCCAGACCCCCATTGGGTTCGTGGGCAATCGTATTTTTTGCCTTTGCTACATTTCCCAACCTTCTCTGAATTAGTATTTTTCCTATCCACCCCTCTGAAAATTGAACAATTCGCACCCTGTGATGACGTATATCAAGTAATCAAGTTTATGAACAAGAAGGTTAAGTATTTCCGTATAATACGAAACTCCAATAAATAGCTTGGTTTTCCTGTGACGTTATTAAGATTTTGTAGGAATACCCGATAAAATCCGTCTTATGTCACTTGTATTTCTGTGCTCCACGTTAATGTACTGTTTCACGTGGTATTTCAGCCGGGCCTTATAGCAACGACATCGCGCTGTTGAAGGTCAAGGCGAGCAACAACCGTGGAGGAGTCAACTTCAACGCGCATGTGCGACCCATCTGTCTGCCGGAAGTCAGCGCCAAGTCGGCCGTGGGCTCGTGGTGCACGGTCACGGGATGGGGCGCGCAGAAACGTGAGTGCTCGGGAGCCACACCGTTCTGATACTCCATTTGTTTATAGTGAAGTTAATACTCGAGAGCCACTGCGTTTGATACTCTTTGCGTTACCGCTGTGAGTTGTTGGAGGCTCGGAAGTTACGAGTCAAGCTTATTACTGAAAAGACTCGCATATATTTCTTCACAAAATATTATGTGCAGCTTTAAGCCTAGTCGTATTTACACATTCATCAGCATACAGGACAAAACACAAATTACATTAAAGCTGGCAAAACAGAAAGCAAAATATAAGCTATACAATGCACATATTAAGAGGAAAGGGGACGCAAGATCTTCTTCAAAGAGACTTTTTGTGCTTTTCTTCATAATGTGATCACTTTAAAACTCGAGCGCTTCAGTACAATTCAAGCTGACTAACCTACATTATTGCCCAAACTGTAGGACATTACGACCTCTGATTCGTCCTCAAGATGTTGTTTTGAGGAAGAACCTGATTCCATAAAATACTCCAGATTTTACTATTGTTTAGATAAATGAGGATGAATTTTGTAGTACACGCCAGTAGATTTTCCAGTTCGAATAATTCGAGAAACTGTTTTATGTATCTGTATGTTAAATACAATATTAATCTTGATCTTGTTGCAATACAGCCGAGGACTTGGAGAGCATCTCTCCTGTCCTGCGCGCAGCCTCCGTGCCGCTGCTGGACCTGGCGACGTGTCGTCAAGACGACGTGTTCGGCGGACGTCGCCAGAGCATCCTCGACAGCATGGTGTGCGCCGGGCTGCTGGAGGGCGGCGTGGACGCGTGCGGGGGGGACTCGGGGGGCCCGCTGGCGTGCGAGATTAATGGTGAGGAGATGTACCAGAACAATGTCTTGACAGTCAAGCGACATCTCACGGTACAGAATAAGAGGGGTAGGGGGGGTATATTCTGATGCAAGTCGACTCTATTTCAACAATAACATTTGCTATGACAAAGTTTTTCTGCTTTCTGTACTTTTTTGAAAATATGTCCTATCACATTCAAAAATAATACTGAGATCATGAGTAACGTGCGTGCAAAATTGAAACGTGTAGTTTTTAGCATTTTCCTCGAATTCGCTAGAAATGTCACCCATTTCTTCCCTCTAATACTTTCCACATTCATCTAAATCAGATCTGCGCCTTGATTTTCAAATCTAGAAAAAAAAAATATTTTAACCTTCACTAAAGAAACATTTATAATATCTAATCTTTAAGGTAAAGACGCCTCATTACTTCCAGTTACAAACTATTGTCTCTTTACAGGAAGGTTCGTCCTGACAGGACTGGTATCCTGGGGCGACGGATGCGCCAAGAAAAACCGTCCTGGAGTGTACACTCGAGTGTCCCACTTTACATCGTGGATCCAGGCGTCTGTTGCCAAACTAGGACTCTAGGGGACGCTGGACGTCCCGAATATTGCGCTGATCTCATCGAGAAGAAACATTGCGAGTGATAGGACATTCAAGTCGAGGACACACGAAACCGTGTGAAGAAGTGCTAGTCAAGTGTGGAAGGAGGAGAGGTTACAGTGAGAAATAAATAGTAGAATATTTTACAATATTTTTGTATATGAAAATAATTTTACGCTCTTATACATCATGTGCAGCATTACCGTTAAGTGTATAATAATATAATATTATGTGTTTGAAACTAAAACTATTAGAATATTCTATGTACAAAACAAACAATAAACTTTATTTATTGATTTAATAACAGTTATCACTTCATCTCCGGCGGCGGCCATGTTGGAACACTTGTTGCTTGGACAAGATGGCGGCGGGGAGGAATGAGACATAGTATGACTTGCTATGACTCCTAGAATACTTTAGACTACGAATACTTTACGATATCTCGAGTAGGCATATTAGTTAACATAGTAAATACCAATGTGAACTTTAAAAACTTGGTCCTTCTACCCCTAATTCCGGCAAAATCTGACCTTCGTTTTGGCGGAAAATTGGCAGGTTTTCCAATCAACAGTCGGAGTTAAAGGAAATACGAAATATTCCTTCCATAATCTCTTTATCGACAAAAAGATTAAACCGCCGCGAGCTCAATCACTAGCTTTTGCTTTCAATAGTTTGTCACTTTGGAGAATCAGTCATAAAACCATTCAATGTTCGCACATCTCTGACTCTTCGCAATTTATATCTTCTTCATTCTTGACCTAGCAAGTTGACACAAAATATATGTTAAAGCTTGTGCAGTTTTCATGAAGCAGAGCGAAGTATGATCGCAAATTCTGTCACCATTTTCTCAAAATTAAACAGAACAAGCAGTTGTTATGTCGAAAGAGTGCGATGAGGATTCTGTGAGCAAAGAACATGTTTCATCCCGGCGAATGACGTCACTCCAGCAGGTTGAGCTTGCTATTGGTCTTCCTGAGCTGGGACCTCCATGGCATGACTGGCGCCAACTCGTCCTCGCTCTCTGGCGCCATGATCACGGGCACGCTCACTTCGTGGTTCTCTTTGTTGACGTTGTTGTTGATGACTGTGCTGCTGTTGTTGTTGATGACTGTGCTGCTGTTGTTGTTGCTGTCGCCGTTGATGGTGATGACTGTCGTGCCGTTGCTGGCCGGCAGTACGATGCGTTTCTCCTCAACAACGCGCGGGGTGTACACTTGTGGCCTGAAACAATCAAGTTCGAATAAGTCGTTGAACCATTTACTGTCAATAATACAAGTTAAATTATGACTTTTAAGAGATTAATTTAGTTTATTTGACATTAACTGGACTAAAATATAACTTTACTTATCATCTTTAGTCTATTTTTAACGGATTTTGACGAAGTCCCCATAAAATCTCCAAAATTAAGATAAGGTTATCACTTAACATCACTAACTTACACAGTGGCGTATTACTTTTTAGGGCCCCTCACTACATTATTCCACAATTGAAGTGAATTTACAAAGAACTATGCAGTCAAGAAGTATAGGCAGTAGGCTACCCAGAGAGCCATGTGAGATTGCGGTTCACAGTCCGAGAAAAAGTTAAATCTCGTAAATTTCAGATTATTCCACCAATTGTATCAGCGACAGCAAAACATTTTTATGTCACTTTTATTCAGATTCAGAACCAATTCAGATTAAAAGTGTATTGGAAGAGTGTTGTTACGTAATGATGCAATCGAGATGACTCACTTGCGCGTGTCTTGCTCCTCCTTCTTGGCCAGCAGTTGTCTCTTCCACGCAGGGATCGACTGCAGCCGCTTCTCCTCCGCTTCCTTCTTCTTCTGCTCCTCCAGCTCCTTGCGCGCCTTGTCGGCCGCCTTCTTCGCCAGCATCTGTCTCTTCCAGGGCGGGATCGGGTTTCCTGTGGGATCTTTGTCCGGGATCTGCTGGGAACACACAGACGCAACATAACACTCTCTGTCATAATCACTCGCTATCTGTAGCTTGACATCCCAGGCACACATTACTAACAAACAACTACAACTCTTCAATATCGTAATTCCTTCCCACACTTTTACTACAATATTATAATAAAATATCGCGTAAAAAATACAGTCAAATTTAATTGGGGTGCCAAATTTCTTGAGCAAGTAATGAGGTAATAGAATTTGGATGATTATGTCATTGAACATTACTGTCCTTTATTGGGTCTGGATTCATTATTTGTTTGCTAATATTGTCTTACGACATTATTACAAGAGATAAGTACAACAATCTCTGTGTAAATCTGGCCCATTACACAAGATGCGCCAAATATGCTTTAGACTTTTTTGTGTTGAATTAATATCGATACGGTACTATAATCTAATCGGTTTGGATTCTTTATTTTTCTGGACAAAAAGAGTTGTCTTCCGATTTTACACGTATAGTGTTTTTATGGAATATCTCTCGTAATAGATTTGGTACAATATCCTAAAACTCAATGTTCACAAATTGTAACTCATATATTAGAAAATGTTATCCAGCCAAATCTTTTCCACACAAAAGAGTCGAGAAAGTAAGTCTAAAGATGCTGGCGACTGATCCACCGACCTTCTCCACGAAGCTGTCAACGGTGAGGACCTTGGTGATCTCCGTGTACAGCTCCTTCTCCTCGCGCTCCTCCACCTTCGCTCGCTCCACCTTCATCTTCTTGATGCCAGTGATGTCCTTGGACATCTTCAGCTCGGCGATCAAGTCCGTCTTCTGCGCCATGAACGGCTGATCGGCTGAAACACGAGGAAACCGCAGATGAAGATAGTCTCGCCAGTATAGAGAAAGGAAAAGTGCAATATATAAGATGTCTCTCAAAACCTGTATTTAGTCACTCTATTTATTACTCTACTCTGCTGAATAAAATAATTAAGTATTAATAAAATATAAGTATAGTTGTTGGTAAATGAAAATATATTATCTTGTTTCAAACGAGGAGAAAGCCTTCTTCACGCAATATTAAATTCATGTAGATTCTAACATAATATTTTTGTAAGTAAAACCACTGTATTAACAACAAAACTTTTAAAGCTATCGGTCAAAGATAAGGATGAACTTTGTCAAACGCCAAGATATGTAATTATCTTTGGTTGAATCATCTTATCGACTAGTAAGTGTCTCTATCTTTTAACCGATATCCCAACTCAATGTCGTCGCTCGGCCTTGACAGCACGCAGTGAAACCCGAGCCTTTTATCTCAATTAACAGGTGGAAGATAATGAAGATCGCTAATTGAATTGATTATGATGCTCTGGTGTTCTGGCGGTGAGCAGCGAAGAAAGTGCGAGCTAGCGCCAGAGTGCGTGAAATTCCGCGCCAGAGATGACCTGGATCACGCCCAGTGCGAGTGCGAGAGAGAAACCGAGACATCTCGAGAGATCAGCTCCATTCACTGCGCCTCTTTGTCTACTGATATCTCAGTCATAGGTGATGCTGACTGATTGATCTTGAATGACTTGAGACTGAAACTGCAGCTTTGACAATCAGCGACCTGTTGCTTCTCGGGAATGAGCAAGTAGTCACAGTAGTCTGTGGGGCACTCTGGCACTAAACAATATGTGTCGCCACAACGAAACAAATCGCGTTTTCATGGGAATTGAAAAAAATTATTTTATAATATGAATACACAAAAAATACAAGTTTTCTCACATAGTAACTTGATTTATCTCGAATGCCTAATCATTTTCATTTAAGTATTTATACGTGTTGGGATAAAATAACTTTCAGGGAGCTATTTCTCGTAGAAATAATCATCATTCCCCATGTATAAAACTTATAATTTTATAATAGTGTATCAACATGACAATGAGACAACAGTTTACTGCTATATTGTTGGAGTAATCAATTAATCAGCAGAGTGATCGAGTGTAAAAGTAATGACGCAATGACTCACGCTTGCCCTGCGTCCTGGTCACGTGGTATCCCGACGCCGGCGGCGCCGAGAGCGTCTTGCTGGCGAGCATCTTGTCCGTCCTGCGCAACTGCACGGAGTTGAGGTCGTGGATGCTGATCGCCCCCAGTGGCTGCTGCTGCTTGTTGGCGTCGCTCTTCACCTCGCCGTTGGTCGGCGCATGTCCGCACGTCACGTCCATGTCGCTGCCGGGGGCGGGGAGCGGGGGCGGCGGCGGCACGTTCTCTCCGGGCGGCGGCGGAGCAGGCGGCGCGGACACCATCGGCGGCGGCTTGGGCGCGAGTGGCTGCGTCTGCAAGGCAGAGAGGAGCAACTCACGACACGTCCGGATAGACAGGTCGATAATGAGAGCGTCCTAATAGAGACAAAGACTCGACTTGTCGCAACTAAGTGGGGAAACATCTGACGACATCCTTCCGTCGTGATCTCAATTACATTCCACAGATCTAGATTATGTTCATTCATGAAGAACTAACATGGTCACTCATTGAAAGTGGATGTAAACACGAGAGCCTCTAGACCATGTCACTACGCAGAAGTGTCCGATAACACCTGTGTCTCGTCCGATCAAAGCACTGCTCACCTGTTGCACTTCCTGTACAGTCGGCTGCGCGAGGACGTGTGTTCGAGCACCGCCGAGGCTGCGCAAATACTCGGACGGCTTGATGAGTGCGTCAGAGTCGGAGGTCGAGACGAACTTGGGCAGAATGAATGGCAAGACCATCTGTCTGTTGACGAGGCCCGCAGTCCGCGTCTCCCCTTGCTCGGTGTCCCCACCTAGCGGGAGAAATCAGCCCACGTTACCTCATTGCTCACTCGGCTCCAGCCAAGCGAGCCGAGCTGTGTACTCCACATAGCGAGATTTCGGTTTTATTCGAACTGGGTCACGTGTATATCAGATGCTTCACGCTGGATGACCGCCCCTTAGGCGGCCAATTATCTCGACACTTGGTAATTGGAAGAAAAGTGCATCATCTTCTTAGGACGTAATTGCAAATTACCTAATCCTAGTAACAGTTTGAGGAAATAATGATGGGACAACCAATTATTTTAAATATGATTTCCTAGTTACCTATGTGTGTGTCATTGGAGAATTTTACCCCGATTGTTCTCACATGTATTTGATATTTTAAAATTCCATACACTGGAACATGATATTTACGGAAACTGTTCTATGGGTTATTGGGTTATTTTAAAATAAGTAATATTTCCATACTAGCCAAAAGGGCATACAGGGCTTCAGTTTGTGGCACTATTTTAACATACAACAATAGCAAAACTTTATAAAAATATAATCCTCGCCTATTCAAACTTGATTTCCTTAAAATAGTTCAAAAAGCTCCCCCAGTAATGTTTGGCACTGCGAATAACTCTATCTAAGCAACACCAAACTAACGTTCTGCAAAGCAAGATCGAGGATTGTAGTGATTTGCACATTGTTCTGACATGAGCGCCTGGTTGATTGGTTGCGCATTGCGTCCTATCTGAAGTCTGTCGACTCGCTTGTCACTGATATTTGCAAGGAGAGAGTCGTTGAGAGGATTGAAACACAGCTTGTGGCAGGCGCATAAGCCAGCCAAATTACGCGAATATACGAGTAGATTTACATATTGACTTGTTGACCCCATTACATTTCTAAAAAAGCTCTCATTCTTGTTCAATAACCATTTACACGATGAAGTTTTCAAGTAGGCAATAAAACCTTCGTCACAAGATATCTGAGCAAGCAAAAGTAAAATCTTTGATCTTTCGGTGTTTAATCTCTTTATCTAATAAAATCCATACTTTATCTGCAGTTAAAATGCCACGGTCAAGTAATAGACGAGTTTAATAGAGATTATGTAAAGTGCAGTTGACAGACGTAAACAAGTAACGAGTGACAGTAACGCACTACACATGGTGACAGCCTGTGGTCCATCGCAGTCTCACCTATTCTTCTGCAGCGAATACACAACCAGGTGTGCATGGCGCACCATTCCCGACGACACTATCCACCATCAGAGCACTAGCGAGCACTTAACGAGCACTACAGTCACTACACTTGGATCTGCCGATCACTACTGAGCTGGACGAGCAGAAAGAGGCGTGTTGGTCACGGAAATATTCCTGCATTAACATGAGCGAACGGCGCCCTCGATTCAGCCGATGTTCACCCGACGTTGTTTCATTTCGCGTTCCTTGTGATGCCACGCGTGCAATTACATGATGCATTGTTAATTAGAAGGGGTAATTACTTGGACGTGACTCTGAGCCATTCGCAAAACAAACATAGATAAATAATTCAATCCTTCAATTTTATTGTTGAATTCATTGGCAATATATAATCGATCGAAATGTTGATGATTTCGAATGAAGAATATATCTCGATAATTGTAATTCATCTATTATTAAAGTTTTCTTATTTTTAATTTTCTTAAGTTACATTTCACCAATATTCTGGCATAGAAAATTTCAAAGAACAGGAGGCCTAGGTATTCCTGAAAAAAGTTAGATGAGGAAAAAGGTTGCAATGGGATAAAAATGAGAAAATTGTTATCATCCAATAATAATCCAGCAACGTTAATTTTATTGGTTCATACGGATTTTCTAATTATTTATCTCATAGTCCCCTTCTTTATAATTTCACTTTTTCAGGAATACTAAGGTAAATTTCCAGTTGCTTATCACTTTAAAACTGATGTGTCAAAAGATAGAAATAGATAGAAATGTTTGAATTATGTGTAATATTTTTTTATTTGTTTGATTGTCATTGGTTTGAATTCCAGACGAAAGTAAAACTAATAATAAATGATTCTCTGAAATATTCGAAATAGTATCAGGGGCTTTGTAACCTCTGTTCCCAAAGGGGTTAAATAATGTGACCTACAGAATCTCTGCAAAACTCGGACTCCAAGTTTCCCATCCGTGAACTTTTACTATTTGTTAGCACAATGTATCTAGGAAGAATCAAGATTCTAGCCATAGATTAATGATCTTGTTCAACTAATTCATTATACTTTTCATTACATTTCTCAGTCCAGTTGTTTTCATCGCTTTTATAACAATATGAAATCATTTCGAGACCTCAATGTTTCATCTCCCAGATTTACAGTCGTCTCGTTTCTGTCTCAACTCAATTAATTACTACTCTTAACAACCGAACTAACGAATTGCTCGCGATTAATTCATAACAATTATTGTTTCTCGGAAATGTTCGAAGCATTAAAGAAAAAATTTCAATTTTCTGGTCTACTGAAACGGCGATTTGCAAAATCACTTCTCTTTTTAAGTCAAATTGAATTGAGCAATCTGGCCAAGTGGACCCATTGAAAAGAACAACTTATCGCATTGATTCCTCAATGTCGATCGACCTGACCAAAACCCACTAATGTACCTGTAATTCCCGGTAATCATATCCATTATCAATACAATTACATGATGTAAGTGTTAGAGGGCAATATCTCTTATCACTCTATCTCGTCTTGATATCTATATTACTAATTGTTCTACAGATGTCGGCATGTCAAGGTACACACTGTTTCATGTCTTTCATGTTTACAAACGGACCAAGTACGTGATTGAGATAATTATTCCTCAATGAACTAAGAAGGTCTCAATAACAATATCTAACATTGCGACGGAACACCTCTTCTGGTGGTTACGAAATCTAGTGGTTAGAATCAAGGAATACTTTTGTGGTGCAAAAACTCGAGATGGCCGCTTGTCGAATAAATATGTCTCGTCATTACAAAGAACGCATAAGGTCAATGTGGGCCTTACTTTATCTTTCTGAACTCCTATGTACTATACTGTAGGTGATCAGTATTTTCAAATTGTTATCAACTTTCATGGATTGTCGAAATATATCAAATGTTCTGGTATTTGGATTGAACCTCGCCCACGCAGAAATATTATCTAAGAATGTATTCTAAACCTCTTTGAAAAGGTATCAATTAAAGGGTTCAAAGCAGAAACCAATTTTACACTAATTTCATTTCATAAATATTTTTATTTTTTATTCCAGATTAATGTTGGTATACTCGTATGTCAATGTCATAACATTTAATGCCCTAAACAAAAATCAGTTGGTCAAAGAGTGTCACTGATCGATTTTACTCATGTTAGGTCTAGTTTCTGAATGCACTTCTCAATTTTAAACAATTGATTAATGATTAGGACTATATTGCCATGGGAACAACCAATGACACCCCTTTAGTGTCCACTTAAACTTGACAACTGGTGTTTACAGTGCATTGAAAAACCGCCCATTAAATCATAATATTGATTTCAATTGTAATTCTTCATAAAAAAATCAAACCGAAGAGTATACATACCTATTTTCATTATTCTCATCATGTTCAAAAATTACTATTTTGGCACAATAGTTAATTTCTATTCTCTGTTTATATCCAAAACTTGCTGCAATTGACTGCATTGGTTTAGAACTGTGCATTCAATGATCATTTCATTTTCAAGGGCGTTATTAATCATTCTTAATCTTATCAAATTAATCTCTTTCAATGTGTTTGGTATTAACTCAATCTCTGTATTGAGAGCGCATGCGCCTTAAGATATTGGAATTGTCATCTGTGCACGAATTTATATTCGAGGATATTCTCGAATATGTGCTTGATATTCGAGGAGGTAAATTACTTACAAGGAATTAACAATAGAAGTCTCTTCCATATTAGATTCCAGAATAATTGTTATAAGGCGAGATGTGACTGAACTCAGCGATGACATTGCTTTGTTTTGGAATTAATAGTTTTAAGCCCCACCTTCTTCATGCACTCTCTGTTTCATGCACAGAGAGTGCATGAAGAAGGTGGGGGTTTTAAGTAATTAGTTTAGATAGATTGATAGAAATCTACGAATTTTAAAATGTATTTACCAGTGAAATCGACATTGATGTCATAATCTGATGCATTGTCATGGCAACAATGTCTTCACCATAGTAACACATTGTTGGGGACTTCGAATGATAATAGCACCAAAATCTTGTCACATAGCACACGGTTTTTTCCTCCAAATTGTCAAATGAAATTTTAATTTTAATTTTCAGAACTGAAATGTTTATTTTATCATGTGATAAATGTGCTATTTAAGTTGATTTTACTAATTTAAAATACGAAATAGTTCGTCCAACTCACCCTCGGGCTGCGTCGGCGTCGTGTCAACCTCCGTCCTAGGCGTCGCGACGACGGGCGGTGTGGGCGGCAGGGGCATCGTCGCCCTCGTCTGCGGCGCAGGGGACGACGCCTCCTCGGCTGGTGGCGGCGGCGGAGGCGGGGGAGGGGCAGTGTTGGGTTCCGAGCTGATCCGCTTGAGTGGGCGATTGTCCGGGGGAGCCGAGGGGAGCGAGCGACGTTGCGTCAAGGACACCTTGACCTTGCTGGTCTCGGACTCCTCCTCGGACCCGCCGAGGTCGGACGGGGAGCCGCTCGACACGCCGGACTCTGCGAGACCAAGGTAAAGAGTTAGTTTACCTGTTGCTGACATGGGTGAGTGTGTGACTCATGACTCACGACTCACCTGTCGTCATGGTGAGAGAGCCTTGCTCCTCCTGCGCGCCATCTGTGGTCATACTCGTGGCATGACTGGCGACCTTGACGCGACCTTGAGTCGAGCCGCGATGGCTGCCCGTGGAGCTGATGCTGGTCGAGCGGCTGTGGCTGCCGGAGTCGCGGCTGTTGCGTCGCGGCGTCATCTGCAACCAAGATGGCCGTCAAACATGGAAATCATCCCTATACATGCTACAGACATGATATATTATGTCTTTGCTCTTTGACTGTTGGTTTCCATATCTTCCTGACAACAGTTACCTAGTTGTAGAACAGACTATAAATCTTGATTTACACTACGCCATGTATTGTTCATTAATGCAATGATCATTCATCTACAAAATTAGAACTTAGAATGGGGACTATTAAAACAGATTCATCCATATCGAGTGCACGAAGGACGCACCTTGTTCACGGCGTTGTTATTGGCGACATTGTGGTTGACGCCGTTGGTCTGGTGGTTGGCGGTGGTGTTTTGTTGGTTGGCGGCTTCCTCGCGGACGGCGTAGATGTCCTCGTAGTCGTTGTCGCCGCTGCGCTCGCTGAGGTCAGAGTAGCAGGGGTTGTCGTCGGATGGCGGCCCACTGTTGCTGTGCACGTCGACGGTCACTAAGAGGCAGGAACAGAGGGTGGTGAGAATCAGTCACAGCTACACGCTGAGGTCAGAGTAGCAGGGGTTGTCGTCGGATGGCGGCCCACTGTTGCTGTGCACGTCGACGGTCACTGAGAGGCAGGAACAGAGGGTGGTGAGAATCAGTCACAGCTACACGCTGAGGTCAGAGTAGCAGGGGTTGTCGTCGGATGGCGGCCCACTGTTGCTGTGCACGTCGACGGTCACTAAGAGGCAGGAACAGAGGGTGGTGAGAATCAGTCACAGCTACACGCTGAGGTCAGAGTAGCAGGGGTTGTCGTCGGATGGCGGCCCACTGTTGCTGTGCACGTCGACGGTCACTAAGAGGCAGGAACAGAGGGTGGTGAGAATCAGTCACAGCTACACGCTGAGGTCAGAGTAGCAGGGGTTGTCGTCGGATGGCGGCCCACTGTTGCTGTGCACGTCGACGGTCACTAAGAGGCAGGAACAGAGGGTGGTGAGAATCAGTCACAGCTACACGCTGAGGTCAGAGTAGCAGGGGTTGTCGTCGGATGGCGGCCCACTGTTGCTGTGCACGTCGACGGTCACTAAGAGGCAGGAACAGAGGGTGGTGAGAACCAGTCACAGCTACACGCTGAGGTCAGAGTAGCAGGGGTTGTCGTCGGATGGCGGCCCACTGTTGCTGTGCACGTCGACGGTCACTAAGAGGCAGGAACAGAGGGTGGTGAGAATCAGTCACAGCTACACGCTGAGGTCAGAGTAGCAGGGGTTGTCGTCGGATGGCGGCCCACTGTTGCTGTGCACGTCGACGGTCACTAAGAGGCAGGAACAGAGGGTGGTGAGAATCAGTCACAGCTACACGCTGAGGTCAGAGTAGCAGGGGTTGTCGTCGGATGGCGGCCCACTGTTGCTGTGCACGTCGACGGTCACTAAGAGGCAGGAACAGAGGGTGGTGAGAATCAGTCACAGCTACACGCTGAGGTCAGAGTAGCAGGGGTTGTCGTCGGATGGCGGCCCACTGTTGCTGTGCACGTCGACGGTCACTGAGAGGCAGGAACAGAGGGTGGTGAGAATCAGTCACAGCTACACGCTGAGGTCAGAGTAGCAGGGGTTGTCGTCGGATGGCGGCCCACTGTTGCTGTGCACGTCGACGGTCACTGAGAGGCAAGGACAGAGGGTGGTGAGAATCAGTCGCATAGCTACTTGCTGGGGCTGCTGAGCAGTGCTGGGGCTGCTGAGCAGTGTTGGGGCTGTTCCTTTATGAAAAGAACTGATCAAACGTTCCAGTTTCTTTTTTCGATTACTAAGAGTTCAAGGTCGTCGTAAGCGGCACGATGTTTCTCGTCTCTGTACAGATCATTGTACAATCTACCGGAACGACTTACCTCTTCTAATTGACAAAATATGTTATACACGAAACAATTCTTTATCGTAAGAGGTATTGTTATCATTGTTATTATAAATTAGTTTGGAAGGATTCCCATGTTTGAATTTTGATCAGAAATTCGTATCAATGCACTATTCTATACTTATTAAAATGTTCTATTTCTACTTTTATTGCAATAATGCCTCAAGTGCATGACACCATATGCCACATTCTCTCGCGTAAAAATCAGATAAATGGAACAGACAATGTGAGTCAGAAACATTATCTCTGACATCGCCACTGATAAGCCGACGAAGAGGAGTCCGGCAACCTCACCTATCTCCACCGTGCTCTCCTCAGACACGTGACCAGTGTCCATTGACAGGTGTCCCCCGGACTCCGTGTCGTCCGTGTACACAACCTCCACCTCCTTGTACGCCTTGACGCAGTCGCCGTTGACCGGCGCGATCGTGATCTCGTCCTCGGGATCGTCTCTCGCGACGCCGTTGGCGACTGTCTTCGGCGCGGTGTAATCAGTCTCGTCGCTGGAGACGAGGATGGTAACCGCGTCATTCTTGTTCGCGACGAGATCGACCACTGACGAGTCAAAGACGTGCGCCTTGTTCGAGACAAGTACAATAGGCGCGTCGAATTTGACCGCCGGCGACTTGCTCTTGCCGCACCCCATGGCCGCGTGACTCTACACGACTATCTTGACTTTGACATTTACACAGAGTTGTACGCCACTTTACTCGTAAATCAATATGAGAAAATATCGGAAATCAAAATGGTTGGTTGCCAATTCTGAATAAAACTTAATACATCCCGCTAAAGCACACGGCAATCTTATTAGAGTTGTATTTAATCGTAATCTTGTAAAAACCGAATCAACGCGTCATTCGCGATGACTCGACCGTCAACAGATTGATAAGATGAACTTGTCGATACCGACGCCACGAGTCAGCGACGTCGATGTACCTCGACCGACGCGCGTCGGACACCAACTGATGCTGGCGCTGCGGTGGCGCGATCACTTACGTCTGATCGGCTCTTATCACACAATGCAGCGACAACGAGGAGCCGTTATCTGGCTTTAGATTAATCTTATCACGCAATCATACCTGCTGTATAATGGGTCGACAATTAGCCTATTTCTATAAACAGTCTCCGCGTCCTTGATAGAAGACATCCGACTCCACAATTACTCACTTAATATCATCTGTGTTGTTAATTATTAGCATACATGAATGACTATTACATTCACATCATTCATTATACTATTTTGAAAAATGGTCGCATCAATAACCATAAAATAACAAAACAATCGCTAAATGTTCTTGGAATATGATAATGTACCAGGAAAGACAAAATAACGAGGTTCCTTGATTAATAATGATGATTAATACTCGTATCGCAAGATATGATAAAACATGGACCACGGTGCAATTAGTAATTCCATTAGCCGATGAACAAGTAGAGCAAGATGCCTCACACAAAGTAAAGCATAGACAAGGAATCAGAGTCCCATGGTTGTTGTCCGGGATGTGCAACTCTAATCTTCGCTCGCATCTCTTCCTGTAAACACTGGTCCGCGTGTAAAAGTCGCTATCAATGACAGATCGGTCGACAACCTCCTCGTGCGCGTTGTGCAACGCGGTCACAAACATGCACGTGACGTCAGAGCATGATAACGTACCTGTGAGCGCGTTGAGAGGCGGCGGCGGTGGCGAAGACGTCGCGACGTTCGGCGTCGACGTCTCGAAGAGGTCCTTCACACGATTGTAAATCACCTGGCGGCAAGAAGGCAACCCACATTACAATATGCATTTGGCACCCATGGCATTAAATATGCTATTATTTTAAATGACGATGACATGCAATTTCTTTTCGCAAATAAACGAATTAGAGTCAAAATCTTGATTTTCTAGGTCAGGTAGATGCCGTTCAGAAAGTTGCTTTCAATGCTTCTAAGAATGATGGAGACCTTTGTTTGGATGTTTGGAGGAACATTGTGAAGAACTTTTCCTCGGCAAACAGAGTTCTGATTACTTCGTCAAGATGCTAAGTTGAAATCACTTCTTGCTCCTGTGCACCTTGCTGGCAGAGCATTGTTATAATCATTATGAAACCATGGGGTATCTGAGTTTTTAAGTTTTTAACAGTAAGCCATATAAATGTATTCTCTGGATTTCAGTAATTTTTGTTCCAAAATAAGCAGATAATGTCTACTTGTAATATTTCAGTGGGAAAAGTCATTAGATTTGGTGGTTGATGAAAATTATGTAATCAAAATAAAAATAAAAATATTTAACAAAGGAGCCAAGGCAGCACATCACGTTAATTCAAAAAATATTTTTGAAAATCTTGGTTCTTCGTGTGTAAAGCAACAATACCAAGTCTATTATAGATATTGATTGTCTATAAATCATCAAGTTTCATACACCAATTTCTTTCTGATTTTACACGAAGTGCTATTTTGGGAGTAGATAAAGAAAAACATCGACAGAAAATTAATGCGTACTTAATCTCTTGCCGAAGTACAAGGGGATCAATCAAATTAGAGATATTTTGACCTGACGTCTTGCAAAAAAAAACATGATAATCATGATCTTTCACATGTGACTCCTGAATTGTAGGCTCTTTGCGTAATATTTATCTAAATTTCCACTTTATTTATATATAGAACCAGTTATAAATATGTACCAATTCTTATCTTAGGCCCGGTATTATCAAAGTTAATCTGAGCCGGATTAACTAAATATTGGACTAACTTGGCGGCACGGCAAATCAGGTACCTCAACAGAATGAAACAGTTGAAGTTAATCCAAAAGTTCGTTAATCCGGCACAATTTAACTTAGTAATACCGGGTCTTATAACATCAAAAGTTCAAATCACGACGATTGCCGCATTGACATGTTGCAAAACCGAGTTGGTGAGTTTATCACAAAGACATGGGCCTTTTCCACTAGCGTTATTCATTTCAGTTTGTTTCGTTAAATATGTTTGATTGTTATTTTATTTTAATTGTCAAATATGTTTACAATACTTATGTCCTTTTAGATACTCCACCAGAGCCGTTGCGCTTTGGGTGGTGTATTAGTTAGTCATAGTATCATTGAGTAATAACTTCGACATCATTGAGCAAAAGGCCGATTCACATCATCAACTTGATTCTGCTCATGCTTAGAGACACTATGGCGACTATAATGTGGTTCTGCACATGTGCATAAACAAGTTGATCAACCAATAGTTGCTTGTGTGGACTGAGTAAAAGACTAAATATTGTCTCGGGGGGGGGGGGGGGGGGGGGGGGGTAGACTTAAGGTGAGACCGTCATATTACCCCGTTACTAAAAAATCGTTGAAATTCTACATAGAAAATTTCATTCTGGATCATAATGTACCTACCAAGAAAAAGTAGACAAGCTGAACTAGTTTTCGAGATATATCCCTTCAAAGTTACAGTTTTCTTTCAGTAGTCATTGCGACCACACAGAAAAAGATGTGCTGATATTGTCAAAAGTGTATTAAACTTTCTTAACTCTAGATTTCTTTGGAAAACTTCTATCGTATATCAGTTCAAATTGTTTATGAATTTTTTCTTACAGTTTTAAATGTACAAGTTCCTGAATGATTTACTGAATTATGAGGGATTTACCACTTTATTTCGACGTTTTTACTTACAAAAAGTGCAGCTTTTCTTGTAAAATTGTGTTGCCAGAGTGAAACGGTCTCCTAGACATTCGTATTTCTTCGCAAACTCGTGTTAATTTCAAGAAGAGCGTGATTCTATCGCACGCACGTACCTGCTGCGGGTTGTGCAGATAGAACGGGTCGCTGGTCACACTGCTGCACCCGCTACTGCTCAGCGAGGCGTCCTTGAGACTCGGCTGCGTCATCGGGTTGATGTAGAGGCCGTCCTGCGGCTGCGCGGCGCTCGGCGCATGCAAGTAGAACGGCTCGCGGGAGAAGTTGACGCAGTCGCCGCGCAGGCACTGCACAAGTCATGACACTCAATCAGTAATCACTCAATCAATCAGGCTCAGGCACTGCACACGTCAGGACACTCAATCAGTTCGGCACTGCCAGTGTTGCAAACTTCAAGGAAATTTCCCTAGATTCAGGGATGTCCAGGAAATCCAATTTTAGCCTTAAAGAATGTCAAAAAAATGTCAAAAATTAAAGAAAAACGTCTGAACTTTGAAATTGTTATTATAACTGTTGATTGTTAAGTTCGTATCCCAATATGTAAAATATTGTTGTATTGAAACATAACATTAATGAATACACACGTGTAGGTATTGTGCCATATTTGGACCATGTATGTATGTAAAGAACTAGTTAAACTAGTCAAAAACTATTGTGAGTTTGTATAATATGTGTACTACACCATGTTTTTTTTTTATTTTTTACATATTTGCATTTATTGCAAGGAAATGATAGATACAGTTTGTTCAAATCTTCTTTACAATGCCTATGGTGGTGAAGATGGCAACAAAAACGATGTACTACGCTAGCACCAACACAACAAAATAAAAACAGCTAGAACTTAGGTGGCACATTCAAGTTAGCGGATTCACTTTGGACAGTTTAGGTTGGCAAAGTGTGAATTCAGGTGGAAGGTCTGGATGGTGCTGCTTAGTTTCACCCCAGCGGCGTTGTAAGCGTAAATTGAACAGCCTATAATGTAGGAAAAATTGAACATTCTAAAAACAGGGAAATTTTAGTGATCTATCAGGGAAATTTGCTTCAACGTAGTTGGCAACACTGGGCACTGTACACGTCTTGACACTCAATCACTCACGAGCCACAGATCATGACGCAAAACCCAAGACATTTTGGACAAATAATTAGCATATATATGCCCTACCTATGCGTTTAAAGAGAATCTATTTTCAATTCAATTGTAAATGAAATGCATTTCTCGTACCTATAATTGACCTCAATTCTAGTTTGATTGGCAGTAGATGTATAAACACTTGGGGCAACCCATGGTGGAACTATCACCACCAATAATAAAAAAGCAAACAAGAACTTGGCTGGAAAGCAACAATAGGCATCAGCATTGTTGTACAACCAGGTACAACAATGCAATATTGTTACATGTTTGTTTATCGATTATTGCCATGCAACAATGAAATCGTACACCAGCAGCATGTATATATCAAATACATTAATATATAACCTTTATATGCATACTTTGCATACACCCAGATTTTATCATTAGCTAAGTTCATTATTACGATATTATTAGTCGACATAAAAATAATTTCTTATCGATCACTTATTTTATTATTAATTACAGATTTGATTAAATATGTTTCGTGTTATGAAGGGAAACGTGCTGAAAGTGGAGGACAGCTGGTTGACAGCTTGTCTCAACTAATACGTGAATAGTGTGTGAGTGAGTGCATGGACACTTACTCTGCTCTGCGGGTCGGTCTTCTTACAGGAGCAGCTGCGTGGCGCCTCGTCGTTGTAGTCGGGCACAGTGCCGTGTTGCACGAGAATATTCAAACACTGCAACATCAACATCAACATCATCAACACGGTACAGCTTGATACCACATTGATGCATTTATGTTTAGACCGCAATCTCAAAGTCATAATATTGTATTTTATTGTATTTTTAATAGTGTTCGAAATAGCTAATAACCTAAAGGTATAGATACAAAAATTTAAAACTCGGTAATCTTTATCTCAGAATCGCTTGTTTCTGTGATCCACAGCCTAACGGAACTCAGTCAACAACGCTTTTCAACGCAAACGCATATCGGTCCATCTCTCTGAAGCTGATCACGTGATCTCACCTCCATCTGCTGGTTCTCGGCGGCGTCGTTGATGGGACTCTTGCCGAACTGGTCGAGCACAAGCTTGGCGCCGTGGAGCAGAAGCCAGCGCACAGCGTCGCTGTGTCCGCGGCTGGCGGCGAAGTGCAGGGGCGTCGCGCCGTCGCCGTCGCGCAGGTTCGCGTCGACGCCTTGCTCGCCGATCTGCCATGGTCGTCACAAACAACATTCATCAGTACACTTCGTTTTCATTCCGCGAGATAAAATGTATCGCTAGATTTGTATTTGATAGAGAATTAAGTTAATTGGAAATAGTTTTCTGTTATTTTAAATTGCGTCTTACATGAACACTTACGAACAGAGAAAATTTTAAAAAAACCTTGATTAATAACACGTACGTACACAAATAAATATAAACGGAGAAATTCACAGATTGGTGGACCATAGAGAATGTATAAGTCACGATTCTACTATTTAACCTATATGAAAGTGCAAATTAGTTTGCTAGACTCGTAAAACCTTCTATTTGGCCATTACCTGACACGAACATAGCGCTAAATTGTCATGCGAATTGTTAGAGACAATCAGCATTCGCGATACTTACAGGTTGGTAATTGAATCAAATCCACAGCGGCTTGAAACTGCGGGATTTGCAATGATTGATTTTAACACCAAAACAACTCTCGAGCTATTGTTTCGTGAAATAATACTCCTGCCCCCTGCACCTACAAGCTAGATTTGATGTCTGTCACTGCTTGATGACAACTGCTCAATGACATTTACACCGTACAAGGCTACTCCCATAGGTGAGTTTATGTTCCAACCATTTTATGGACAAATGTTTATAAATATTATATCAGGAATAGAGCGTCAAATATAACTTGTGTAATGAGTTCAATCGATATTGAAATAAGTTACGATGTGCTCTATACAATCTAAAGCTGTAAATTATCGGTTAATAATAGGAGAAGTTACTGCATGTCTAGCGGCAAGCGGGGTTGAAGTGCAATAATGCAACGCAAGTGCATCTGATGCAACTAGAGCTTGATAGACGAGAGTCAAACAAATGCAGACACAAGCTATTAGTAAAACATCATTAGCAAACAATGGCAATATACAGGTTAACATTCACACTATACAATAAAGCGTACCTATATATTAAACCGCATTTATAGTAATTCAATGTGAATTATTCTGAGATTTCGTGATAAAGTATCTTTGATCTTGCAGGATCAAGTCCGTGCTATACCAATGCTAGTTATATTGTGTTTTTTATTCTGATCATCTTCTGAAACTATCATTATTTAAATTACATTTTTTTAAATTATTTTGTAAAATCAGAGTAATTTATCAGAAATGTGTAAAGCATCATCAAGGTAAATATGCCGCTGAATTATCTTGTCGATTTGTGTTCCCCGCTGCGAATGAGAACTGGTGATGACTTATCAGTGTGCGAGTGTATGTAAGTGTGCAGCAGCCTGGATACTCATCCTAGAGTATCCTAACGACACGCGAGGCGTGGTGCGCTGCCGTGCTCTGCGCACGCGCTAATTGGACTGTGCAATTAGTGTCGTCTGACACTCCGCGACACTTAGACGTCGTCTGCCACCAGGTGGCGGCAGCAGCGCGATTCGTGCGTCTTCGCAGTGTTACGGTACATAATTGCCCTGGGATGGGCAAATATTGTAGTAATCGTTTCGAGGAAGCCACTTTCTACAAGAGTAGCACCAAAATTACCGATTTGTTTTGATTAAATTATAACAAATACGCATTAACTCAGAGTGTACGGTTTATTCAGAGTATTTAGTGATGACATTCTGATAAAAGTACACGTGCGATAGGTAGCTTGTGAGCAACAAAGTATGACGACAAGCTGATCACAACATAGGTGTCACTAACAATGATTGATGATGCAGGTGATGATGATGATGATGATGTTGGAGATGAGGTGAATGACTTGACAGCAGAATGCAAATCAGATGCACTTTTACTTCACATTCACGAGAGATTGCACTCGATTGGATTAAAAAAAAGTGTACCGTTTGACTGAGAACTAGTTGCGGAATAGCGATTAGTATAATTTAGGGCCGGTGGCTCGACAATGTGTTGATTTTTATTTCAACTAATCATCCGACTTTCGCGAGTGTCTTACCATCCACTTGAGACATCCCAGACATCCCATCTGCGCCGCTGCGTGGACGGGAGCCATGCCATCCTTGGCGCGGACATAGAGCGATCCTCCCGCCTCCGTCACCAAGAACTTGAGCACCTCCAGATGACCCTCCTGCGCAGCCAGATACACCGGAGTCACGTCGTTGTCCATCTGTGTGTTCGCACTGCAACACAAACACGACAGTACTTGACGTGGGATCGACACATTGTGGTCTAACAGGAGACAAAGATGTTGCTCATTCATGTAAACCCATTACAAAACGTTTGCGTAGCTAAATACTGCAGTAAGTTATAAGTATTGCGAAGTCTTCGTTTTAGACTTTGGTTCTTAATCACAGTTTCTTCTCCACAAGGGACTCATTTGTCTCTGGAGAAACATATGCATTTTCATGTCTTGTTTCCCTAGTGTAAGATATTTAAGTAAATTTGTTATTTATTTTTAACCCTGATAAAATTGAAAAAGTGACAAAGCAGAGTTAAATAGTTTTTAAGTTTAAAAGAATGTTATATTTGTAAGCATATAAAGTCGAGCTTATATAAAGATCTTGCCAGTAGTATGCAGATACTAATCGTATATTCTAGGACGATTACTGGGAGCCGGTAATGGAGCCGGTAACTGGATGATGTAAATTATAGAAACAGTTTCGGTGACAGCCAGATGAGAGCAACTTTATTTGTCGCTGCGACGAGTGAAATGTATTCGGCGATGGCGAATCAAATCGATTCTCTCGTAACTAACTGGTGACATTAGATTTGTCACAGTTATTCAGAGTGATAAAAACTGGCCTTCGTGGTGTCTGAACTCTTCCGGTCCCCAATGACAATCCTTCGGTTACAAACCACGTGGTTTATTGTCCGAAATGTTACATACGAGTATAGATTACATCTCTATATTCTATTCTATAAAATTTAAATAATGTTCATCTATGCCGGTTTAACGACGCACTCTGCTGCACCAGGAGGCCAAGTCTTGAAACTTACGCCTTCAGGACGCAAACGCTCTCGGACGTCATAAAGTCCCATTTACTGTAAGAGTGATCGACATTGAAACATAAAGTCAAGCCACTTATTTGATTGTCATCCAGCAATCTATTGGAAACAATTTATTAATATTATAATTATTATTACAGATGTTATTTAGTCATAAAACCATATTCAAAATTAAGATAAACAGTTAACAGTAGATTTCAAGGTCGTCATTCTTACAGTAAATGGGACTTTATGACGTCCGAGAGCGTTTGCGTCCTGAAAGCGTAAGTTTCAAGACTTGGCCTCCAGGTGAATAATTGGGATGCAGATATTTTATTAAGAACTAAACCAGCACAAGATGAGAGTAGAAATATAACACAATTTGAAACCAGAATCGATTCCAACAATGTTTATGTATCTTGTCACTGTTCGGAAAACAAGCTTCTGGCAATAAACATGGTTATTGGCTAACAATAAATAAGTCTTTTCTCTACTTTCCTTACAAGAAAGTAAATAAATAAATGTTAAATTAGAAAGAGTATCAACAATCACTGTGTCGGTATGCTGTGTTTGATATTCAAATGTGCTGTGATTTATGTGCATATTCATTGGTCGTAATTAGTCAAGTCAAATCAAAACATTTCTCTTTCAATGATTTACATCGTTTTGTTCCTCCCGGTCATCACAGTGTTCAATTTAAAGCTCATCAATTGCCTAAGTCCGCAGCCGACCAATGAGAGCTCGCCTCACGTCCACGAGTGAAATCAGAATGAATATCACAAGTAGGTGGGATGGACGAAAGTTTTACGGCCGAGGCTCATTGTTATAAATCTTCAGTTATTTGGGTTATTCTAACCACGTTTTAAACCACTTCTTCGTATTCTGTAAACTCATCTCAGAATGAAGGTCTTCTTGATGCAACAATTGAAATGCAAATGTCACTTCGGATTCTCAAACAAATGTACCAAGTCTTGATTTATCTTGTTATTGTTACGTCATTGTTGTGGATATACCGCGAGATTTTAATTGTTTATACATAAATAGTTCACTACTTAATCATATTATTGTTAATATTTTGATTTCATGGTACAGAGACAAAAATAAACAAAAAAAGAATGCGGTAATCGAGAACGAAATGTTAGAAATGTTTGTTTTCAAATCCCATTGATTTTCCAGTACATAGGTAACGTATCACCTCACAAAACATAACAATGGAGTGTTCATAATAAACGTCGCTTCGCACCCCTGCACTTCCCTTCCATTCGAACTGATCATACAATAATTATTTGACTTACGAAGTTTCCGCAAGTAGCAAATGACGTGCGTTTACTAAAACAACGCACCACACATTTATTTCACATACTCATCCTAAACATCTCTGTGAGTCAGAATTGTATATTTCCAATTAAAATTAAATCCCAGAGAAAACTACGAGAGAAAAGTGATTACGACTCTCTTGTCTGAAGCACCTAGATTAGTTTGGAGGCAAGAAGCGAAAAGGAAGGAGGATGCCACGATCTGTCTTGCCTACAATTAGACTCAAAGAAAACACATCAGTCATAATAATTATCCGCACCTAGAGATGATTCTCGCTTCGGATAAGATCGAACCAAGCAAGAAGTGAGTTCTGGAAACAATCAAACACAGATCTGCGGCGGATAAATCACGTCCTCCTCGCTTTCGCTGGATAACAACCAATCAAAGTGATCGCCCGTCTGGAAACTCAGTGTAGCATCACGTAACTGTGAATTGCTGCTAGATCTTCCCATACCTGTTCCTGGATCGAGCATGTCTCCTCTTGTCCATGCATCTGACACGAGGTCCAGAGCTTCCTCGCTTCACTGTGTGCGCCATCGTCAATGTATCCAGAAGACCGTGGTCAACGCGCATCCACAACACTGCGGCTGTATCCAGAAGACCGTGGTCAACGCGCATCCACAACACTGCGGCTGTATCCAGAAGACCGTGGTCAACGCGCATCCACAACACTGCGGCTGTATCCAGAAGACCGTAGTCAACGCGCATCCACAACACTGCGGCTGTATCCAGAAGACCGTGGTCAACGCGTATTCACAACACTGCGGCTGTATCCAGAAGACCGTGGTCAACGCGCATCCACAACACTGCGGCTGTATCCAGAAGACCGTGGTCAACGCGTATTCACAACACTGCGGCTGTATCCAGAAGACCGTGGTCAACGCGTATTCACAACACTGCGGCTGTATCCAGAAGACCGTGGTCAACGCGCATCCACAACACTGCGGCTGTATCCAGAAGACCGTGGTCAACGCGTATTCACAACACTGCGGCTGTATCCAGAAGACCGTAGTCAACGCGTATTCACAACACTGCGGCTGTATCCAGAAGACCGTGGTCAACGCGCATCCACAACGCGGTCCGCAACACAATGAACACGCTCACATTGCCACACGTTCACGTCCATGTCAAATGAAAAGTCCAGTCAACGACACGTTTCAGTTTGACTGCGACAACAATGTTCTTGCTAGACCAACTGTCAACCGACACCACGCGCGTCTCTAACTTCAGTTTAACAGTAAGTAACGTTGTTTCGTAGCGTCGCGTACAGCACGATTTCACTATACTTCTCCGCTCAGATGGCGCGCAATTTCACGGTGGGCCATACCACCAAAACAAACCAATCAACCGCTCATCCACCATCAGTTAGCAAGGCACAACGCACTGCGTATTGGAGAATGCGCGTCCCCACGGGGAAAGTACAACACCGTTTACAAATTACAGGGATATTACATCGCTTCGAATACGAATATTTTCATATTTCACACGAACTGAACACACGCACACTTATATCAGACCCGTACGCACAGTTTAAGAAGCTATAGAGAAAACTTTCAAGTTTTAATTAGTTATGAGAAGACTTGTTATAGTGCGATTCGCCTCGTACAATGATAATGACCACAACAATGGTTTTCACGAGGTCGCGGAAGTGACAACTTGTAGGAGGACTCTGTTGCTCCTGTGACGAGAACACGAGTGTTGAAACACTCCTCGGCAACACAACTTGTCGAAGTAAAGTAAAGTAAGCTACGGTAGTTCTCGGTCTGCACTGATACACTCGGTCACCCAGGGGACCGTGACCGTGCGAGACCCGGGTTCGATGCAGGTGTGAGGAGATTAGCTCGGTATCACATGACACACGAGTGCTCTTCCAACAGGTGTCACCAGTTACATGATTATTATTTTACAATGTATCTTATACTTTATGATACAACTTTTCTTCCTAAAATAAGCACATGCTTCTGCAGAATGTATAGTGCATCATTTGTATAGCAATGGCGTGAAGAGTCAACAGTGCAGTGCAGTAGAGTTATATACATCTGAGTATAGAGCTTGGAGAGTAGAGTCTTTGTACCATAAAATACCCAGAGTTTTGTACGGAGAGTTGGCGCAATTGTGGTACTGCAAATATATATTTAAAAAAAATAGTTTTGAGTGGAACACACGACACGACTCATTCGTGAGAAATACTTGTCAAATGAGTGTCTGCAGAAAAAAATACCCAATAGTGTCTTGTGAATAAATTGTATTTAAAAATCAAAATTTGATTAAATTTGATTCCAGAGGGGATGCCTTCCTACCCACTTTGGAAGTGGTTCACACTAGTATTCGTAATTCATCACAAAGTATATCTTAACAGACTTGCGATTGACTGCCTGTCATTAAAAAAATGTTTTGTGATGATATAAGAAACTCCTACCGACCGAGCCCGCGGCGCTGGCAACTCGTGACGTCACGATTGCTAACTGCTGCCTGCACTCTAAACGTTGTTGACAACCTTGCACTGCTCGGACATTCAACCTGGTGCTCCGTTATGCAGAGCAGGTGACGGCCTTGCGACCTGACAGCCAATCACAGCCAGGCGTCCCGACGTCGATAGCCAATCACAAGGCGACACAGCGCTCAGCCAATCAACATACACGAGATACAGTTAGGTCGAGAATGCTTTCGCTTCAGTGAACGTGGACGAAATTTCAAACACCAAACTTCATTCTCATCACTTCTTAGCTCGCTTCTTAGATTTACTTGGACTGAATAATGCATCGAAAGACGAGTGAATCGCATTGAAATGAGATAAACGCTCACAAACTCAATTAAAAGTATACCTACCGAAACGTCATACAACAACAAATAAATGCATAATAAAAACAATGCTGTCAAGTGTCTACTTGACCCTATTATCAATCGTCCTAGCTATTGTACGCACAAAATTTGTATAAGTGTCTATATACTACACTATTTAAAAAAATAATAATATGTATAAATTTTTTCTTTTTGGCTACTTTGGACATACCTTTCCTCGCTTTTGGTCGATGAATGCTTCATATTTTGTAATTCGTAATAACTTACATCAACAGTAATTAAAATAGCGTAATCAACTCAAATAGATAGTGAATGTTAAATAGATGTTCAAATAGATGTTTGTAATCAGAAACCCATGAAACATATTTATTATAGTTGCCATATTAAAAACAAAATATATAATGATATTAAAATACTATAATTCTGTGTACATAATTACTACTTGAGTATATAATCTACTTAAATTATTAACTGGGGGGGTTCACCTTAGAAGCAGAAGGCCAGAAGTCCATTTAAATCATTCTTGAGGCGAGCTCAAAAACCAGTAATTCTGCTTTTAAACTTATCCCGTCCATTCAGGGAAGAGAACACTTCAATATAACTGTATTTGTGGACTCCGGTCTTTGTACCTGGCTGAGATCCTCCTACCTGAGATCCGTGGACGACTCCACCAGAAGTTTGACGCAGTCCAGACAGCCTCTGGCAGCCGCGTAGTGCAGCGCCAGAGCCCCATTGCTGCTTCTCTCCAGAGCAGGCATCTCCGCCTCCCAGAGCAACCACCGCAGCACGTGCAGTCGCCCGTATCTGTGGCAACAAGAAACAAGGAATTAGCTCAAACACGTGCCAGGAAGAGATGTAAGATATTTTTTACCAAATTATGTCGTTCAGTGTAAACTTTTATCATTGCATTCGAACATTTCACGATTTTTGTGAAAAACATTATGCAATATTTTTTTCCCTTTAAAAATGCGAAGCAATTTGATTTTGGTAAAACCTTACATAAATCATTTCCTTTCACAGAATACACAAATGCAGGCAAATATTTCACTACTTACGTCAGGAAAATTATCTTTGACGAACTATAAGTAATAATCGTCGTTGGTAATAATAGTTATCATCATATTTTGACATCAATGAACTACTAAGAGTTCGCGGACATTATTTAACATTTGTGACCCAACAGTACGCAACTTGACTTGACCCATAGAAATGCGAGTACGCGATTGGTTCACACCCTCGTTTGACGTAACTGCTCAATGGCCGCTTCCTTTCGCGTGTCACATCGATTAATCGACAAATTCGAATGCCTCGTTTCCGCGAGAAACTCCACGGCTCTTACCTAACGACAATCGAGAACACAATGCGATCCATCGGTTGTATAATCAAACAGACAATGAATTGCCGATTGACGGACACTGCAAACTTGCCACTTTGACCAGGGCTGACAAAATAACTGCTAATTGAATTCAATCTTGATAAAATTAATGCATACTGATATACATAATATTAATATTAGAACTTCAGGTGTGATACCTAGTTTGTGATATTAATGTTTGTGATAATATAACTGTATTAGCCCGGAGATATGAGATGTTGCGATCCCGATGATTGTTCAGTCTCCAAGTAAAGCAGCAAGAAACGTCAGTTGAGTTGGGCATCCTTACTCAGTCGGGCTAATCGTTGGAAAGCGTGGTACTTCAGGGCGACGATGAGGTGAGAAACCAATGAACCGAGTATTCATCACCCGTCTTCGTCCAGTTTCTGTCGATATAAATACTAGCCCCTGCGTCTCAGAAGGTATCAGTACAGGAGTTCAGCTCCTATCACAAGGATGGGACCGTCGAGAACATGCTGGCTGTTACTTGGAGCGGCGTTGTGTCTTCACATCGGCCTGGGGTTGGCTAACGTGGCTGTGAAACGAGAGGATGTCGCCGATGCCAACAGTGTGGAGGTCGTGGATCTGAAGACAGCGGCGTCGGGACACGGAGGCGGCGGAGGCGGCGGTCATGGAGGCGGAGGAGGAGGTCATGGAGGTGGCGGCGGAGGCCATGGAGGTGGAGGAGGAGGACATGGCGGTGGAGGAAGTGGAGGAAGCGGTGGTGGACACAAGTCCGAGAAGGGCGGCGGCTCAGAGGACCACTCTGACCATCACTCCAGCCACGGATCAAAGGGCGACAAGGGCTACAAGGGCGGCCACGACGAGTACCATGGCAGCAAGGGAGGACACGACAAGGGCGGTGACGGAGGGCATTACGGGCATCATGGTGGCAAGAAGGGCGGCCATGACGACGGGGGTGGATATTACGGAGATCACCATAAAGGAGAGAAGGTGAGTCTCGTTGATAACTTCAATTGAACTAAATCAGGATTCTAATTAAATAGGTCTCTACTTATACTATATTCGTCTGATTCGTCTTTCGCAGCGTTTGAATAAAAGCACTGAATTGTCTTTGTTGAGATACATAATGTATATTTTCTCTTCTTCAGGGAGGCAAGGGCTCATCCTACGGCGAGAAGGGCGGTCACAACAAGGGCCACAGTACTAAGGGCGAACACAACGTGTACAAGTTGGACGAATACAAGAAGAACCACGAGTTCCATGGATCAGACCACAAAGGGGGCGATCACGGTGACCATGGTGGACACAGCTCCAGCTACGGCAGTCACAAGGGCGGCCACGAGAAGGCCGGCCACGACAAGGGCGGTCATCATGGCAGTGATTACGGCAAGAAGGGTGGTCACGATAAGGGAAGCTATTATGACGAACACAAAGGGCACAAGGGAGGCGGTGGGCATGATTCTCATCATGGCGGAGAAGCAAGCTACGGCAAGAAGGGTGGAAGTTCCGGGCACAAGTCACATAGCAGCAGCAGCGGCAGCGGAGGCGGAGGCGGTGGAGGTGGAGGACACGGTGGAGGAGGCGGTGGCGGACATGGAGGTGGCGGCGGCGGACACGGAGGTGGTGGACATGGAGGAGGTGGCGGCGGACACGGAGGTGGTGGACATGGAGGAGGAGGCGGCGGCGGACACGGAGGAGGTGGACATGGAGGAGGTGGAGGCGGACACGGAGGTGGTGGACATGGAGGCGGCGGACATGGAGGCGGCGGACACGGAGGCGGCGGACACGGAGGCGGAGGACACGGAGGTGGTGGTCACGGAGGTGGTGGACACGGAGGCGGCGGTGGCGGACACGGAGGTGGTGGACATGGAGGAGGCGGACACGGAGGCGGCGGACACGGAGGCGGCGGACACGGAGGTGGTGGACATGGAGGCGGCGGACACGGAGGCGGTGGACATGGAGGCGGCGGACACGGAGGCGGAGGCGGTGGTCACGGAGGTGGCGGACACGGAGGTGGTGGACATGGAGGCGGCGGACACGGAGGTGGTGGACACGGAGGCGGCGGCGGCGGACACGGAGGTGGTGGACATGGAGGCGGCGGACATGGAGGCGGCGGACACGGAGGCGGTGGTCACGGAGGCGGCGGACACGGAGGCGGTGGTGGTGGTGGTCATGGAGGTCATCACTATTATTAAATTGTTTGTTACTTTGTACAACGTTAGTCCCTAGTCGTTGTATTCTTTATGTATCGAACGAAACCGTTCATTTGTTAAGACTGTCATTTTAATTTGATAATCGTTGTTATTTTAATTATGTGATCTCGTTCGCTGAAAAGTTGAATAAATCTTGTTAAAATGTTGACCGTGTCTTGTCCCATTTGTTCTTCCCCTGCTGGTTTCCTCGGCGAGCGCAAGGCGCAGACGCAAGAGCTAATGGATACTAATGAATGCAACTCGCGCGGTATTCAGGTCTGACGCGTTGCGGAGAGTATTTCTCTGAATCCTGAACCGGAACCAAACACGCGTCATTCTAGGTCGAACTGCCGACAATTATCCACATTAGTTGAAATCATATTCTCTGCGGAAGTTGCTTTGCTCATATTTAACACACAACTCTTGAGACGGAAGTCGGAGAGCGTAACTTCTGTCGCAGCATCAATGTGAAGCACTTTCAACACTTTTGCCAAGGATGTCTGATTTTATTTGTTTTTGTTGTTTTTGTTTGTTTGTCTCTGTGCTTATCCGATCGAACTGAAATTTTGCACACAATATGTACAGGTCTGAAATGTGTAGGCTGAAATTTGAACAAAATCCTCAAATTGGTTAAATTGTAAAAAATATTTTCCGATTGAGCGAAAATCAAAATTTTCCGATTAAATTCAAATTTTGCATGCCTATCGAAACCAACAATATCTCATATTTAAAAAAAAAATCAGTTCAATTGGTCAAGTACTTGCATACTTGTTGCCATTTTAAAGATTTTTTTAAAAAAGCTGTCAAAAGAGATTTATAGAAAAGTTAAATTACGGCACATGGATCTGCTATTCCCTTATTCCAGAGTGTTTGGAAATTTTAGAAATAATATAGAACCTATAATCTTTGATTGAAAGGATTGAGTTTGGTTGGAGATGTATGCATGCATCGGTGCTCGCTTATCAACGAGTTACCCTGAGGGTTTTCCACTTTCCCAGTAGAGATATTGTTTTTTTATATAATGATCAAGAAAACTGCTTTAGAATCCACATGGGAACATATAATGTTAGGAAAGGATACATCCTAGACAAATGTTAAAAATGAACACTGTTTGTAACTTAGACGCTCATAGACAAAATATTATGACAAGATATAGCACCTTATGATAGTGATACAAACGTCCTGGAAATATTGTGTGTGTTTCATAGTTTTTAATTTTGTCGTTACGTTATATCGATGATAGTCCTAGGGGTTTTCGAGTTTTCGTAAGTTTTACCTGTATGCTGTCATCTTATCTTTATAAGATGAAGTGACACACACAGACAAATGTTCTTCTTGGTCAAGGTGCTGTCAATTATTCAGTAAGCACTGAGATCGCGTTCTATAATGGGTACTATTTCGATTTCAAATGATGCTTTCAATGATTCCATAACGTCATTATCAAAATGCTAACTTCCCAGTTTGAAAAAAAGCAAACTATGTTGTAAGATAGTAAGTAGATCGTTACAGCACTTTGGTTGCAGTTTCGTTAATTTTCAAACATTTTTCATAATCTAATCGATATACCAGTATCAATTTCCGCCACAGTCAAAGGTATAGGTACGTAACTTGCCTAGTAACATTCACATTACAATTACATTCACATTATTACATAAATCCAATCAATCAAATTGCTATCGTTTGGTTCGTTTCATTATTTCAACCCTACAACTTAGTTTTAAAATACTTGTGAATACATGTGGGACGCATTCAGCTCTCTAAGAATATGAAAGCACTAACTTGGACGGTGGACCTGGAAGTTGTCCTCAAAAAGCGAGGTTTCGCCAGTGTCAATCTACCTGAGATTCTGCACCTTCAACGAGCGATTCTCATCTTTGATGCCACTCGATTCGTTGTGACAGTGCCTCTTCCTCCTCGTCCACTTCCCAAGACATCCACCTCTTCTTCTCATCCACTTCCTCCACTTGTCTCCACACTCTTCCACTAGTCTCACACACCACGCCGCCGTCTTCTCCACCTCGTGATGCGCAGTGACGTCACAGCCCCACGACGCCGTGTAGTCAAGTCTGTAGCCCCCTTCCTGGTCCTGATCCCACGGGTCCAACAACTCGATGCTATCTTCACTCCAGTCGTTGATACTTCCAGTCCCATTCGAATCCAACTCCATCTGATCACGTGTCTGTGAACTTGGCGATGCGACGTCGCCTACGTCGTCGTCGACAACACAAGGCACTGACTCGACGTCGCCCTCGCTCTGGACGTCGCACAAGTCTGGACTCCATCCGCCTCGCCGGCCGAACCAACTCCTCGACAACATCCCGACACTTGATTCACTGCACCTCCTCGTCACGACTGACACCACGACGTCAACGTGTCACCTCCTCTCTTTAATCAAACGATCTGTTCGTTGTGCAGCACCAATCGTTATGAAATGTTAATATAATTATGTCGGCTTGCTCTCTAAGCGTGAACGTCAACACAGGAAGTTCCGTCATTTGCAGAAAGGGTTGTTGCGAGGTCGCTTCCGCTCGATGTGCGCGCAGAACTTATGCGCAGGAATTACGCCATGAAACATCGGCGCTGACCGGCAGACAGTGTCATTCAAATATTAGTGAGACATGTCCAAATATTATGTACCTTCGTGTTCAATATTAATTGTACAAAATAAAGAAAACGCCATGTGTGCCTGCAGGACACAAAGAAAATTATATTTCAGACCCACGTAAGCCACGGAATACAGCTCCAGGTACAGCCACATTCAATACTTCCTATACCGGTTTTCCATATACCAATATGGGGATTTGGCCGGTTTCTTTTGAATGTGACCCTACACAACTCTCGACAGAAAAAAATCATGGCTAAGACATTCTAAAGAAAAGAAAATGATACTGAGTTTTTATACAAAGATGTGCGAAAATTGTCAATGGCACTCAAATCCAGAATCGAACAGTATATGTGAAGTTTCGGCAGCTCTGATCATGCCGAATTGCAATTTTAATTTTTGTTATCCAGGGATTGTATAGATTCCTCTAATATGACAGATAGATAGTAAAATAGGTCTACTAGTGCTACAATGTGGTAGCTGTAAAGTGTGTATGTAATTGAATGCTAGTTATCTTCAGTTATCGTGTGGAAGAAGAACCGTTCAGAGCTCGAGCAAGTCGGCGTGCGATGACAGCGCCCCATGCAGTCGAATCACTCTCGCGTGAAACCGAAATATGAATTGCGTCGGCAATCAGGTGTAAACACGTCATGGCAAGTGGTTTAATAGCTCTTGTTTGCAAGATGATTATTCACATGTCGAGGGAGTGAATAGCAAAGCGCTCACTCGCTGTGAATAATCACTGCATATTCGTGTCACTGGCCACGCGAATGCTAAGAGGTGGGCTCTTTCAAAAGTCGAAACGAAAGCCCGACTTCGAAGACGTGTGAAAACATCGATTACAGCTTGGCACGTGGAGATTCAGTTGTCATGACAACCACTGATGAAGCGTGAATCACATTGTTACAGCAGACAGATTGGGATCGATGGGGTGGGATTTTTCTTGGCCAAACTTTAGAGATAAATCACACTTTTCATATTGCTTGACTAAATTTCACTGCTAATTTTGAGGGACACTCTTTCGCCACATTTGAAATTTTAAAAAGTGCACCGCTTGAAAATTATCTGCTTAAAAGGGAATGTGGCGAAAAATGTCTGATAGATGTAAAATTCTAAACTTCAGAATATTAGTGTTGATCTTTGTTGCTTGCTTGTTGTTATTGTTAAGTGTGCACTGACGACTAGTACAAAGTAACATTCAAGGCTCTTACTAATGTCATTTTCGTCATAATTAAGGGAGGTGTCATATTAGAAGACAGTGCTTAAAATAATTACAATAAGTCGGCTGACAATCTGCATGTGTGACGATCATCTATCCTCGTCATGCCATTTAGATGCATCTCTCTTATGGCCAAACTTCATATAATCTTGCAGACGATTTGGTGGTGTGTGTATCGAATGTTGATTGTTGACCGTGTGTTGATTTTTATCGAAATTTAATCTCCACTCTGTTTACTCAGTTCAATTGTCAGAAGTGTCAACACAGACAAATAGCACCTCTAATGGAGCAAGCTAGTAAATTACGCTATTCAGTTCATTAGGCAGATTAAGTTATAAAAAGAGAGACCCGGCATCAAGCATAATTTAGTTAATAATCAGCGAGTCGCGTCATATTCCATCACCGAAGCCGGGGTCCTGGATTCGTTAACGCAGTCACGTCTGGAGAGATCAGCTCTCTCGGGAGGCATCTCGCATCGAGGTGGCTACCAGAGCAACCTGTTGCCGATCTAGGACGCGCCACTGCAGGTGGCTGTGAAGAGCAAGATGGAAGACTTTCATCGGCGGAGAGATTTCTCTCGGATCGAGGTCTGCACGCAGCCTCCGGCGAGATGTTCCTCACATGTGTGACACTCCGCGAGGAAGAGAGATGACCACTCTGACGTCATGATAATGGCTTGTTTCATTGTCACAATCCTCATTCCTCGTGATCTTGAGATACCAGTTGTTGTCGATTGCAATCAAACATTAGCGAAGAAAGATAACCGAGGCTGACTAAAGAGAATTTCTTATACATATTTATTTTACCCTTTTCGAGCCGTATATTATCTTATCTTATGTTTATCGTATACATTTCTACGATTGTATCACCTCTGAAAGGTAAAAGTCATGCATTTCCACTTTATACTAAAATATAATTATCTAAAATATCACATCACAACACATAAACCTATCTGATGGTTTAGTACCAGCAAAAATAATATTTCATTCAAAAATATTAATATTAATTTATGCAATAAAGTATTTAAGAAAATGAAAAATGAAAAATATGAAATGGCTTATAAAATAGTTAATTCGGAAATGTTTGAAATAATAGGTAGTCAGGCGATCTGCAGGACCCACATGTTTAAATTATATTAAATTTTCAACAAAAATTACCTATACCGACCTCGTAAAATTTCTTTATTTCGGTATCTAAATTATGAATCCGAAGGAATGGTTACGATCACGATCCTCTGACAAGTAAAATACCTCTACTCTGAAAAGGTGTCGATATAATTGTAATATCTGGGAAAAGGTGCCAAATTACCCACTCATCTTCAAGCATGAAATGTGATAAAATGTAGAAGTCGTGACACCAGAAATAATATCCACACTTCGATTGAGGTTCTGTGTTTTGTTTGATTTCAGTTCAATATCGTCTCGCAATGATGATTTTAGTTTCGTGATTGGTTGGTCAAATAGGCTATCAATAATGGTCAATAGGCGCATGGCTCACAGAAAGTCTACCACAATTGTTATCGATTCTGATATTCCCTGTAATATTTGACCAAGTCACAATAGCCTACTTTTCCATTGCCTATATTTGCCACGCATGACTGCTGGAGATGATTCCCACATAAATCATGGACCAAGAGCGTGATAATTGGCCTGGAAATTGCAGCAAATATTAATCGACTTCTCAAACAAAGACATGCTGCGGTCCACGAGGTGTTCGAGATGTAAATAAACAAAGTTGATGAGAAGAGCACAAGAATCGAGACATGTGGACTTTGATCGAGAAAGTGTGTGTTGACGTTGACGTGGAAGTGAGTGCAACAGAAGTCATTCATTTACTTGCAGATTAGGAGCGACCAGACAGTTGTGAAGCAATTTCATGATTGTTATTCACAGTTCCAAACATGTAATGACGATACTTTTCCTTAAAAGTATCAGAACAGAGATCTGCACAAGTTGACAGGAATAAATACATAACCTACTTTCGCGGAAGGTAAAGAAACAGTTTTCTACATGAAAACGTGTGTAATGATAAAATAAATCTCATTATCATGCCATCCGTCATTCGCTTGTCTGGGTGATGCCATATGGCGGTTAATATTGCAGGACTATTGCATTATTCGACAGACTAACGGTGGACTTTTCCATAGTCACGCTGGAAGTCACAGGTAGACATCAACACACACGGCATTACATCGAATCGGATTTCAAGCGGGTAACGAATTTGTAAAGTTTTCAATAATAAACACGAAGAGGAAGTCTATGGGGCTGATTAATTTTCTAGATGTGACGTAAACGATAACGTTTTCACAGCCATTCGCCATGCTTTCATGAATAATCAATCATTAAATTCTAACAAGGCTTGCAATATCAGTTGGGTTAATAAGAATGAAAGTATTTATCATATGATAGTGTAACTATAATTTGACAGCGATACATCAACCATTAAATGTGAAGCTGTACTCCTGAAAGCGAGTTTGTTGCACCAAACGACGGTAAATCGGATCTTGTTCGTGTTCCGCTCGGCGAGTTCGGCGTCATCTGGTGTCGAGAGGATCAGCTGTGATATCGAGACGATAATGCGATCCCGTTCTCATCTCATTGGTGTAATGACCCTCCTTCCGCGATCTACATCATTCCAACATCCACGACATGCAGTGGCGCTTGGACGCTCTGCAGCCAAAACAAGGGACTGACATTCCGAGGAGCTTTCGTTCTGTAGGAGATAGTTCTTCGCCGACTTGCTTTTCACGAGAGTGTAAAATAAGCAATATTTAAAACACAATTAAGGACCAGTCTTTCAATTCTCGGCTAACTTTTAAACGGTTGATTAGGATTGTATTGTCATGGCAACAACAATGACATTCCTAGAATGACTGTGTTAACTTCGTTACTGGTTATAGCAGAGTATTGAAAAACTGGACCTAAGGAGTCTAAAATACGTGGTTTAAGGTGGCTGGATCGATCGATATCATAGTCTCAAGCCTTCATAATTTTGTGTGTACTTATTCATAACCATGCCATACACAATCCCTGAAAAAATTAAACACTTATCGTGTCTAGTTTCTGAGATAATTTGAGTTTTCTCCCCCATGTTATCTTATGGCAGCCAAGTAAAATCGTGTCATTTTTAAGCTAAAATGGAGTTCTAATCTTTTTGTATCGTTAGATTTTAACAACAAACTTTTTTTCTGGTAGACATATGGACATACTATCAGGAAAAAAATTGAAAACAATACCAACGTGTGCTATTTTAAAAGTTATTAACCAAATTCGAAATGATTTCCCTATACCTCCCATGTTAAGTGGCGCGATCACTCGATATGTCTTGTGAGAATGATCAAAACCTTAGCATGGGAGGTATAGGAAATCATTTCGAATTTAGTTAATAACTTTTAAAATAGCACACGTTGGTATTGTTTTCAATTTTTTTTCCTGATAGTATGTTCATATGTCTACCAGAATAAAAGTTTTTTTGTTAAAATCTAACGATACAAAAAGATTAGAACTCCATTTTAGCTTAAAAATGACACGATTTTACTTGGCTGCCATAAGATAACATGTGGAAGAAAACTCATATTATCTCAGAAACTAGACACGAGAAGTGTTTAATTTTTCAGGGATTGTGTATGGCATGGTTATCAATAAGTACACACAAAATTATGAAGATCTGAGACTATGAAATCGATCGATCCAGCCACCTTAATTCACAAAACAAAGTTTACTTTGACGCTTCAGGATTCTGTTATCCACCCACACATTTTTTATGGACAGTTTTTCAATACTCAGTTAAATTTTAAACAGTTGATTAGAACTATATTGCCATGAAAACCACCAAAGGCATTCCTTGAATGACCGTTTATAACTTAACTACTGGTTTAGCAGGGCATTGAAAACCCGGCCCTAAGACTGCCTAAGAGTCTTCCGCAATGATAAGGCCAGTTCACGGCTGGATTTTGATTTCCCACCTATAATTTCAGATGGGTATATTAGAGAAAACAATTGCTATGAATCACCCTGCTAGAATGTTCCAATTCCACACATTTCGTGTGTATTTCGTGTGTTTGAAACAAACACAAACGCGTCTATCTGCACTTCATCTTCGCTCCACATCATGAACAAGTTAACATGACCTAGCTAACAAGCGCGTCGCTAGTTAACATTGAGCGCGCACCAAACACAGGCGAGCGAGCAGTCGCAGGAATCAGCTGTCAACGAGGCTAATGACTTCGAGGATCAACATCATGTAGATGCAGCTTCATGCACATGCGCACATCCTTACGCGTCTTGACAATCCCACATAATTAACAGTCGGCTGTCTATAAGGTTAACATTGGAATATTTCCGAAATAGCACTATAACTTTTGAACCATTCAAATTATGAAATACGTGAAAACTAATCAGCATAGCAAATTTTTTACACGATCATAGCAATATAAACACGATCTTATGAAGACAATTTGTGTCCAATCCAAATACAATAAACCCCGACCTCAAGTAAAGCAAGTAATACGCGGCTGACTGGCCAGCTGCGATTTATGATGCGCGAAAAGGCACAACGTATTTTGGTAACTATAGTAGATTTTTTTAAATAGAGAAATTTCATATTTTCCACGAGTTTGGGCTCAAATATTGCATTGATAAAATTATATTTATATTGAAGGGCGATTAAAAAATTAGATACGCTAACTATTTTTCACATTTTTCGTAAATTGAATGGTAAAAAGGTTTTGATGATATTTAGGAATTATCTCCAATGCTTACGTCGAGTCAGGGGTCGAGTGCAGCGAAAGATAAATACCTATTCGTATCTCCACATCAACAACAATCCGACCCCGGAAGGCCCACGACTAAAAGATGACAAGTATATTACCTACTACATAATTAACTGTTAGTTGGCAAACGGTTTCAAGCGTTTTGGATAATAATTGTCAAAATAATTCACAATTAATCTAAATAGAGAAATGTTACAAACTTGTCAATCCAGATGTGTAAGTACCTAATTAAACCGGTCTCAGCGTTGGCGCTTGTCTCCGGATCGATAGTTTAATCGCTCAGAAGCCGAGGATTATTAATCGCTGGTCTAACCTGGCGTCGAACTTGCCTGCCATTGGTTAGGATGTGAGACTTGCTTTCCAATGCATTGTTATAGAAACCATGAGTCTGCGGTGAAAACGTCGCAAGAAAGCGGCTCCCGTGCGAAACTTGCATTTGCCACGGTTTGCCGACAGCCCAATAATTACTGAACGTTGCGAAATAATTATTGTGTTTGTTTCTAATAATAAGCAATAATGGCGGTCTGCCTCGCACGCGACAACAGTCAGCCGTTCCCGCAGACTTCGCGAATCAATCTTGTAAACGATCATCTGGGTTGATGTTTTGTCACCTTTGTCAAGTCAACGTCTTCTAGCATCAACATCTCACTTCTTCAGTCCAGATCTCGCGTACTCAAACCCTTGGCTCAAAGTCAAACATCCTAATGCAACCTGTTGCAATTGCAAGAGAGGTTTAATTTTGCCTCAAATCGATACGGCATACTGGGTCCTGATTCTATCACTATTTTTGATTGCTGGCGGAATCGCAAGTGTAGGTATAATACCTATTTATTTTGCTATTTTTTATTATCTGTCAATTAACTAGGTAATTTTGTTACGTATTTACAGATCATGTACCTTTGTCTAGCGTCTAGCACCTGAAGACCATTGGGACAAAGAGTAGAGATTAGAGAAGTGCAGATATTTAGAAGTTATCCGCATTTGATTTTTTGTATTATTATTATTATTATTATTATTTGACACTTGCGGTAAACACAAGTAAAAAGATGTGGATTGGATTTTGAATAATACTCATTGTTTTATTCACTGAGGAGAACGGTCGATGGTCGTTACTCTAATCAATACACATTGGTGACATTTTAAATGCCGCTACTTGATACATAAGATGATTAGAAAATGAGTTAGAGATTTCTCACTCTTATGTCATACCAAAATCCAAAGAATTTAAATGGCATGTCAATGAATGGTGACTTTCTGGGAAAACATTTAACTTATTAATTTCAATTGGTATAGTTGATAAGGATTCACCTTGCGAGATTATGTGCCCAATAGCCGATCAATAACTACTTACATGTGCCACCTGTCTCAGCTAATCACTTGTTGACATTAGATCCCATGCCAGGCCCACTCACAGTCACACGGTTCACTACACAGTCTCCTCAGTTGCGATGTGTTCGCAGCCGGGTGTCGTCGGCAACTGAAGTCACGGCCAGCTTTCTCGAGGTGAGCCACTCACCATGGCATTGGCAATGAACTGGGTCTCTTCTGCCTGCCATCAGCAAGTAGGTCACGTGGCTGCTAGCTATTCATAACATCGTCCTCTCTCTCTACCTTCAAGACAATGCAACCATTACGCCAAATTCACAACTTTTTTTTCAAATAATTAATCTATTAATAAAGATTAATTGGGGTTTTAATTAATCTTCAGAATGAAGAACGTTTTATGCTGGCAATAAGTAATTTATTGCGTTGACCGAAGCGTGCACATTTTCTGAAGAGTTTTGTGAAGGTGATTGATGGTCAAGATGCAACTTTCACGAGCGTGCTGATCGAAGATGTCCTCAAAATACAGCATCATGCAAGGAACAACGAGCCTCGCACCGCCAGTTCTGAGATTGTCGCAGCTCTCGATGTTCAAGGAGAATCGATACTACTTTTCTAACTTTGATCTCCTAAAAGTTATCAGCGTTATGGTGCTGCAAGCGCGAGCGATTTTGCTGCTTTTTGTAGACACTTTTTGCGATACGATTGGAGACGAAACGGGTAGACCAAATTATTTGAAATTTTAATCGTGATTAGATAAAAGACAAACTTAGGGTTATCCCTTGGTACATTTTAAATTTTTTGTTTAGTTAATTAGTAATAATTAGGCAGATATCCAGCAGCTAGCGCTGACCACGGATTTTCATAATATCTTTGACGAAACCTTCAAGAGCGCTGAGAAAGTTCCAGAACCAGAGTCTTTGAAGAAGATCGAAGACAACTTCCCGAACGGAAACCGACGAAAGGTTTTAGCTCAAACAGCTCGTATTTGTAAGGTCAACATTTGACCTGCCATGCGAACTTTCTCACATATGTATCACCCAGAATTACTTTCATTGCAGAACATTTCCCCGAAACAGAATTCCAATTTCATTCATTTTTTGCGATTGTGTACATTTTACTCATAATTTGTATCCCACGAAAATAATAATGAAGTACCTAGAATATCTCAATGTAAATCAATGACATGTTTACTTACGTTTCGGATGACTTGGGATGCTCAACAGGGTATGTTCCGGGCTCAAGCAAGTACCTACTAAAACCACCCACCCAACTGACAGTTGTTATCAGCAATCATTTCGTCGCGCAATCAGTGCACAGTGACGTCACCACATCTCGCGAAGTGCGAGATTAGCAACACGCTATCTCGTTATTGATCCATATGGATCCATCAAAGCTCTGTTTTCATTGAATGACAGATTCGGTTGAAATCCAAGGAAAGTTGAGCAAAGAAAGTGCATTTCATATCGTTGAATACGATCAGGAATTGCAGTGTAAATCAGTCACAGATGAAGTCGCGTGTGTCGCCGTGTAGAGAACTGTGCATCACGCATATTGCGTGATTACAGCAAACAGCGAGAGAAGAGAGAGAGAGAGAGAGAGAGAGAGAGAGAGAGAGAGAGAGAGAGAGAGAGAGAGAGAGAGAGGCGTCCAAACCGACTATTTGTTATCTTCCAATTATTCGTGAGCATTTCATAGAGGTCATTGAGTTTGAGCATTTTCCGTATTTTTTTGTTTCTGTTCCAAATAAATAAATAAATAAATAAATAAATAAATAAATACATTATTATGATTATATTTCAATTAATTGATTATTAATTCAAAAACGAACAATTAATATTAACTGCAATTATCAAACTCTGGTCCATCGTTCCTGCAATTCAATAATGTAAAATCAACAGTAAATATACAAAAATACTTTTTTTGTAATCGATAACTTATTATATAAATATCAATTTGATACTAATATGTACCGCAATTCATGTAAGTGATGTACGAAGTTGTAAGATCTGTGTGCACCCCTGGTGTACGTGAAGTGCAACCAGCATGCGTGTAATGAACTCGTCGCTACTCCGCGTGTCGAGCTCTACTAACTCTAGCGGTGTGATCCACTTGCACCAGATCACCGCCGTATCACCATCACCATCACCATGGGCGCCAACCACGCGAGTGATGACAACAATACGGCGACAAAAAGTGAAACGTCACCAACGGGAAAATAACACAAGAAAGCGATATTTAATTCTTATTTAATTGACTCGTGATGTTCTTCAGGTTCAATTAAAAAAGAGGTGTGTTGTTATTTTGACGGGAAATCATGTTCTATTGATTCTCTGGTACAAGACAACAGAGACAATTACTAATTAGTGTCATTTATGGCATTCGAGAGGCCCGGATTCATTTACAAAGTATAACGTGATTTTCGCCAGATCCTGGAAAATGTTCTAATTAACAGGCTATTAAGCGACAAGATGAAGATTATAAATAATTGCAAACATGAAAAGAAGATGCAATCAATAACTTGTATTTGTAAATAAGTACGTGTGTTTCATAACTGGCTCTTCACGATTATCTGTTGCAAAACCAACTGATCGAATGCGTTAAGTCGGAGCACAAATCTCTGATCGAGATACAATACAGTATTGTTCTGTGAAACTTATCTAATCAGAGAACATCCTCATTACATGTGAACAAACCGATATCCAGGATTAGCATACATCTCCGACTCTGACGTCACATCCGACCAACTATAGACATGCACGCGATCAATAAGAGGATTTCGCTTTCAAACTGCAATTCGTGGTTTCAAGTGAAGGGCAACGCGGTTCCCAATGGAAACATGCAATTTGTCGCAGGATTGTCGATGTATTTGCATTTCGCCAGCATCGGTCAAGTCAAGTGAGCCGCCATCAAAGCTGATCGATGTCTGATGCGAAACGCGAGCTGTTGGAGAGTTCAATGCGCGAGAGAACACTACTTGTCTCATTCACACACTTACACTTTCGTACAGGAGTTTACCATAGTTTTACCATAGAACACGTTACATTTGTGCATGAGACAATGACAATAATAGTCGAGTTGAGTAATGGAGAATTGTTACATTTAATTTGTCGTCATTCAAAAAACAAGAAAGTTGAATGAACTTGCGTCAGAAGTCGGTTGAATGTAGATGCACATTTAGTTTACAAAGGATTTCAAAATGAATACGACATTACGAACCAAAATGCCGTAGATAAGACAAAATTGAGATATGTTGTATTTTAGCATACGTTATACGGTGAATCATCATGTTGCATTTTAGTCGTTTGGCTTGGTTTCTTGGTTTCATAATGGTGACACTGACAAGATTATGAGCTCACAAGCTATTAAATATTATATAGAGTAGAACAATATTTCCATTTTGGACACATTACACCAGCTTTACACCAATTTTGTACTGTTTTCCCACAGGCTAGTACCTTTGTTCATAGGCTCACTCAAAGCTTTGTAAACCGACATTTTTACATTTAATTATTTCGTTAATATGTCAGGTAGTTTGTGTTTACCAGGTACTAAGTGGTTGACAAACTCTTTTCACTTGTTTTCGAATTGTGTGGCGCATTGTCGAGAGTTCGATGTAGATGTTGGTGCATGAAAGCTATCGGAAGTTTGTGGGCCAAGCAAACCAGACTCACTTGAGTGGGACGACGATTTCTACGCCACTGGGTATCAATAACTAGTCAAATAACTCACGACGAAGTTATACGGCGCTGAGATCATCACATTGTCAACATCACTTTGACGGGTTGCTACGCGATGTAATGGGGTTCTGAGGCAAACCAACACGGTGTATGCTGGGATCAACAGGTCGAGTAAAATGTGGTCCACGCACGGCTAAAGACAGGTCAAGCAGAGAGGTGATGTGAACTTATGTGTTGATTTCCATGCAACACGTCGCATCTTACTTGATAACCTGTTGAATATAGTTTATGAAGAGTAATTCTACTTTGTAATGTACAAGCTGTCAGCTGGCGACTGATGAAAGAGAATGTTAGTGTATCGAAGCAAAAATAGTTTTTGAATAGTTCACCTTTTATCTAAATATTTTCACTTCTTTTGCTCGTATAATTTCACAAATAAAAGAATTATAATTTCATGCATATTGCTTTCAAATTTCGTATTTTCTAATTCTAATATTCAATAGAAGTTCGGCGGTGTGAAGAATGCCAGACTATGGTTCCATTGATTGGGTCAATAAAATGCTATCTTACGGCACTCTCCAATAATTGGGAGTGCTAGGAAAACGCTCAGTGTAACGCGTTGATGAGTGAGCACCAATACGTGCCACATCTACAGAACACGGTTCACTCAATCAAGTTAACTAAGTACCTAATTATCATTGAAACTCTTTGTTGCTTATTCTGGAATCTACACATTACTCTGGAACAATTGAATTACAATAGGCACATGAAATGGGTACTTGTTCTCTTCTGACAGCTATTTCACAACTCATAAAACTAAATAATTGACCGATTGGCCTGATGTGTAATATTATAGATAATGTTGTTCTTGGTCACCATGCTAAATTTAAACTTAATCGGAACATTAATCGACCAATCAGAAATTATTAATTAAACTGTTAAGATTTGCCTGAAATTTTGTAAAATTTGATAAAATATTGGTCTTAACTTTACCAAATTTCAAACTGATCAGATCATCAATCGGAAGATTTATTTTTAAATGTTAACCAATCAACGGATTTCAATAAAGGGTCGGCAAACGGCGAGTTGGTTTGTACATGTTTGCAAAATTTCAGCTCGATCGGAGAAACGATGCTACGTTGTATACCGGCAGGTAACAGACAAACAAAAAAACGAAGAAAACAGTGATCCGTGCCAAAAGAGTTGAAATGAGTCGCTCGATTCTCTCGCACAACAGGTAGACAGTATACCATTTCTAGTGTAGAGATTATAAAAATCTTTACATATAAAGTTATATATATAGTATATAGTTATATATAGTTATATAGTTATTCTTAAATTCGGCCAAACTAAATATAAATGATAAAATGGAGCAAATAGACTGTATTTATTGTCGAGCTGTCATCCATAAAAGCACTAAGCAGGCTATGACTTATGATTGAATAGCTGGTGAGAAGAGCTGCATGGGATCGAACGCGGGTATCTAGAGAGAATTACCTCGCTGCCAGGTGCAGCACCGAGCAGCCCTCTATATCCTTGTCGTGTAGACTGCACATGGTGTTCTGCAGCAAGAAGCTGAGCGCAGCCAGTTGACCGAGCGCAGCAGCGTCGTGCAGGGGCGTTGCGCCGACATGTGTGCGCGGGACATCCCATGCCTCGGAGCAGAGCAGCAAGCGCAGCACGTGCAGCTGCCCTCCGCGCGCAGCATAGTGCAGCGCAGACGCACCCTGCGCGTCACGCACCCGGCGCAGCCGCGGCCGCGACCCCAGCATGCGCAGCTGGCCTCGCATGCATGCGCGCAGCAGGGCAGCGCATTCCCAAGGACTCAGTTCAACCATGCCGTATCGGCGACAATTTCAATATTTCTCGAATGGGTTCTTTTATGTACTTGACATGTGCGCATTGCAACATGCACTTGCACTTGTTGCATTTCTCTCGCTACACTTTCACTGGTTCATGTTCAACTCTGCTCATTGTTGTAGGTGTCTCACAGCATCAATACTGGATCGTGGTTCACTCAGAATCACTCTTCTTATCCGGTCTGTTAATTCACATCACAAATCCTGATTGACTTCAAACACGTACATTTGCCGACGCGCGGTTTGCAACTTTCAATGTTTTGGTTTTGACGCCGAAGTGTCACATCTCACACCGCATTGAGAGCAACGGCGACGATTGGAGTCTCTTCCGTGTCCCACACAACACTCCGAAGTGACAGCTATCAATAATCACTTATCGACTGCTCTCTTTCACATATCCAAATGAGAAATAAATGTTCCAAGTTTCCTGCAATATTGGAATCGCACGAGTATGAATTTTTCAGAACAGATTATTATTAAAAATTACACGTTTTCGGTGTGTTACTTTGGTTTCACTTTTTTAAACGGCACACTGCACACTCCACACTAAATAATCAATATCCACTACAGGTGATAAGTTCATAAAAACAACCACCTTCATACAATACATCCTTATAACGAATAATTGTATTCACTTGTTTGAGATCGACAGATTTAATCACAGTGATGTCGAAGCTGCTTCTGATGGCAGACTTTGCGATGAACTAATGCGTTAATGACTGAAGATGCTCGCGTAAGTGAGCAGGATTACAAAATCCATGTAGTTAATGTGGTTGTATATTGAAATAAGAGGGAAAGTGTTGCCGCCTGCACGGATTTACACATGCCTACAAGTTGGACGCAAGTTTAACACCTCTTCCGCCTCCACTTCCTTGCAACTGCTTGACGTTTCGCAAACGAAGACATTATCACTTGCGGATCAATGCTGGCGTAATGTCTTCCACTGCCATATTATGTTTACTGGAGTTTCACATTATTGGTGACTTAAATCATTCTCCGATTCTCCATGGTATATGAAACAGCCATTTAGAAAATATGTCTTACATGTAGGTAACTCTAAGAAGTGCGCATCTTGCACTAATGCGTGGATAAGCTAAGTAGTCGAGCATGCAACACACATACGTAATGTGCATGTTTGCCAGAAAAGTATTATATTTCAAAAAATCTTGACTGATACACGGCTCCAGTTATGGGTATTCCTAAAAAACATAGAGCAAAGAATATTTTATTCTTCAAGATGCAAGATTATTTTTTCAAAGTGGTTATTTTCCATTTAGGTAGGTACTACGACAAAAAATATTAAATGTACCTACTTATTAATTATAACAAATTTCATTTTGACTACCTATTACATGTCTGTGAGCCAAACTAATTTTTCAACCAATCAGAGGATTTTCTTCAAAACTATTTAGGTGATTCGGGTGATTTGATATTGTTATTGTTTGTGCCAAATTTCAGCTTGATAGAGGACCGGTCAGTTATGTAGAGCCCTACAAACTATAAGAAACAGCAGAGACTTTCTTACAAAATATTTACTATCGCCATCTATCATGGGTTGTCGGCGTTCAGCGGTGGAAAAAAGTATTAAGTCGGCAGCTTTAATGTGAAAAGTATAAAATTAGATGTGAACTATCCAACATGCCTGCTTCTGCTTCCTTCCACGGACACAATTATTTCACGTAAGATCATAAACTACCAAGTTACAATGATGTTACAATTTTTATGTTATGCGAAAACTGGTTTGAAAACACGGTATCTACTTATAGACTTTTTCGTAGGGATGGAGGTAAAACATAATTGAGCATGGTAAATGACAAGAAACTATTTTGAGTTGACGCAACGAAATATGAAAGAACGTGATCACACTCAATAGTGACAACAATTCACTTGGTTGTCACGCTTGAATAATCAGTTAGGATTAATTTTAATCTGCAATAATGAGTTGTTAAGTTGTTAGAAAGCATGGAGCAAGCTGTAACAATGATTCGTATACTCTACATTCCGGCATATTACTTCACTCCTTGCGACTGATGAAATGCCAGCAGCAGTGTGACAGATTCAGCAGGCAAGAGCTATTGTCATCAGACAAACACTAGCTGGGAGAATGTTTATTAGCACATCGAACAAAATTGCGACCAGATACTTTGTTCATATTTTCAGAGAATAATTTGTCATTTAGCATTAGTTTTTCTGTGGTTGGAGAAATAAGCAATACTCTCGTGGTTAAAGTTCCGAAGTTAGCCTATAACTTACGATAGTTCTGCATACACAACTTTATTTTAAATAATATCAGTCCCTAATCTTTTAATTCACTCTCAAAGAAAATGCTTCACATCAGTTGATTTGATTCACCTGTCTGCATGCACTGATGAGGTTAGCTCGCTGTTGTCTTCATGAAGCGATTGCTCGCTGCTCCTCGCTGAGGTCCATGTAGGTGGCGCTGGAGTGAGACATCCCGTGCGCAGATCTGTGAGAAAACATATCGTCATGTCTCACATCGCTCCAGCATCACTCACTGGAGCTTGAGTGAGACATCCCGTGCGCAGATCTGTGAGAAAACATATCGTCATGTCTCACATCGCTCCAGCATCACTCACTGGAGCTGGAGTGAGACATCCCGTGCGCAGATCTGTGAGAAAACATATCGTCAAGTCTCACATCGCTCCAGCATCACTCACTGGAGCTGGAGTGAGACATCCCGTGCGCAGATCTGTGAGAAAACATATCGTCATGTCTCACATCGCTCCAGCATCACTCACTGGAGCTGGAGTGAGACATCCCGTGCGCAGATCTGTGAGAAAACATATCGTCATGTCTCACATCGCTCCAGCATCACTCACTGGAGCTGGAGTGAGACATCCCGTGCGCAGATCTGTGAGAAAACATATCGTCATGTCTCACATCGCTCCAGCATCACTCACTGGAGCTTGAGTGAGACATCCCGTGCGCAGATCTGTGAGAAAACATATCGTCATGTCTCACATCGCTCCAGCATCACTCACTGGAGCTTGAGTGAGACATCCCGTCCGCAGATCTGTGAGAAAACATATCGTCATGTCTCACATCGCTCCAGCATCACTCACTGGAGCTGGAGTGAGACATCCCGTGCGCAGATCTGTGAGAAAACATATCGTCAAGTCTCACATCGCTCCAGCATCACTCACTGGAGCTGGAGTGAGACATCCCGTGCGCAGATCTGTGAGAAAACATATCGTCAAGTCTCACATCGCTCCAGCATCACTCACTGGAGCTTGAGTGAGACATCCCGTGCGCAGATCTGTGCTGGATCTGCGCTGGATCTGTGCGCTGGATCTGTGCTGGAGCTTACTGGAGCTGGAGTGAGACTTCCAGCACGCAGAGTTTCAATGTTTCGAAGATTAATCTGATTAGAAACCATATTATCATACGGGTGTTTACTGTAGAATGGGTGAGGGGGGGGGGGGGAATGAAACGATCTTTCAGTACATTTTGTTTCCCTTTCATCCAAGAAAGTGAATACTTCGTCGGCGTCTTTGATTTTTAGGGGCTACTGTTTATTATTATTTATTATGGATCATGTTTTATGCTTAAAATTCAGTAAAAGTAGGAAAATATGGACAAATCGAAAAATATGATGCGTTTTGCTTTATAGAACTTTGATTTTCATATCAAGGTCCATAATGCACCAAATTGCAACATTTTTCCGGGGCGGATAAAGGCCGATGCACAATTGACGCAGACGGACGACGCCGACGGACGACGGAGACGGATACGATGTTTAAGGCCGATGCACAATTGACGCAGACGGACGACGCGGACGGACGACGGAGACGGATACGATGTTTAGGTATGACATATTCACTCTGACTGTTCACAATCGGAAGCGGACGGACGACGACTTTAACATTGTATCCGTCTCCGTCGTCCGTCCGCGTCGTCCGTCCGCGTCAATTGTGCATCGGCCTTTAGGTATGAGATATTCACTCTGGCTGTTCACAATCGGACGCGGACGGACGACGACTTTAACATTGTATCCGTCTCCGTCGTCCGTCCGCGTCGTCCGTCTGCGTCAATTGTGCATCGGCCTTAACCCCGGACCCGCATGTGTTGGGGGGCCCTGCCCTCAAACCCACTGTACAAATCCTATGGATGCCCATGTGTCATGTACCTAATCGTGTCTCACTTATCTCACCTTGACCACATGTGATGTCGGATGTTGCAGGGCAGCTGCAGCACTCACTAAGCTGGACGTGGTCACGCGGCGCCGGCGCCGGCGTCTGTGCACGACGCCCCGCGCGCAGGCGCAGGAACTCGAGGAGGCACATGGCGGCCAGTGTTACCCCATCACGCTAACCTCCCCACAGGCCACCGACCACATGACAATCAATCATCATTGCAGAACGCTCAGAGTGATAGTGTCTCAGAAGAATTCTCAATTCTATTTATTAACACACGCGTTCCCGTTCTTTTATAAACGAGATCCGATTTTAATTGTCACTAATACGATCAATCGTGATCTCTGTTTTATGGCACAATCGACTAGGTACTGACAACCTCACGCGAACCTCACGGCACGGCACAAGTCGGAGGCGAGTACAGGGCAGTAATGAATCAATCATACAGTTGCCGCGGACCCCACTCCACCCCCAAGTGGCGATTCAGCGGCTTGCAAGCACTCAACCACCACAGAAAGCGAAAGGAGTTGAGGACTGAGGTAATTGCTTACATCTAATCATAACGTTTAGCTTTAAAGGCTTGATAATTATGTTAAAGTATTCAATTATCGTGACTAATGAGTGTAAGAACAATCTAAAGTAATAGATCATCAATTAACCTGAATTCCATTATTTTATTAGCTTGATTTCTCCGTCTCTCTACAGAGCTAATTTGCAGCATGCAGCGCAAAAAGTTTACAATAAGTAATTAAAATCGTGAAGAGAATAGAGATTAAGCGTGGTTCATTCAAGGCATAAACATATAACTACTTACATCTTTTTTTATATATACGTAATTTAAATTATTTTACAATAAGTTACTTTTATTTATATTAAAGTTGATTAAATCAATGGAAGATGAGAAAATGTGAATTATATTTTATTGTATAATTTTTGAGTATTATTATAAATCTGAATCCACCGTTCGATAGAAATATCAATACAATTATATAAACAAAACAAATATTTTCTAGATAAAGGATGTTATGGTTCTTACCTCTATGATGGTACCCACATTTATTTTAAAACTGTCTATTTTATCGACTTTTTATCGCTGAGAAGTTGACTGGCAGTGATGCAGCGCCATCTATTAAACACAATCCGAGTTGGTTGTAATTTGTGACGTCACAGTAACGGTCTTCTTTTCAAGTTTCAACTCGTACTCTTCCCCCAAGGTGGATTAAAGTCTCTTCCCCGTCCGTCGTCTCGTCTCGTATGTTGGTTTGGTTTGCTTGCTGCATCTGTCTTTTACTTTTGTTCTGGTAAGTTCAACTAATCTCAATTTTTAGCAGATAATGTTGATAATAAATTGGGGATTAAGTATATTATTAGGTATATAATTTCTTTACCTACCTACATTAGTCGACGGTCTTTGAAGAGTTGATCAAAGAAGATAATTGTAACCTTTTCTCCTAGTACAGCCTAGGTAGTAGGGGGAACAACCCCTGGCAACGGTAGATAGGAAGTAGGTAGCTAGGTAGGCCCCAACGGGTAGGCCCTACCTACTTCTTTCTAGAGACCACGTACCTACACTCCCCCAAATAATAAATGGTACTTGGTACAAAAGGTATTGGCTGCTGGGCCGGTTCCTTGACAATCAATCCTTGTTATTATCAATGAAGTCAGAGCTCACCTAAAAGAGTTAGATAATGCGTTAGCACTGACTTTGCAAGGGATGATGCCATCAAACCTTAATCAGTCAATTCATTTTCTTTCGAGTACCGTTTATTATTTGGGGGAGTGTACCTACCTATTTATAAATAGAAGCTTCAATCAAATATTGTGTGGTAACATTAATAACGTTTTTGCGAGTACCTATGGTCCAAAATTCTCAACAAGCCGGCAAGGAAGTCACAAAATTGCAGGTCCCCAGGAGGGCTATTCTAAATTTCCTTGTCGTCTCGTGTCAATTGATACGGTGTCACTACCATGTTAAATAGATAGCACTCCAGTGTGCAGTGAGCCCGTATCACGTGAAACGAGACGACACGGGAATTTAGAATAGCCCTCCAGCAGAGTCCGGAATCAGTAGGTACCTACACGCAAACCAATAAAAATTGGTACTACTCGAAAAGAAAAGAATTTGCTGTTTGTCAGGTTCCTAGACAATCAATCCTTGTTATTATCAATGAAATAAGAGCTCACCTTCTAGAGGTAGATGATGTGTTAACACAGCCTTCATGGGATGATGCCATCAAACCTTAAACAGCCAATCCTTTTCTTTTCAAGTACCGATTTTTATTGGTTTGAGTGTACCTAGGTACCTAGGTAGGTATACCTAGGTACAATTCCAATGTAAGAATAAGTCTGTAGTGTAGACATGGCTTTAAACTTAAAGTCTAGGTCCTCCTGTCCTAGTCCTACCTGGTCCTACCCACGATTGGCATAGCACAGCACTCAACACACTCAGAACAAATGAACGTGCCAATCAAATCACCTTCTTAGCCGCACTGAAATGACGTCGCCATACAAAACTCAATGTAAATTTAAATGAATGCAGAACTAGTGTGGCCAGTGGCCATTAGTGATATTAGCAAAATAACTATTACAATAATTTGATTGGTCTATTCTCGTGTGTTGCGTGTTTTACGCCGCCTATCCATGGTTGCCTTAAACCACCGTGTAGAGAACAGCTTACTTCACACTACTAAATGTGCTTAGATACCTACCTACTACGTACCTAAGTTCAGGTCCTAGGTAGGTCTCTCGGTTCAGGTTAAAGACTAGACCTACACTTTCCCCACCCCACCAAAAAGAAAGAGTGTCAGCTCCCAATGCTGCCAATGCTAATATCTGAATCTCAAGAAAGTCCACGTTAGCAATACTGTGGTGCTATCTTCGATATATTGTATGTATAGTAGGTAGTAAATGCATTAAATGTATAGGATATTAGGTAGGTAACCTACCTAACTAATTATAAAGATAAATTTATTATTTACACATTTAGTAAATTTATTTATAAAAATGATGCATAATGCAAGAGGTAGGTAGGTAGTACGTATTTTTGTAACGAATAGTTCCCTCAAATCCCACCACCGCAGCTTTTCAGGAGCGCTGCGGTGTGGGTCGTAAATTACTATTTAGAATGTTCATTTCGAGACCGAGAAATTCTTTAAGTTGCACTTGTGCCACTTGACAAGATTTAGTCATTTTAGTCCCAGTATTACCAAAGCTAAATTGTGCCGGATTAATCAACTTTTACTGTTTCAATCTTTTGTACCTTCCAATTGTCGATTGGTCTGTGCCGCCAATTTAGTCCAATAGGTGGTCTATTTAGTTCATTTGACTCAGATTAACTTCAGTAATACTGTCCCTTTTACTTACATTGACTAACCAGTCATAATCACAGCTCAGCCTCTTTTATGTGCTCCCTTTCACGTCATGTCGGCCTGCCCAACCACTGACAGATAGAGTTCCACTTTGTACCTGTAACATCCCTATTTCATTCCATGCAGTCAACAAATTATACAAATACTTTTGTCTTCTCACTAATCCAATGAACAACTTTGTAGATATGGCTGATGAAGGCAATGATGATCCGTTGTGCAGCAGTGATGAGGTGGTTTTCTTTGGGCCTGTTACGGCTCGAGAGATAGAAGTAATGGCTCGGTTGCGTAGCAGCATTCAGACATTACCTCGTTCCAGGTAGGTGGATACTGCATAGATTCTGATTTGTTCAATTTCTTGTGCCAATATTTATTTAAGGTGCCTAATTAAGAGATTAATTTTTTAGACACAAAATTAGTGATGGCAATTTTCTGAAAAAAAATTTGTTTGAAAATTTTCAATGCGTTAAAAATTTTTTAAATTACTTTTATTTATTGCTTTATTGCACACAATTGTTACCTAATAATGTCTGGAAAAAGCGTAAAATCAAAATAAAAGCCCAAATCTCAGTTTTTCTGCATTGTAATTTTGTTTGGCCAGACTGTAATTTCTAAGTACCTACTAGGTGCAGGAAATTTGAATGCTGTAGTATTTAAGAGGGCTTGGTAGTGAGTTTGACCTTGAAGAGTTTTTTAATCGATTTTTATCAATATCTTTTTCCAGTGTAATTGTTAACAAAATAGGGCTATGGACGTGAATTCAGAACAGTTCAATGAAAATAATTCCATAGCTTGCAATTGTTTATTAGATATACTTTGTCCTACAGGTGTTTAGAACCCGAAAATTTAGTAATTTTCGGGTTCTAAACACCTGTTGGACACAATAAAAGTAAAACTAATAGCTTATTCCTAATCCTAACTATGAAATTATTTTCATTGAACTGTTCTGAATTCACGTCCATAGCCCTATTTTGTTAACAATTACACTGGAAAAAGATATTGATGAAAATCGATTAAAAAACTCGTCAAGGCCACGCTCACTACCAAGCCCTCTTAAGGGTCTATGAGCACATTTACCACTCAGACAACAACACGCATCATAATAAGAGTTCAGTATGCATCCCAAGTATGCCCATACATTTATTAGGTAAATAAAATATTCTTATTTAGGTATTTAAACTTTTTTAAAAAATTTTAATTTTTTTTAGTCATTAGAATTTTTTGGAAAAATTTAATAAAATTTTTGAATGAAAATTTTTAATAGACCTCTTTAAAAATTATCTTTGTGGCTCTGCTTTTTAACAAAAATCATAGGTATGCAGTTTGATTTCCAGGTCCCCTTGTAATGGGTTGCCCATTGTTGAAACCCATTACAAGGGAACCTGGAAATCAAACTCCATGATTTTTGTTAAAAATCAGAGCCACCAAGATAATTTTTAAAGTGGTCTATTGGCCATCGCTACACAAAATGACTTATACATCCAACACTAGTGATTGGAGATTTTACTTTTCAGTGTCCAAACTGCTGAATAAAGAAAATATGCTAAATTTAGTTGTTGGGGTGCCTGGGAAAAGTGGCATAAAAGTTATTTTTTAATTTTTTGCTAGGGTTCTAAAGGTAGGTACCTACCTAACTAGTTAGTTAGGTACCTGTTTCTTTTTGGCAATTCAGGTTTTTTTGGCAATTGGAGCAAATTGAGAATTACCTACTGTAGTATAAAATGTTCTAAATTAAGTTCTCTACCTACTATCTGACTGGACCTCTGATTGTATTAAATTTAAGGTACCTATTTTTTAAATTTTGCTTGCTAAATTTTGCTTACCGCACAAAACTATGCTCAATCGGTAACGATTGGAGGCCAGTCCCGTGATCGAATTGATGTCAAATAAATTTTACAAGGGTGTTGTTCATGGATGTCCTGGTCTGGTGGTTGTTATCGGTTTATTTTTTAAAGCGCCCAGCTAGGAAAGAAAATAGGTACATCAAGTTTATTTTCACCAAAAATAGGCCAATTATTAGAGTAGAGGTAAGTAAAGTAGTCAGCAGGCGATCTGTGGATTGGATTTTGTTTTAAAACCGTTATTGTACCAACACCTGAGAGCTCAGCTTGGAGTCAAGAACCATTTCCATTGTTAGAATCATCTCTATTGTTAGTTCCAGACAGAGGACTAAGGAGTTCATAAAATACTTGTTTTAACAGTGAAATAAATCCACAGATTGCCTGCTGCCTACTATAGGTACTAATTAAAGACAATATTTTTCAGTCCTGAACTTTTAAATTAAATTAATTTCTAGGAGAGCCTAGAGGACACTACCATGTACGAAGTAGGTAGGAGAACCTACGTCGATTCTCATCAAAAATATTGAATGAGAATAGTAATTTAGGCACCTACTGATCCTAAAAATTATTTGAACATGGATATTAATTTCTCCCACTTTTTTTACTATGTTGATTGTCGGAAGATTTTGATATATTTTATTTTGTTACAAGGGGTGGGATTACATAAAATGATAACTTTCTTGTCACGGTGACAAGCTTCTCATCTCAATGTTATTCACGGCCTTCTAGGGACTTGTCACCGTGACAAGCAAGTTATCATTTTATGTGATCGCACCCCTGGATGGGATACTTTTAAAGTCATAACTCATAAGTTTCAAATTTTCGTGTAGTAGTAGTACCTATAGGACCTACTCTGTAGGCATAATAATTCACATTGTTAAAAATTGTTTAGTTCGGAGTCAATGGAATCAACACAAGATCTGGAGGTAGTTTGCGTTGAAAATGAGGGTGAAGAGCTACAAAGTGATTCTCAGGCGCCATCAAACAATCCTGACTTGAATCGCAGCAGTACTGAGAGTGTCGCAGAAGACGAAACTTGTGATCCACCGGGATTGTTAACTTCCTTCGTGACGCTTCGCAACAAGAAGTATGCCGACTTTGCTAAAACCCCTCGTAAGCCAGATTCGCCAGACTTGACCAACCACCAGCTTTCTATTCCTATCTCCAATGACAGCTTGGATAGTTTTGATTCTGCTCTAGAAGATATTGGAGAGATTTCAGGAGTGCATTACTTGGTGGCTGAGAGTCATGCAGATGAGGAGTTTGCCCATGAGATTGAAACTTCTATTCTCCAAGATGAAAGTATGGTCAAGGTTGCAAAAGAGATTATTCCTTCGAGCAGTCGTACAGAAGATGACAATATGATCGAGGACTCAGGAGAAATTGTATCGTTGAGAAGTCGTACAGAAGATGACAATATAATCGAGGACGCAGGAGAGATTGTATCGTTGAGCAGTCGTACAGTAGATGACAATGTGATCGAGGATGTGATCGAGGATGCAGGAGAGATTGTATCGCTGAGCAGTCGTACAGAAGATGACAATATGATCAAGGACGCAGGAGAGATTGTATCGTTGAGCAGTCGTACAGAAGATGACAATATGATCGAGGATGCAGGAGAGATTGTATCGTTGAGCAGTCGTACAGAAGATGACAATGTGATCGAGGATGCAGGACAGATTGTATCGTTGAGCAGTCGTACAGAAGATGACAATATAATCGAGGACACAGGAGAGATTGTATCGTTGAGCAGTCGTACAGAAGATGACAATATTGTCCAGGAAAAAGGAGAGATTGTATCTGTGAGCAGTTGTACAGACTATTTGACATCACTAATAGACCAGATGTTACCATCCTCCGAATTAAATGAAAGCACCGGCACAAAACTTAGGCGCGTTCTAGAAGAACGATTTAAAGATCTCAAACCGATTTCAAATCAAACCTCACTCAGTGAATCTTGTTCGTCCGATGATACCGCTTCTTTCCTTTATAACGAAGCTGCATGCAGTCGTTATTCTGTTGGTCTCAGTACATCCTTGACTCAAGGAAACGTGTCGACTGTGTCTGCCGATGAAGATGGTGGTTTCTTGATGGGATTGACCAAAGTTGCTTTGTACCACGCTGCCCAAAATAATGTCGACACAATACAAGAAATCTATACTGAGGGCCAGGAACCTTGTACGTTACCCATGACACCTAACAATATTTCCGGTGACTCTTCTGACGAGTCTCTCAATGACACACTGGAGGAAACGAGGTTGTTTGAAATGTATGGACAAGAGTATGTAACATCAACTAGTAAAAAATTCAAACCATCAAATGCTATAATACTTGATGCTAGCTTGCCATCGCAGAGTGCAGATTTGTCATTCTTAAAACCAGTGCAAGTAACTCAAACCTTAATTAACAAAAGTCCTACAAAACAAATAGCAACAGCCGATAAGCTAGGTGTCACCACGAGTTCTGAACAGATCATCAACCTGACCATTCAACAAAAAGAGGCAGTTGAACCAGCTCTGGTTGAATCAACTCTAAATGCAGCCAATACTGAAAAGCCATCCTTGCTACAGATCATTAAAGCAAAACATGTAACACCAAATACTATTAAATGTGCACAGAAGGATGCCAAAGGAAGTGGAAAACCACCTGGGAAATATTTTACTGTACAAAATCCTCAAGTTGGTAGCAAGCCATCAACTCCACATAGTACTGCGTTGAAGAATAATGCAGATAGAATGCTCTTCAAGACTCCAAGTCGAGACACCCCAAAAGTATTACACAAAGTTCATCCCGCATCGGCTATCGGTCACATGCCATCAACTCACAAAACTGGACTGAAATCTTATGACTTCATCCAGAGTCCTATAAGTGCCTATATCCACAACTCGCCAAAACCAACTCTCATAACGAACAAGAACCCTCCAAGTGCTGGCATAAAGAAGAAATTCTTCCCCTTGGAGGTAAGTGTCACAGTAATTAAGTCTGGGATATCTTCTAAGTTCTAATCAACGCCTTCAGAATGGGCGTTGACCTAGAGAAAATGGGATTTTTTTTCTATAACTTTCCTCTAAAAACAAAATAGTAGGTAGATCATTTGAGCCAGTGCCAGAGGCAATCCAGTAGATTGGCTACCAGGGATGGGCAAAGCCCCTTAGTTTAGTCTTAAAGTGAAAAGTATCTCTATGGTTTATTTAACTTAACTTTAGTATTATCATAGACATTTTGAGTATAAATGTCTATGGTATTATGTGTTCACCATCCCAATAGAGTTCACAAAATGCTGATAGTGAAATTACATAATTGCCTCTCCCCTATGCTCCCATTCAAGAGGAAGTTATATTTGAGAGCTAAACCCTCTGCAACTACTGAAATTGTGTACTGCCCAGGACATCATACAATTAATGTTCCAGTGTGTTTAAGACAATATTTTGAGTACACTTGGCCGAACTAAAAACGGGTTTGAAAGAAACGGATTGGATGATAACTGTTTGATGGCATCATCCTATGACGTCTGCTAACTTGTCATCTAACTCTAGTATGTGAGCTCTTATTTCATTGACAATAACAAGGATTGATGGTCAAGGAACCTGACTATCAGACAACCCATTTCGTTCAAATACCATTTTTAGTTGTGCCAAGTAAGTGTAAGTTAGTTACATATTATGAAAAAAAAACTTTTTACATTTCCATGTAGTACGATGAATAGATAATAAACATGTAAACTCACATGACATTCAAGGTGTACAGTAAATATCCCACCCTTATAGCCTATAGGCGTTACCCAGCATATGTGAAAATTTTAGTATGTGAAGCATAGTTTTAGCAAAATTTGCATACACCTTCAAGTATGTTCCTTAGTACACTTGGCCAAACATAAAATTATCACTCGTAAAATCGGGCTTACTGAAAATATTGGATCACACCTATCAGTCTATGCAATCTCGATTCATTGATAATTACAAGGATGTGTTTAGACTTTAAAATACTGACCACCGGTCTTGAAAATGTATTAGCCAATAATTTTTATCTTTTGCCAGTTAGTTGATGTTAGTTTTGATGTTAGTTTTGTTAAGTATCTATGTAAGCATTTATCTGTTTCTAGGTTACCACTTCAACTGCAAACCAAGAAGTGGAGAACAAAGATCCAAACTTTGTGATACCAAATATTCCAAATAAGACATACAAAAGTGGACCGGCGATAAAGATGGTGTGTTCAAAATTTTATTATTTGTAATTGTCGTTTGTTAGTAAGTTAAGTAATTGAAAGAGTATTAACACAAAAAATGGTTGATTTCATAATTTCAGGTTGTACCAGAGACTTCAAGACTGCCCCACTTAGATAACAAGATGCAGCAACTGATTGACTCTCCAAGAATCATCGTTTACAAACATGAAGGTAGGTATTTAAATTTCACTTGACTCTTCCATCTTGCCATCATCATCTTTTCATCTTTTGCCATCTTGTAAATCCACTTTGTGAAGAACTGCCCTGGTGAGTGGTGAAGGTGAGACATAAAGTAGAGTAGTGATAATAGAGTTGGAAAATAGTTGTAGCTAATGTAGGGTTAGTGATAGGTAGCCTGGAATTTTGCTGTTCCCAAGGTAAATATTAATTCTCTAAAGTTGGTAATTTTTTATTTAAATGAACCACCACCTACTAGATCTTTCCCCCTCCCCTCCCTTCCCTGTTCACTGCCTGGCAACTCAGGGGTATCTAATGAAATTTAAGTATGGCGCTCTTCTCTCTTCTTCACCGACATGTGAGTTCCCGAGCGCTGTCAGTGGCGAGGTGGCAGAGAAAGGAACTATTTGAATTGAACAGACAGCTGTGTCATGGACATCAATTTTTACAAATGTAAAAAAATGAGTGAGAGAGAGGTTATTCATATTATTCGCCACTATAACAATTATCTTTGCTATAACTTACGTTCAATGTCCACAAATATTCCATGAACCCAAAGTTTTCTTTGGTCATTATCGCTGGGCAATTTCTGAATTCATGCCAAGACCTGACAATTTCTTCTTCTGGATGTAAAAAATCACATCCTGGCACTATACAATGCCTTACATCTTTCCTTTTGCATTTCAGCATTGTTTTTAATCACAAATTGAAATATATAATAATAAATAATAATAATAGGTAATATGGATTATTATCGTCAGTAACTGAAAATACTTCACTTGTTCTTTATTAGAAATCGAACTACCTATTGACATTTTGAATTTTGAAAATTCACCACCCTTTATGAAAATAGAGCTAAAAGCAGGCTGTAATGTCGGTAAAGTAGTCTATGTGAGTCCCCGTGAGACATCTGTTGGCGGATTTATGAACTAAATGTTGTTTTTCAAATAGCATTGGCACCGCGTAGAGAACAGCTATCTTCACACTATTAAATTTAAGGTGAGATCAGATGGGCTTGAGACGTGAAACAGGCTCCAATGCTAAATATGGCCAGGTCTATAGAGTGGATTGGCTGCGGCTACCAGCCGTTCGCAGCGCTCTTCTCTAAGCACCATGGTTGGTGTTAGAAAATCGAACTAACCTGAATTTTAGCGGGTTAATTCAAAATCAAATGTATAAATTAGAACTTAAACAACTTGGATAACGATCAGATGAAATTAAAAGGGTTGATATCAGTGTAAAAATGTGTTTAGTTTATTGATTGTAATAATTAACATGTAATACAAGCATTTTCACTTACTTATTATTCACCAAACAGCAAATAACCTAAAAGACGGCATTTGACAGCTCGCGCCATTGACTATCACTCAAGAAATAAAATAACTGCCTACAATAGTTCCGGGATCGCCACCAGCGAACTTAGCGCTGCGATCGGCTAGGGTGCAGACTGACCAAGGGTCGATTTTATAGCATTTTTTTCTGCGTATTCCACCCGTAGTCCGTATTCACGGGAGCCATTGGTAGATCATTGAAGTGTTCACACCGTAAGCTTAATGGTGTGAAGATAGATGTTCTCTACGCGGTGGCATTGGTTCATCAGCCAGTGCTACAGCAGGGAAGGGAGGGGAGGGGGAAAGATCTAGTAGGTGGTGAAATGAACATTAGGTACCAGGGGTGGGATTACATAAAATGATAACTTCCTTGTCACGGTGACAAGTCCCTAGAAGGCCGTGAATAACATTGAGTGAGAAGCTAGTCACAGTGACAAGAATTATCATTTTATGTAATCCCACCCCAGGACTTGGATTCTTATGTATAGATTCAAAGTGGCATAATATACTCCCGTTAGACAGGATAGGGTGACAATTTAGAATCCTTAAGAGATTCTCTATCCCATTACTTTTTCTCCGTTTTGATTAGGACTTGTGGTTGTTCTCGCGTCAAATTCTGTAGGTTAGAAATATATTTGGTAATCTACCCGTTTGCTGTACCTACCTATTGTAGACGGATCAATAAATAAAAATATTTGTTATCGAGAAGTTCAGCTTTTTAAGTTATTAAAAAAGTTATTTCATTTTATTTTTGCATGGCTTTCATTTTTATTTTAACCTCTATAATTTTGTCACAGTCAAAAAAAAATTGAGCTCATTTGAACCCACAATGCGCGATTTGTACTTATTATTTTAGTGCAGTCGTGTGAACTGGTGAACTAATTGCTTGCTTAACGCGATTCGAGCGATACCACGTGACTAAAAATATAAATCACATTATTAGCCAAACACTTAAAATGAAGTGTGTCGGGAGGGCATTTTTCTTATTCAGCTAGTGATTCTACAAATCCAATGTATCTTTTTTAACACATTATTGTTGTACCTACTGTAAAATTTTGACTTTTTTATTTTTGAAAGTAAACATATTTATTTTTGTCACGATTTAAACCCCACCTTTCACACTACAGACTTCCACGAGGGCTCATTTTGTTCACAACGAATGGGCGGAGATCATGACTAAGCCGAAATTTCGAAAACTTCATTCCTACTTTGACTATAGCTTCTACTAAATCAGAAATATTTGACTGTAATATCCGGTAAGCTATATATTATTTTTGTAAAAATTTAAACAAAAAATTAGAAAAAGGGTCTCGTCAGCCCATAACTAGATATCTATCTAATGAATATTCTCTCCAAGTTTCGTGTCATTCAGACAAACGGTTTTGTCTATTCTTTGTCAAAGGTAATGTGCATTTTACACATTTGAAAGCATCCCGGATTTTTTTGTGGCGCCCAAAAACGATATTGATTAATATTGACTTTTTTCGGTCGAATCGCTTTAAATCTTAAAAAATTCGATATCTGATTTAATTTGATTTTATCTGCAACTGCATTGAACTATGAATCATGAATAACAAATAAACTATCAATTGAATAAGTACTACTTTCGTTGAACTATTTCCCTATTTATTCTGTTTAAGCATACATTTGGTAGAAGAAATAAATTTTTAATATTCTCTGCCTTCGGGAATATTCCCCAAAAAATAAATTCTGGGAATTTTCCCAACACTATGTAGGGTCAAAGAAGTCCAAAACTTAGATTTGAACCTCGAGCCAAAATCCCAGTTCACTAGTAACGAATTAGTAATTATGTAGTACCTTGATTTCAACTTTCTCTGTTTATTGATTAGCAGGGCCAGTTGTTTATGGTTTCCACGATAAACGCGAAATGTTTAGAAACATGAATTTTCTGTCATATCTTTACGTTTCATACACTCCTGATTCCAAATATATGTATCTTTTTCTCGCGAATTTTCGCGAAATTTGTGTTTTGACGCGATATTGACGAATTCTCGCGATTTCACGCGATTTTGTCCCAAACCTATGTTTTGCAACATTTCCCGATTCCGAGTATATATTTTACGAAAATTTCCTCGATCTGTGTCGAAAGTACCACGAAATAGAAAGAATCGCACTGTTTACTTTGCAAGCCAGCTGTCAGTGCCAGCCAAAGAGTGTATGGGGGTGCCAGCTGATTGGCTGCTGAGCATGGAATGACGCATCTACATGACCTTGAACAGGGGTGCGCATGCGCACGCGCCGAGTATCGCTAGTGAGAGGGGCTCGCGCGTCATATTTCACACTTATTCTTACAAAAATAATTTTTTTTCCATTTCACCACCAATCGCGAAAATTATCATAATTATCACCACCAATTCACCACTTTCAAAATGTTGAAAACGAATTTTGGCCTTTTTTATCACCACAAACAACTGGCTCTATTGATTAGTTACACAAAACTGCAGTGTCGAGAATGAACCTGTAAACTGTTTGATCTGGGGGGTTACATATTCTAAATTTCCGTGTCGTCTCGTTTCACGTGATATGGGCTCACTGCACACTGCAGTGCTATCTATTTAACGTGTCAATTGATACGAGACGACAAGGAAATTTAGAATAACCCTCCAGTCAAGCATACTGCTCGTTTGCACAATACAGTTGTATTGTATCAAAACTCATTTCTTTCTTAGGCCGAGTGAAGGTGGCAACACTTCCTGGCAAAGACAGCCCTCTGCCTAAGATTGGTGCAGATGTGGCTTGCCATGTTGATGACAGCGCTTTCATGGGGGAGGAGCTGCAAGATGCTGAGGTCTCCGTCATCTCGACCAAGTATGCCAAGCGTAATAGTCCAGCTCATCACTAATCTCTATCTACTGCTGTGATTCAGGTTGCTTTATCAATAACTTTCCTATAAACAATGTACATTGTAATTTTTTTAATATCACTTGTCTAATGAGGTTCTGAAGCAATGTTTCGTATACATGTGACTTCGTGTTTCACGAGAATATTTATTTGTACTCAATAATTGGTAGGACTCCTCTACTCGGAACACTAAGATATGTAGGAACTATATGTTTTTCATTAGGTATATTGAGTGTTTACTGCTTACAGCAGTCCTGTAATAGAATTAAATTGCAGTTTGTGTCAGTGTCAATTACAATTAGGTATTGCTTTTGTTATTTGAACCATACTAATAAATTAATACAATAAACATTTTTTAAATATTTGTAAATAATAATTATTATTTCAAACATATTCTGTGCAAGATCCTGGCAGGGTTCACTTGCAGAAAATATATTTACATATTTTAGACCAAGAGTATCTACCTCTATGTATTTTATTTTTATGGCGAAATATAAATTGATGAACAGCTTTTTAAAATATACATAGGTAGGTACATATAAATTATGTTGGATGACTGATGAGTCTCTGCAGTTTCTTCTCAGCATCTCAAATGTGTAACTTCGTGCTCAAATGTACAAAGCAATACGAGCGTTTTCCTATCTAGTAGTTTCATTACCTTTGCCTTACGAGGGATAATACCCGCATGCTATTATGGGTAATCGTTTCTCGGTGTGTTGGATATTTACGAAGGAAGGGAGATTTAAAATTTCATGAAGTGGGTTTACCAACTGCTGTCTCTTTCACTCTTAGTTTATTTTTGAGAAACTCATCGTATAATTTAGGATGCTCATGGCTGATGTAAAAACAATTTGTATGGAAATTTTAGTATAAATGATTCATGACACGAGATTAGTTGTAGGTCATGTACCGAGGGGTGGCTGAGAACTTGGCATAAGACTTGATCACTTTGTTGACGGCTTCTAAGAAATCCTTCTCGGTGGCGACTTTCCTGCGGGCGCGGATTGCAAACATACCGGCTTCAGTGCAGACAGATCTGATTTCCGCACCTATAATACAGGATCACTTCCATTAGTTACCTAGCGTGTAGAAATGGGAAGTAGGGTCTAACTGATTATATTTTACTATGTTACGCTTACAGCTTGGCAACACGGGCTTTGACGCTAGCCAATCGGGTGGCTCAGTTCTAATGCCGAAGCGCTGACCTTGAAAGATAAACCACGTTCATCTTTCAAGGTCCGCACGTTGAGCTGTAAACGTAACTTAAACATGCTATAAGGCATGCTATATGCCTTTCATCAGGACTTCGGATTACTCGCAATCTACCTAGATTTTTGTTTTACATGTATGACAGACCTGTAGTTTAATAGGCAATTGATATGGCAAAATAATTAAGAAAGACTTATGTTTATCCTCAAACTCTGCTATTAAGTACACTTGGCATAGGTATCTCAAATAATCTGACTGCAAAATATTAGATTACACTATCAGAAGTCAGTTTCTTGTCTAACTCTGACAGGTGAACTCTCATCATTGATAATGATGAGCACGGTTTGTGAAGAAACCTGACGGGCAGTTATTCAAATTTGTTAATTATTTTTTCTTTTGCCACTGTAGGTACACTCAACAAATTATAAAACGGTATTTGAAAGAAATGGATTGGCTCAAAAAATACCATCATCCGATGAAGTCTATGCTAACTCGTTATCTACCTCTAATAGATTAGCTCTGATTTCATTGATAATAATGATTGATTGTCAAGGAACCTGACAAACAGCCAATCCCTTTCGTTCAAATATTGTTTTATGATTTGTTGGGTGCTGACATAAATTGCTTGCAAAATTCCAAGTCCTTTCTCAAAACTCGATTAACCAGGCGTAAACACAGAGGAGAATGCAGATTTTTCGAGCATGTGGGTAGCCCAGTAATTTAAAGCAAAAAAAGAACTGAACCCACCACTATTTCAACAGAAGGTTTCAACATATGAATCGATTCAGAAAAATGCCCTAGCCCTCTACAACATATCCAAAATCCTCCCGAATCCGACTGCCGGAAGTACTTTTTAATCACTTTTTAAGTTAATTTCCCATGTTAATTCCATCTTCCAAAAAACATTTTTTTCATGTAACTCCGATTTTGACGAAACTTGGCAGAATTGTTCACCATCCTAAATGAACACAAATAGTAGCTCTCTTAGCGTTTTCCTCTAAATCTCATCGTTTGGGAAATATGGACCTCGCAAAACGTCAAATTACACTCAAAGTGACCTAAATCGTCGACAACTGACTAAAATATTACTTTTCAATTTCCCAAACGATGAGATTTAGAGAAAAACGCTAAGAGAGCTACTATTTGTGTTCATTTATAATAGTGAACAATTCTGCCAAGTTTCGTCAAAATCGGAGTTACATGAAAAAACATTTTTTTTTGGAAGATGGAATTAACATGGGAAATTAACTTAAAAATTGATTAAAATGTACTTCCGGCACCTGGATTCTGGAGGATTTTGGATATGTTGTAGAGGGCATTTTTCTGAATCGATTCATGTATTGAAACCTTCTGTTGCAATTAGTGGTGGGTATAATCACAAAATTACTGGACTAGGGGATGGAGGGTTTGGTTGTATGAACTAACCAATCACCTCATACGTAATAATTCCTCCATTCACCAAATTATTGACGGTAATTCTAGCTCCAACTTAGCCGTTTACTGTCAATTTTTCTGACTTCAGGTGTACATCGGAATAAAAAAATCATATCACTGCCACACAGGTCTAATTATTTTTCAACTGGAACTATAATTATTTTAGAGTAAATGTCAAAGTGTTCCTTAGTAGAGGCCCAGGTTGAGGATAAACTTTTCAATCCTAAATGTAAATTCCTCAATCGAGCAAGCCCTCTTTTAAAGCAGTGAACAAGTTCTCACCAGTGCTGTTAGGACATAGCCGGGCAAGCAGCTCAAAGCGAATGTCTCGCTCAACGCTCATTGATCGAGCGTGAATCTTGAAGATGTGTGTTCGACCCTCGAGATCCGGAAGACCGAACTCCACTTTGCGGTCGAGACGTCCAGGGCGCATCAGAGCAGGATCTAAAGTATCAGGGCGATTGGTTGCCATCAGAACCTGCACAATGTAAAAAAGGGACTTTTAGTAAGAGCATTAAACAAGAATCTAAAAATGTCAGATTAACCAACGGTAGATCTTAATTTGATACTCATAGTTCGTCGTTGGTTAATAACTAATTTAGTTTTAGAAACTGCTTTACTTTTATGTTTCCTCGTGGATCAAACCCATCAAGTTGATTGATGAGCTCCAGCATTGTACGTTGCACTTCGTTGTCTCCACCTGCGCCGTCATCAAAACGTGCACCACCAATGGCATCAATCTCATCAAAGAATATGAGACACGCTTTCTTACTGCGAGCCATCTCAAAGAGCTCGCGAACCATTCGTGCTCCCTATAAACATAAGATCAAAAAGTCATAATAATGTTGATCGGGAAGAAATGTGTTTTACAAATTAGCTGTCTGAGAAATAATAATCAGGACCCCTATTCTCAAAACAATTGTCACGTCATAAATCAAAATTATGAAGCATGATTGTCCTATCTCAACAAGTTAATATTATGACTTCATGAAATCATAACTTATTTCGAGGCAACTACGTGGTAAATAGGCATCCAGGCCTTCTGTACAGTGAAGGCCAACATAGCAACATAGCATAAGGTAACATAGCAAACTTGCGATGACACTTACCTCACCAACGTACTTCTGTACGAGCTCCGAACCAATTACACGGATAAAGCAGGCATCCGTTCGATTAGCAACCGCTCGAGCACAGAGAGTTTTTCCCGTGCCAGGTGGACCAAATAAAAGAACACCCTTTGGAGGCTCGATGCCCAGATTGACAAACTTTTCAGGCTGAAATCAAGATAATAAAAGTCAGCTACATAGGTACAGTTTCCACATTCAACAGAGTAGGTACATTGAGTTTTAGATATGTTTAACAATTAACTTACATGAAGCAGCGGTGTCTCCACAACTTCTCGGAGTTTCTCGATCTGTTCTTTACAACCGCCAACGTCACTGTACGTAACATCAGGCTTCTCCTCAACTTGCATCATTGTAACTGTTGGATCAATCTTGGGAGGAAGTGGAATGTGAATCTGATATTTATTGCGGTCCACACTATAAAATAAAACAAGGTTTTTTAAAATTAAGGGTTTTTGACATTGCTACAGTAGACTTTTAATGAAAATCTTACCCCACTCTCATCCCTTCTTCTATGTCAGTTGGAGCAACAGAGTCTGCCAAATCAACCACAAACTTGGCAAACTGCTTCACATTAATGATGTATTTCGGATCGTCAGAATCGGCATTAATGATTTTTGTACATCTTGCCACCTGATACGAGAACAGATATCAGTACATTGTTATAACCTATTTATGGTTCCAGGTAAAAAGAGGTTGACTAACATATTTTCATTTGTCAATATTATAAAAAAACTGAGAGATTCAAGGATTCATTTCAATTTCTGCACGATTTTCAGTAAAGCTTGGTTTCCAAGGGCAGAAAATCGACGTGGCCAACTTTTACCAATCACGAGTAACCCAGAGGTAAAAATTCCACTGAAGAAGTTGATCCTACTACTCCTACTTTTGCAAGACAAATTCACTACGCAACTGCCGGACGCCGGTGTGTGGAGCAAATTCGTAATTTAATGAAATGCACATTAAGAATAACAATTTTCTAAATGGACATAGAAATTTCCTTTACAATTTAAATTGATAATTCAATTTCAACGAACAATAACAACAGGTAGGTACCTGTAATGGTTGCTCATTTTGCAAAGTCTGCTTGTCAGCTGCCAAGTCCCAGAGTGCAGGTGCGGCCAGGCCGGTGTCCGATTCTTTGATTCCGGATAACTCATTGACACGTTTAATAACGGTCTGAATATCATCTTCAGCGGCCTTGATGGTTTTCGTGTATTGGCCCTGTCCCTGAAATAATATGAATATGCTGGAGATATTAAGTAGTATTGGAGTAGGTAGGGGAACATGGGGCACAGCGGGCCACTGGACTTTTCTCAGACAGGCGCGTAGGAATAGGGGGGGAAAGGGGGAACTGACCCCCCCCCCCTGCCAGAGATCCTGACCCCTCCCTGCTAGAGATCCTGAACACCTCCAGATATTCACAAATGTTGATTAACCGATTGCACAGAATGCACAGATTTGCTCCATTATGAGGTTGAATTCTCAAAATTTTCTCAAGTTTTGCAAAACTTATTGAACAGAGGTACAACTCATTGAGACAATTAACTCAATGGGACAACTCATTCACTCATTTCTCCAACATGGTCATCCTCATGAATAAAACTAAATAATTACACGTTAAACTATTATATTCCAAAACACATACAGATTTTTCTTTTCTTATTGATTGCTTATTACTTTATAAATGCTATACTGTCATAATTACATCAAATCAAGTTTAAATAATGGGGTAATATATAGGAACGTTTATTTGGCAATGAAATATGATAATTGATAATCCTAGAGGTTAATTATAATTTTTGCAGAGAAATATGGTTCGCAACAGAGAGAAAAATAACTTCGATAGGACTGACTGAGGAGAGGGCAATGGGAGGTTGCATTGTATCAATTGTCAACCTCTAATACATACTCTGTTCCCACTCCAAAATCTCAATCGTAATCGAAAATATGTGTGAACTCTTACTCAACACAATCGAACTCGATCATGATCTAAATTTTATTCAATTGTAACAACGCAATCGAAATCTGAATCATGATTGAATTTAATATCAAACAGACGAGATTATGAATGTTAAAATAAAGATCTTACAAAATAATGCTCTAATTTTCATGTGGGTAACAAACATTTTTATACATGCAGCCATTTTGATTATAATTGAACTGGATCTTGATCAAATCCTCATGGACCAATGGTCTATTATATTGCTTTCTTTAAATCTTATGATGTGTTCCACCATACCAAATAGTAAATAAATACCCTGGCCCACAGTACCCATGCCATGCCCCTTTTAGTCAATTCGAGTTTACCATTTAAATAGATTAGATGCATAAAGAGCAGTAGTGGCTCATCCATAACGGCCACTGGGGTTAAGCCAACCAACAATAAAAAGAAGAGAAGGGATTATGAAAATAAACATTATTTTATAATATCTTAATTTATTTTTTCTGAAAAACCATTTTTCACATAATTGGTTACGTTTTAACTGTTTGGTTGATAGTTTGGATGGCGCCACTCGCCACGCCATGTTACCGCTGTCCTCAGCCGGTCTCTCGGGGATAAGTCCGACTGCTGTTAAAATTCAAGCCACTCTATGCAGTGCAATACCCGCATCCCGCTGACTTCTCGTTCTCTCGAATGCAAAGAGTCTATGCTGACGTCACCAAGCATCGGTCGGGGCTGAGTCCCGCGTCGCATTCATTTGCGGCTGAACTTCCCTGTCGCTAACTGCGCAGACGCTATGGAGCGAGTAGGCGGCACATTATGGTTGACCGCTTGGGAGGTAGTAGTTAGCAAGTGTGATACAATGATTTAGATTACCTACCTAATCGAATTGACAAAATTTTGAATATAGGTACCGGTATCGTCCCTGCAAACACTAGAAATTAAATGTCTTGGGCCTTACCAGCCGTGAGATGTACAACCCTTTCAGAACATTTCAAACAATGCAAATCCCGGTCTCTTACGACTCAGTTTCTGTTTTCAACTACCTACCACTTTCAAAACCCACGAGCCGCCACTGATAAAGAGATGTACACATAACAAATCATAAAACGGTATTTGAATGAAACGGATTGAGTGCTGGTCAGGTACCTTGACAATCAATCCTTGTTAATATCAGTGATATCAGAGCTCACCTACTAGGGGTACCTAGATGACGAGTTAGCATAGACTTCATCGGATTAAGATCGGATGATGACCTCACATTTTTTTATCCAATCCATTTCTTTAAAATACCGTTTTATCATTTGTTGAGTGTACCTACCTACAATAATTATTATTAATTTCATAGTAACTAGATACCTACCTTGGAATGGAATTAAGATAAATCGATAGTAAGGTGGATTCACACGGCCGTTCCAAACTTCGAGTTTGGAACTCAAGTTTGCCAAAGTTTCGAATCGCCGTTCCAAAAACTCCCGTGTGAACTATGAAAGTTTGAAACTCAATCCTCACAGTTCGAATCTTTTCATAGTTCACACGAAGGTTTTTGGAACGGTGATTCGGAACTTCGGCAAACTTGAGTTTCAAACTCGAAGTTTGGAACGGCCGTGTGAATCCACCTGTAGGTACTTACATAGGTCTTTAAAAGTGCAATATCTCCTTCATCCAAAGCTGAAATTAGACAAACAGATTGTAAGAAAATTACATTGGCATTCATTATGAAGGCTATCATTATTTTAAGCCATTGAATATTTGTATTGAAATAATTTGGAGCATAAATAAGAACATAGATAGTTTGTAAGATGGTACAAACTACAAACTTGTAAGAATTGTAAGATGGTACAAAATTCCATTATGCAGTAGGTAGGTTTGTTCGTCGGCCTGTTTCGAACCTGCTCGGAGCATTATGTTACCGATTGTGTTGGGTGCATGAATTACGAATCAAAACTCGACGGATAGGTCTTGTAAACTTTTCCGTGACGACTTCCGGTGTGTTCCGAGCAGGTTAGAACACCCCGACGAACAGACCTAGTGAGTCAGTTCAAGAGAGCCCTGGAAACAAAAATCATTCTGCAAGCTGTCATTATAATGATCAAATTTATTATTAAAGTTCGTTCACATTAAGAATATTTCTGACGTTTCGTCGTGCACGTCGTTCATTGGTCGTTCACTTGAACACTGCCCTGTCAATGGCAAGACTTTCTTCTTTGTATAATTGAAATTGTATAAATTATTATTCTAAACCTGAACGAAGTTTACAATATAATTTCTAATAATTATCCACTCTTTCGGTTAATAACAAAATATATCAACGTTATTATATTATTAATTCCTATAATAAACAAGAAAATATGGACTTTGGGGTAAGAAATACATCGGTTTGTAAAATACCAAAACGATGCTAGCGCCAACTAGTGACCAACCTGTTGTCCTAGCTTGGCATTGCTCCATCAACGGATTAAAAAAAAATTGGGTCTGCGTCAAGCTGAGTTGGTCTTCTTTACATGTGTGCAAAAATTCAGCTCGATAGGAGACATGGTTCAACCTGCATAGCAGCAGAGACGTAAAAAACAGAGGTCCATGCCAAAGGAGCTGAAAGGATTCGCTCGCCTCGCTCGCTCAATGAACTAGTGAACGCTCAGTGTAACGTTTTGATAAGCAAGCCTTAATGTAAATTCAAATGCATGAGAATGATCACCAATGCAGACCTCCACCTCGTTTGGGATTGAGGACAACTCGCTGAAGATATACTTTGAAGAGACAATGTTGTTGGACTAGTACTTAGTAGGTAGTAGTAAATGAATTAGAAGGTATGCTTTCCTTTTACAAATAAAATAATAATCTTCTTCTGGTTCCGACAATGTTGTCAGGTCAGACAGTGGGAGCTCCCACTGGGTCTAGGGCCTCGGATCTCTTCCAAACCGGCTGGCCAGGCCTGACGTTTCATCCTCCTCCTCCTCTTCTTCATCCTCGTCACCTTCCTCCAACTTCTCCACCAGCGCCCTCCAGATCCTCCTGTCCTCCCACCACTTATCTGCTTCCACTTTCTGCCACCTTTGCTGCCTGTCCTCCACGTCTTCTCTGATAAGACCACTCCACTTCTCTCTTGGTCTCCCCACTCTTCTTCTTCCCACCACTGTTTCTTCAAACTCCTGTCTTGGGATTCTCTTGAGATCCATTCTTTTCATGTGTCCAAACCAACGCAATCTCTCTCTACCCATCTTGTAGCTCAAACTTTCCACTCCCAGCTCCTTCCTAATACAACGGCTTCTCAACCTGTCCATCTTTGTTACTCCCTTCACACTTCTTAGGAATTTCATCTCCGCTGCCTCCAGCTGGCTGCGTTCCTTATTTCCAATCCCCCATGTAACTGCTCCGTATGTTAGTATTGGTAAGAAATACATTTTATACATGAGCAGTTTACACTGGCGAGGGAAATCTTCGTTCCACAGCAGCTTGCGAACAGCTTGGTAGAAGGACTCGGCTTTTTGAATTCTCGCCTTCACCTCTGCATCCACCTTCGCCTCCTTAGTTAGTATACTTCCCAAGTATTTGAATGCATCCACCTCTCTCAGCTCCTTCCCACGTAACCTAATTCTTATCCTCTTTCTCAATGTTTTCCTTCTCTCCATTTTCAATATTTCGCTCTTATCTTGGCTAATCTTCAGTCCCACTTCCTCCGTTACTTCACTCCAATGATTTATCTTCTCTTGTAGTTAATTCTCCACTTTCACCCCAAATGAGCACATCATCAGCATAGACTAAAGTTCTCGAATCTCTTCCCTCCTTTTCTTCAACCATTTTCAGCAGATCATCCATCACTATTACAAAGAGAGATGGGGACAAAACGCTACCTTGACGTAGACCTTCCTGTACCCCAAACCACTCTGATCTCCCTATGTCTGTCTGTACACTGCTGACACTTCTCTCATATGTACATTTAATCCTTTCAATAAGACCATTGCTCACTTCCTTCTTCCTCAAACTCTCCCACACCACCTTTCGTGGGAGCCTATCGTACGCTTTTTCTAAATCCAAAAACGCCATGTACATCACTTGCCCACTCTCCCATCTCCGTTCCATTTACAAAGTTAAACAAAAATCATACATGATGCAGCTCCATTAAACATGGTGGGTCCCAGTTTACCTCAACACAAAGGCTGCGAGGGGGTTTAAAAATGGAGCATCTACCGTTTTGCAGTGTTGGGTAGGAACGGAACGAAATAGTTCCGTTCCTAGGAACTAGTTCCTTTTCTTAGGAAGTATGGAACGTCTTAGTTCCTTTTTTCTAGGGAGGAACTATGGAACGGTTTAGTTCCTTTTTTTGAGGAACTGTAACGATTTTTGCTAAGTTCCTTTTTTAAACTTGACTGTACTTTTACTCCGAAAAACTGCACTCCTCTAGAAGCCAGATATTTGTTTAATTCTGTCAGAAGTCAGCTATTATAATTTGGCATCTAAAAATAACTCAAACCAGTCGTCACCTACCCTAACACAATCAATGGACATCTATCTACCTGTAGTCGTGTGGCCAACCCTTCAGACCAAACTTCATTCCTAGCAATGACAGTGCGCAGGCACACAGATTTCAGATTTCAGATCGTCGTCTTTTTAGCTTTTACTTTGTTTCCTTCCTCACATTTCCTTTCCAATCACTGTGTAGGACACATCACATCGCCACTGAATTTTTAGTTTTTATGAATCTTCTTATCTCTCTTATAATCTTTTCAAGTCTGCTGTGATAGTGATTCGATTTTTAATTTTCAATTTTTAATTTGCAGATTGCAATTTTTAATGTTCCAATTAAAATTACACACTTCTTTAAAAAGGAACTAAAAGGAACTAAGTTCCTTTTATAAAGGAACTAGGAACGGAATAGTTCCTTTCATTATTGAAGGAACTGGAACTAGTTCCTTTTTACGGCAAGGAACTTGGAACTGAAACTAGTTCCTTTTCAAAAGGAACTTACCCAACACTGCCGTTTTGTAATTGGTAGGTAGTATCTAGGTAGGTAGGGTCAGTGTCCCAGTTCTCGTCCACGTCCCTAATCTGGACCACCATGAATACTCCATTAACCATTAACCATACTCGACCACTTTAACATTGAATTTCTCAAGTGGACGAGATTTGGGTAAGTGGTTTTTTGCTCATTTAAACTGTAAAATAACTTTTCTGATCTCACCCTGCTAGCAATGACCAAAAAGAAATGAATCTTCAAGGTCTAATTTATCATATGGAATGCAGCAAAGTTGTGACATTTCACAAACAGTTGTTTTATAAATTAGTTTATGCTGAATTATGCTAAAGGGTGACAAGAACTGGGACACTGACCCTACCTACCTACACCCACTTCCAATAGTTCCTATACCAGTTTGGCAGTTTCCCATACCAACATGGGAATTTGGCCGGCTTCTCTTGACGCTGACTCTACCTAAGGTTGTAGTAGTACCTAGTTAGAACCTACCTACCTACTAGGTACCTATGTAGTACGTAATTGCTTTGATATTGGCTAGGTAGGTAGATTAACGGACTGTCAAGACTTATAAACTCCGAGGTGAAGACTTGTATTGAAACCCCTCGTGGATAGTGTATTACCAGTATTACAATGAATGTAGGTACCTAGGTATCATTAGCATGGTATGGTATGTTATTTTTTTTGGCATGGTAATTTTTTAGCATTAGTATGGTGGGTATCCGTAGTAAGAAGGGTGTGACTACGATCCCGACAGCCGGGACTTTCAGGTTAAAAAAATAGTCCCGACCGTAGGTTTTACTGGGCAGCCTAAGGAATAAAACTCTCTATGGGTAGACAAATTCGAACTGGGCAACTTAAAAAAAATAACTCTATGGTTAGGCAGAATTAAAACTTGTGAAAATTACAAATAAAAAAAAATTTGCTCCCGGCCGGATTCGAACCGACGACCTCTTGCACCGTGGTCCAGTACGCTATCCATAGCGCCATCTGGACGGTCATACTAAAAGCCGTTCTTAACCAGTATATAAATAAACAAGGCCAGTCGGGACTATTTTTTTAACCTGAAAATCCCGGCTGTCGGGATTTTAGTCACTACCATCCGTAGTAGCTAGGAATTCTAGTGAACCATAACCTTAATCCTACGCCAGTACAATGAAAATGTCCTAGGTATTACCAAAATATACTTACATTTAATTTCCTTTTCTTCTTCCTTTTCGTCTTTCTTCGTTTTCCTCATATCATCTCCTAAAAAATCCGGCATATTTGATAACTTAGAAGAAAACTGACAAGTGACAAGCGAAAATTTCAGTTTCAGGAAATTCACCCCACCGCCTTCTGAGAGACGAGAGTCTTCGTTCGCTCGCCTCTCCGTTTGTAGACCGAGGTCGTACACGTGATTCTAGTAATGGCGGTCTTTTTAAAATTCTAAAATGCAATGGATCCAGTGAATAAGTTTCACGTTTGGTATTATTTGGTATTATGTAGCCTATAATTGAAAATTGATTTTTTTCGGAAATATTATCATTTACTGATAATATTGATGACGTTAAAAGAAAATACATACCCAAGAATCAGGTCTAATGAAAATTAAAAAAATATTAAAGTAGGTACTAGGTACTAGCTAGGTGTGACTGACTGACTTTACAATGGAAAATTCATCAAAGAATACCCACTTTCAAAAAGAAATTGAATCAACCGAAGATGAAACTGATAGTGGAATATCACAAATTCAGTCATCCGATAACTTTATAATCGACATACCACCAAACCAACAAGAACAAATTGAAGAATCAGATAAAAATACACCTGAAAATAAAGATGAAGAAACAGCAGTTGAAGCAGAACATAAAGGCCCAGAGTTGTTGTTGTTACAACCAGAGGATGAAATTATCGAACAGCAAGACGAACAAATGATTGGAAGTAAAGAAGCCGAGATAACTAGACAGCAAGAAACATCAGATACTAGTGATGAAGAAGCAGAAAATGACGCTAAGGTAGATCTCGAAAATAATACCCAAATAAAACATCTTGAAAATAATATACCCCAAACATCAGATTCGCTGAAAACATTAGGAGCACCATCAGATGCAACATTCCAACGCAAGAGGTCAGTGCAATGGGAGCATGATGTAAAGAAGAATGTACCATCGGTGAATGACGAAAAGTCTGATGTCGCAGTTCAGGTCAAACTAATACCTGAAATAGGACACAGAGTAAAACAGGTTGATGGCAATGTGCAGGTCAAACCATCTGAAATAGACAATGAAATGAAAGAAGTTACTGATCAGGTGGCTCCCATTATGCAACCTTTAACTGTTGACATGCAACCTTCAATTACTGTTGATATGCAACCTTCAACTGTTGATAAAGAAACATCAGCAATGAGTATAGAATTTAGTACAAAAAGTTCAAGCTCTGATGCAGAATCAGAAAAAATAGACGCTTATGACGAACATTTAGATATACCATTATCTGATAGAAAAGTAACAGATACTGAGTTATCTGAAGAACCAATAACTGTATTCGAGAAGCAGCCAGTTGCACCACTAAGTGAATGTAGTGCAGCATGTGCAGCCAAGCTCGTGCAGACCAAATCTCCTCAGAAGCCAAGGACAAAGAAAAAAACAGTCCGTACGAAAAAAATTGAACATGGAAAAAAAGCAGAATGTACAAGAGCACACGTGGAACAGCGACCTGTTGGGAAATATGATGCAACCCCTCTGCAGAAGCAAACAAATAAAAATGTGACTGATGTACCATTGGGAAACGGTACATTTCTTCGGACATACGAAACAGCTGAAGATTATGACAAAGATACATTTTTAAGCTGTTTATGTGGCCAAGAGGTTACACCAATACAGAAAGGTCAACAAAAACTGAAATCTTCCCCAACCATGGAGCATGAAGGACATGAGCAAAACACACCCAAGTCAAACAGGCAACCTAAGGAAGTCTCAAGATACCAGTCAAATGCATCCCCTGGACTACAAAGGAATCAAATGGAAAACAAAATCCACCCGGACTCCACCAAATTGACTGTAGGTACCTACCACTACCTCTCTTCATTAAAACATGAATCAAGGTCACTCATGACTAGGGCTAGGATGTTTATGACCTATGAAACGTCCAAAAAGGCAGGCAATTAGTACCTTAAAACTATTAAAAAAGGACCACAAAATCCGAAAAAGGACCAATGAAATTTTATGGTATGTAATATTCGTCAACATATTATTCAATTTATCGGTTTAGGAGTCGGACTTGGAGTAATATATTAAAATTAACTTCAAATTATTGTATGAATGTGTGTCAATGTATCAAGTGTCCATTGTTGATGGCCATCCAAATAGTGGATGGAAATTTTATGAATTTGTATCTAGACCAAAATTCATAAAATTGTTGTGACTTGCAACAAACATTTCATATTTTTTCCCCAATAAGTTAAAAAATGGACAAAAAGATTTTAAAAAAGCAAGAAAAGGACTGAATTCATAAAAAAAAATAGAAAAAGGCATTTTCAGGCAAAATGAGACACATATTTTTGAAATCAGGAACACATTAGAGAGCCTAGGAACACATGAAACATATTTATCATTTTTAGACGTGTCTGAACACAAAACGAAAAAAGGATGTCATCATAAACATCCTAGCCCTACTCTCATGACTCATGACATGATGGCATCCAAGGATTTCATAATTATTTTAGTAGGGCCAATATTTCATTCTGTTGAATGTAAACAATTGATTAGGACCAAAAAGCTTATTCTCGAGTTTGTTGAAAATGTTCGCCATGCGGAATTGAGCCACTGCACAATTCCGATACTACTTTATCATTGATAAAACAAAAGATTTCACTTCATTTTGCATAGTCGAACATTCGAGACAAATAGGCACCCCGGGGGGTTATTCTAAATTTCTGTGTTGTCTCGTTTCACGCGATATGGGCTCACTGCACACTGGAGTGCTACCTATTTAGCATGGTAGTGACACCTTTGGTGACACCGTATCAATTGATACGAGAAGACAAGGAAATTTAGAATAACGGCTCAGGAGGGCTATTCTAAATTTCCTTGTCGTCTCGTATCAATTAATACGGCGTCACTGCCATGTTAAATAGATAGCACTCAAGTGTGCAGTGAACCCGTATCACGTGAAACAAGACGACACGGAAATTTAGAATAGCCCTCCAGGGGTGATCTGGAGGGGGCAAAAATAACAAATTTTATGAAACAGGTATTAGAAGTTCAAATTTTAAATTGACGACATCCTAGTCTTAAAAAAGAATGGAAATATAATATATACATAATCTAAATTAATTTTTGTAATTCAAAATTTTCAAGGAACTTGTGTGAGTGACCTGAACTGGCAGCCTTGTGGCTTGGAGCTTTACCGACGAGTCCCCCATTATTTTCATGTGTAAATGTGTTTCCCCCAAAAAGACAAATAATTACTGCAACCATGTTCAGATCTACAGATCAAAAACTCGTACATTAATAATTAGCATGTTACAATATTCTTTGCATTCTTTGGAGACTGGATTTTGATGTGATATCGTTTTAACTGAGAAACTAACTTGATAATTTTAGCGTAGAAGTTGGTTTCAGCCTGAGCACAAGCCGTGGTGTCCCAAGCTGAGAACGCATGATGCTGCCATATCTGCATGCGCATTCCTGCTGCTCTGCCTGCTCATCCGAACTTTGCCACTCGTAATCCCACAATCAAGCAGTAAATGATTTATGCAATTTGCTCTTCTTCGTCGAAAGCTGTTTTTCAGGACTTTTATCAGAGAATAAAGGAAAGTTTTGTGCCGTCACACCACAATAATATGAATGGAGAGCAGTTAACGTAGACCAATAAAACTGATCAGAAATACAAGCATTAAGTAGAATGCAAATTCAATTAAGTTATTTTGGCTACCTAAGTGGACCTCCAATCATGGATTTCAACTACCTATATATTCAAGAGCAAGGATTAAAATGTTGAGTTGAGCTGAAACTCAATTACCTACTATTCCATTAATTAAACTAGGTACTATTTAGTATTTTTCATTTGTGTAGTAGGTACCTACCTACACACATTCCTAATCCAATTTCAATGTCACTTGCACAAATGCTGCACTCTTAACTGAACAGGGAACAGATGATAATGAAGTTAATTTATGAAACTTAATTGGGAGGGTATTCTACTTGAATTCTATTTAATAACATAGAACTTGGAACCAAATACAAAATATGTCAAATTTATTAATAGACAATGGTTACAAAATTGTGGACATAACAAAGCTAGCACTGCATTGCAGTGTGAAGATTCACTAGAAAAGTGTGCGAGATTTACGTTTGGAGAACAAAATAAACAAAATGTTTACTACATAACATACTTGAAGTGTTCAACACAGCCTCTGTTTTTTTTCTGGCTCGTTGTACTCATCCAGGTTTATGCCAGAAAGCCAGCCATCAGCTTCGTCTGACAGGAAGTCATCAGGAATAATCTCGAAATAGCTGTTTATTGTCTTCTGTTTGGAATCCTAATAAAAGAAAACAGTTTCCCCAACAAGGGCTCAATTATAGTGTTAGTTGCAAAAAAGTATGGGTATGTTGTTCACCACTTCTGCTCAAACTTTACTGTATTCATTTAATACAAAAAATAATGTCAAAGAGGGTTCTTTTCCTACAAGGATGTTTGTCTCTCCAGGGTGCCTATTCTCGAGTTTGTTGAAAATGTTCGTCATGCGGAAATGAGCCGCTGCACAATGGATTCATCTAATTTAACAAATGTTGATAAAACAAAATAAGCCACATAATTTCGCATAGTCGAACATTTTCGAGTGCGGTTTTAACTAGAGAATTCAAACAATTAAGTGGTACGTGATGGAGCCACTTCTGGCAAAAAACTTTTTAGACGCACTTTTTTTATTTTGATGTTTGTGTTTCCACAAGACAGTGAAAAAGGAGAATCAATTAAAATTAAAATTTAGTTACAAGTTTACTTTTTCAGCCGTAACAAACAACTATTCAGCAAATTTAATATAATTTATTTATATAAATATCCCCCTGATATCCTCCATTATTCCCCTTATGGCTAGTACCAAAGAATCCACCAGAGGTCAGTCGTGTTCCTTATTTTCTCGAATAGGCACCCAGACTTGAGTCATAGCCTCATATCTAGGACGATTACTGGGGGGGATTGGCATCCCGCGTGACCTTGACAACCATGTGTGTGATAACGGAAATGCCGCGCTTTTATAACAGTTGAAAATACCTAGAATCATTCAATAAAATGTTACACATTATATCTCTCACAATTCGTTAATCTTTAAGGAAGACAATGATGTAGGTATCTCAGACATCAACACGTTGCCTATGTGAGACGTAGTGAATAAAGTGCTGAAGTGATATTTTCCGTCGGCGCAGGTATTAACATTTTGATCTAGTTCCTCGAGATATTAAATCTTTCAAAACAAGTATACTACACAACATAATGGATTTTAAAATACAATCACACAATGCTCTGCATTGTAATGAAGATAATGATGCTACACACATATCTCTCCAATATTTTATTGACGATGCAGCAAGAAAAGGCAACATTTCCCTCGTCAGTATCATACATGGCCAAATGCGTAGCATCAGCTAACGTGGGTGACGTCATTAGGTTGCCAATTTCCCCCAAGCTATCATCCTAGCTCATATGGTCAGCAGCCTCCTAGATCATGACATGAGTCATGATTAGTGACAGTTCTACAAATGCATTACCTTGAGATGGATGGATTCGTTGTCACCGAAGTTATCTTTGCTGAGTCCAGCTTTGTTTAGAACATCCAGCTTCTGAATAATGAGTGGCCAGAGGTGATCATCTGCAGTGCCCTTGGCCACTAGGTAGCGAACCACAACACTATCTTGCTGGCCAATTCGGTGAGCTCGGTCCTCAGCCTGGGTCAAGATCTGCACAAAACATACTAACGTAAGGAGAATGCAGTAGGTACAGGTACAATTAGGTTTTTGTTAACACCCTATATTTTATAATGAGGCTGAAGATATCTGGTAAAGTGATGTGAGGTAACGAACGATGAGTGATGATTGATGAATGAGAAGTAATATAACTGTGATGATGGAGTAGGCAAGGAAAGCGACATTCTCAACTTGTGGTTACTCGTACCCCGGAGTATAAATACTTTGACCTAGATACTCAACGGTACTAGTTACTAAACCCTTTAAAAACCCTCTATTTAAAAACAACAGACAAGTCTCTTCTCTTAAAAAAAAGTTAAATCTACAAATTTTAGCAATGAAAAGTACCTAGGTAGAGTAGTGATATCAAAATGCTCCAAGTCAACACCTTCACGGAAAAAACACTATGCGTTCGTATGTAAAATACTTTTGCACAGTGCTGCAAAGAAAAATTCTGTGAATCAAAGGCTCTTTCAAAAGTAGGTATTATGAAAAGTACTTAAAAGTATTAGTATTATTGTTCCTTACAGAAAAATGAATTTTCAAATGTACTATGCAGATACACTCAACTTACTCCGGGATTCCAGAATAGTTCTGCAAAGACCACCAGATGAGCAGCGGTGAGGGTAATGCCTGCGTTAGCTGCTGTGATAGATAGTACTGCGGCCACAACGTTGCAGTCTTCTTGGAAAGCGTCACAGAGCTGTTGCCGGATCTTCGGGTTGGTACTACCGTCAATGCGAATGCACCTGAAATGTACAAATTATGTATTCATAAAATTACAATATCTTGGCAGAGGTGTGAATGAACATTATACAAATTAGTGTAGCATATAAAATCATCAATCAAAAGTTACACAAAATCAAAAATTTCAATATTTTAATCCAGTCTCTATCGAGCAAGATTTCTCTATTATCGAAATATTTCTTTAAAAATATATACATAATTTTTACCTTCCAGGTGTTTGCATATTTTATTTAGCATACTAGGTACCTAACTATAATTTTTAATAGATCAGAGTATTGGTAAATTATGTAGTTTAATAAATACATTTTCTAATACAAAATGTAAATTTTGTGGAAAATCAACAATTAAATGCTGGGATGGATGAAGCATGTAACTACCAATTTCATTAGTCTCGACAAATTACGAAAACCTGTTTCCAACTCATCATCACAATGAGTTACTCAACTTTCAATGTACGTAATGTAATGACAACATTGAAAGTGACATATTTTGTGTTTTTCATTACTACCTACATAATTTCGAGATGAATCAATTGATTTCATTTCATTTTGTCATGTATTGAGAGAAAAATTAAATAAAACCCAAGTTTTCATGTCAAAGAGTCTTTTGTTTGCTATTTTTTAATTTTAGCAAGCCATGAAAGATTTCATCCACATGTAATTTGAACTTGGACTTCGACGCAATTTCTCACAGAAAGACTTTAACATTAAAATCACACCATTACAATCAAGAACCATCTTCTTGGGTAAATGTGTGTAGCATTCAATTATACTGACTTTTTATTCTGGGACGCAATGGTCGAGCATATCCCATCCAGCACAGTTTTGTGATGAGCAAAGCAGATAAACTTTTGTCCAGACTCAAGCAGATCAGACACGTATTCCCTGAAACAGAATCAATGAACTTATTTGGCCTGTCCTACATGCATTGCTATGATTATACCACCATTGGAGAGAAGGTGGGCAGGTAGTTCGACTGAGTTATTATTATTATGGGTTAGGTGTGGATGTATTATAAGTGACATTGTACCTAACCATTAACCAACCACTTCAGTTTTTAAAACTACTGTAAAGTTGATTATATACTTCTATGTCTCTGAAGTCAGTTCATAAAATTGTATTTAACAATAGGTATCGTGTCAAAACAAATTTTATCAGCCGAAAACTGGGCCAACTCCATTGCCTTTGAGTCGGCATTCATTAAATTGCACTGTGTGCAGGTTGTAAGACACAGTGGGCATTGCAAGACGTGGGCTGGTGTCTCTCAGTTCCACAGTCGCACTCTATAAGTCCGCCGTTGGTCGAATGGGGGGGGGGGGGGGCATCCACTATGGGGAATATATGGACAGTTCTATCCCTCCATGGCTAATTTTACCCTCTATAGACACTACATATACCTATTTGTCAAGAGAATAATAAAAGAGTCAAAATCGCATAAAAATGCACCAAATTGATTTCTGAAATTAAATTTAAAAAAATCGGGCTTGTGCACCACGGACTTGCATGGTGCTGGGAGGCCCCGGAGCCCAGAAAAAACCGTTTTCTTTTTGTAACACTAACATTTCTTACAATGTTTTTTAACATTTTTGACTTCCAATTTGACAACTGGAGTCCGCCATCTTCATCGTTGACTTCGCCTTGTAGTACTCATACAATTTAACAATGATAATGACTTCTACTTCAAAAGAATAAACAACTGAGATTAATTATATACCGGGTGGCGCAAAAAAAATCACCCTGTTTGAGAGGTCACTATATCGAAACTATTATAGATAGGATTCTGAAATTTGTACAAATATTAGAAAACAAAACATACCAAAATTTAATATGTGCAAGTTTCAAAAACATTACTCTTGTAGGAAAAAAGTTACAGCTATTCAAATTTGGTTGTCAAAATTTTGATTAAACAGAGCTCAAATAGCGCGCGTCCAGAAAACTTCCAATGGCCGGGACGCTGTTTCTTCAAAACTACGTACGATATCAAGCTGATAATTTAAAATTAATAATTATATTAAAAATATATTAAGTTCGATTGTGTAAAAATTTCAATCAATTTGAACTTATGGACCGAAATGTATGGAATCTTGAAGTTGAGCTTGAAAACAGAATAGTGAGAAAAAATTCACTTTTATAACGTGTTTATTAAATGTTTAGAAATAATCTGCATATTCTGATTTTACGCTCAACTTCAAGATTCCATAAATTTCGTTCCATTAGCTCAAATCGATTGAAATTTTTACACAATCGATCTTAATCTATTTTCAATATAATTTGAAATTTTCAGCTTGATATCTTACGTAGTTTTGAAGAAACAGCGTCCCGGCCATTGGAAGTTTTCTGGACGCGCGCTATTTGAGCTCTGTTTAATCAATTTTTTGACAACCAAATTTGAATAGCTGTAACTTTTTTCCTACGAGAGTAATGTTTTTGAAACTTGCACATATTAAATTTTGGTATGTTTTCTAATATTTGTAAAAATTTCAGAATCCTATCTATAATAGTTTCGATATAGTGACCTCTCAAACATGGTGATTTTTTTTTGCGCCACCCGGTATATTAGATAGGTACAAACATTTAACTTACTGTATTGCCTTAAGCTTGGCACTGCCAGTTTTGTTGTAGTACTCCATCAATGTACCTCGGCGCTCCATGCCCTTGAGAGCTGTTGACTCCAGCATAGTCACGTATTTCTTCATCTCCTTCGAACTGCTGCGGACATTGTCTGGACAGAGGATCACCATTTGTCTGCAACCAAAAATATTAAATAATAATGCCATCAATTAGTAGGTAAACCAACTGCTGCTTCAAAGAAGAATATCATACAGCCTTAATTTTTGCCAGGAGCCATTATTGCACAATAGTCAATTAATATGCCTAATAGGTTGGTATACACCTACAATGAATAGAGAAGAATATAAATGAGTTGGAAGGAAACTATAAATCACCTTCGTTTAGATGGCAGCTGAGTGATGACATCTGACTTAAGTCGACGAATCATATAGCGAGAGGTTAGGAGGAGTTGCAGTTCCTCCATGTTCGAGCTGCCATTGAAGTCCCACCCAAATTTACTTTGCTTTCCTGCACAATAACGGATTCCAAAATCCTGAAACCTAAAACACAGCAAATAGAATTGCAAAGTTATAGGTATCCAGTATCAAATTCACTAAAATGCATAACAAAGTAAAGACACATTGTTATTCATTCACCTGAAGAAATTTGTATCTATGGCTATCAACTGTGGGTATAGTTCCTTTGGTCTTGACAAAGCTGGTGTTCCACTAAGAAGCAACACTCGCTTCGCAGCTCTTATCAATTTTAGAGCAGCTTTGGTGCGCTCTGCATTCATGTTCTTAAGAAAGTGGCATTCATCCTAAAAAATGAAACACAATCAAGAAATTATTAATAACATTTTTAGGCAAAAAATAAAATCGAGCTATCACAGTACTAAATGCAATGTCGTTACTTCTATTATTTATTATCCAGTCTATTATCCCACCTATTTCTTTTATTATTTTAGAAAATAAGGAACACAACTGACCTCTGGTGGATTTTGTGGTACTAGAGATAGGGGCAGACAGGGCGGATATCAGGGGCACATTTATATAAACTAGGAAAACGCTCAGTGTAACGCGTTGATAAGCGAGCGTTCGTATTCAACACTAAAAGTTGCAATACGCCACCTAGCGTAAAATATTAACATCATATCAGCGAGTGCATTCAGTATGCATGCAGGCAAGGCACTTTCATGTAGGTACTTCAGTAAAAGTTATAATGTGAAATAACAGAAATTGATGAATACCTTATAGTGTCAACAATCAAATACAATCCCCCCCGATGGCTGCCACCTTATCCTGGTGGTGAGGTTTGTGTTGGCCAATGATCCACTGCAGTTACTCTGGCGAGCATGTGCTCATGTGTAAGGGCTTCCCATGCCGGACAAGTCAATGGTGAGGCCCAGACAAAGAGTAGCCAGGGTCAACCTACCCATGCCCTCCCTTAAATTTGCGGCCCCTTGGGCCGGCCTTCCCCCTCGGGTCCCGCCGGTACGACCCCCCCCCCCAGACCGTCACTATTCCGGCCTGATCTTCCCACCAGTGCGACCCCTCCCCATGTCCTCCACTTATGTTCAACAAAGATAAAAGTAAATAGATGAAGTAAAGAGATTTATATTTTGAGATATAAATGGATGCAAACATAGGGACAATGGAAGGAGGGGATTGAATCAGATTGGTAGGGGAGAGGAGGGGTTCCCAAACTCTTTTCCTATGCACCCGGGGCTGGATTCACGAAAGGTATTATCTGCTACGTATTATCTTTTGATTTAATACCAAAAACACCATGTTAAATGAAAAATAATACCAAAGATAGTACATACATATTAGGAGATATTACTTTTTGTGAATCTGGCCCCAGATTGCTTTAAACCTGAGGGACTTACCAGAATTATAGCTCCAAACCTGAGAGTCGTTAATTCTTGTAAATGGCGTGAGAGGAGATCGTAGGAGAGAATCAACACCTGGGCTTCGGAGATATAATCCTTGCCTGATGTCATGACGACTACTTGATGCATCGGAACACTTGGTAGCCAGTTCATGATGGCTTCTTCCCACAAATATCTTAAAGGCAGAAGACATTATTTTATGAGAATAATTCTTTGAACCATGGTTTGAGTGATCAGATTCAGCTGTAAATGGTCTCGAGAGTAAAGAGATTCTCCTTTGATATTTTCACCTCTTAATAAAATTTTATAAATAATTATAAGCAACGACGGCAGTGTGTCGGGTGGCCGGAGAAATGGCGGGACTGAGTGCCACCTCTTGTTAGGGGACATCAGTGGCAGTATGGGAGTTGGGTTCTGCGCTGATCAGGCAGGTTTTCGGGCGCATCAGCTGCCTGGAATTCGCATCCAGAAGCTGTCTAGTGAGATGGAAAACTACTGCATTAGAGAAGAACCAGTGACGGTTACGTTGTTTGTTGGCACTCGGGACTTGCTTGAGGGAAGGAGTAGGAATGACATTATGGATGATGTGAGGGAGTTACTGAAGGCAGTGAAGAGCAGATTTGGAGTGTCATGCAAAGTATACATGGCTAGCATGCTGACGGGGAAAGGGAGTGGTCCCAGAGAGTTGAATAATTGTGTCAGAGCCGTGTGTAAGGAACAAGGTGTGTGGAACATTAGCTTGAGGGGAATGCAAAGGGGGTTGTTGGGGAAATGGGACTGGCATCGATCAATTGGTGAAGGATTACGAAATGTAATAGAAGAGAGAACAAGTGAGAGGAGTCATCAGGGTTTTTGGAGCCGCACAGTGTGGAGACGAGTAACGTAGTTCAGGAAACAGCCCCGGAAGCAGGATCTAACAGAGCAAAGAGAAGAACCAGGAAAGGAAGACAAATAGGAAGTAGAATTGAATTTACATTTGGTACGCTGAACATTGTTTCATTGAATGGAAAGGTAGAAGAAATGATAGATGTGATGGTTGAAATGAAGTTATTGTTTCTAGGGCTAAGTGAAGCAAAGTGGAAAGGAAGTGGTTCGAAGGACTTGAGAAATGGCTTTAAGCTGTGGTGGTCGGGTGGCTTGGAGGGAAGGAATGGAGTGGCGGTAGTAGTGAGTCTGAAGGTTAGTGACTTTGTGGTGGATGTGAAGTGTCACAGCGACAGGTTGATGTCACTGATATTGAAGGCAAGTGACAAGATGACAGTGGAGGTTGTGCAGGTGTACGCACCACAGGCAGGTCGAGCAGTGGAAGAGAAAGAGAGTTTTAGTGAGGAAATAGAAAAGGTATTGGAGAGATCAAAGTATGAATTAATTGTGATGGGAGACTTTAATGCGAAGGTAGGGAGTGACAGAAAGGGCTATGAGGAGGTGCTGGGGAAGTATGGGGTAGACGAGAGAAACAGAGATGGGGAGAGGCTGCTGGATATGTGTAGAAGAAATCAACTGAAAATAGGCAACAGCTGGTTTCAGAAGAGAAGAAGCCATCGTATAACAAGATACGGCTACGGTGAGGACAGATCGGAGTCCGTGATAGATTACATCTGTGTGGGGGACAGCTTGAGGCAGAGCATCATAGACATCAAGGTATGCCCAGCCGTTTCACTGGACAGTGACCATCGACTGCTCGAGTGCACGCTCAGGATCGATGTGCAGAAACCAGTAGTGACTACCTCACATAAGAGAATCAAAGGATGGAAACTACAGGACCCGGCGGTGAAGAACGAATTCAGAAATAAGATCAAGAACAGAGTGCCTGTTGGAGAGTTGAGGGATGTGGAAGAAGAATGGCAGGAGTTCAAGAATGCTATAGTAGCTGGGGCTGAACAATTGTGTGGAAGAGCAGGTGGAAGAAGGAAGGAGAAGGAGACAAGATGGTGGAACAACAGAGTGAAAGTTGCTGTGAAGGAGAAAAGACTAGCATGGCAGAAGTACGAATTAGACAGATCGTTAGAAAGTAAACATCAGTACAGAATATGCAGAAGAAATGTGGCACGCATTGTAGAAGAAGAGAAGGACAAATCAATGGAGGAGTTAGCAGACAAGTTGGTGGAAGATTTAAATGGCAACAAAAAGATGATCTATGGACTAGTCAAGGAAAAAAGGGGAACTCGAGACGATCTAAAGAGTATGAAGAATGACAAGGGTGATCTGATAAGTGATGTAAGGAAGATAAACCAGATGTGGGGGAAGTATTTTGAGAATCTTTTAAATGTAAAAAAGGATCTTAATGTATCAATGGGTGAAGAAGAGCTGCAGATTGGAAGTGAAATGGAAGACAGTGAGATGGAGGAAGATCTTTGTGATGCAGAAGTAACAAGAGCCATGCGGGAAATGAAGAATGGTCGTGCGCCTGGTATTGATGAGGTTACCATAGAAATGGTAAAAGCTGCAGGGGAGGATGGTAGAAGATGGCTTTGTAGAGTGATCCGAGCAGCATGGGAACAGAAGAGAATTCCAGTTGATTGGGAAAAGGGGATTATTGTTCCCCTTTTTAAGAAAGGAGATCGAAGGAAATGTAATAATTACCGGGGTGTGACCTTACTCTGTCAGTGTGCGAAGTTGTTTGAGAAGATAGTAGAACGGAGGTTGAAGAATTATGTTGAAGAGGGGTTGCGAGAAGAACAGTATGGATTTCGGAGAGGGCGATCGACAATAGACGCAATTTTCACAGTGCGACAGATGATGGAGCAGCAGTGGGAGAGGGGGCAGGAAATGCATATGGCTTTCTTGGACTTGGAGAAGGCGTATGACAGGTTGCCAAGGGAAATAGTTTGGGAGTGTTTGGTGAAGAGAGGATTAGGCAAGGACTTGGTTGAGCGGATCAAATGTATGTATCAGAACAGTGTGAGTTGTGTGCAGTCGGGAGTGGGGAGATCGGAATGGTTTAGTATTAGTGAAGGGCTTCGGCAAGGGAGTGTGTTGTCACCAACACTGTTCATCATAGTAATGGACGAGTTGTTGAAGAAAGCAGAGCCGAATGAGGGGATCGATACTCAAACGTTGATTTATGCGGATGATGTGGTGGTGTGGGGAGAAACTAGGGAGGAAGTTCAGGTAAAGATTAATAAGTGGAATGAAGAGACGGAGAAGATGAGTTTGAAAATAAGTGAAGAGAAGAGCGAAGTAATGTCCATGGAAAGAAAGAAGCTTAAACACGGTCATGCTAGGATCAAGCTTGGAGAGGGATGGTTGAAGGAGGTGGAAGAGTTTAAGTATCTGGGTAGCCTGCTCACCAACAAGGCTAAAGTAGACAGAGAAATACAAGAAAGAAGAAAGAAAGCAGAGACATTTTATCAAGCAGTGAGGAAGTTGCTGTGGAATGAGAAGTTTCCACAAGTCTGCAAGATCATTATGTACAAGATGTATTTCCTGCCAATTCTAACATATGGGGCAGTGACGTGGTCAGCAGGTGGAAAGGAAATGAATCAGCTACAGGCAGCTGAGATGAAGTTTTTGAGGAGTGTGAAGGGGGTGACAAGAATGGATAGGATCCGAAGTAGGAAGATAAGAAAAGAGCTTGGGGTTGAAAGATTGGTGTTCAAGCTGGGAAGAGAGAGGCTTAGGTGGTTCGGCCACATGAAGAGGATGGGAACCGATAGAGTGCCAAGGCGGGTGTTTGAAGCGGCTACAGGGGGAACTCGGAGAGTGGGGCGACCAAGAGACAGGTGGATTGGACTGATCAAGGAGGATGTGTTGGAGAGAGGAGGAAGGTGGAGTGAGTTGGAGGCTGAGAGACAGTGGGAGGACAGAACATGGTGAAAGGAATTTGTGGAACAATTAGAAGTGGAAGAAGAAGAGGAGGAAGAAGAGGAGGAAACGCCAGGCGTGGCCAGCCGGTTTCCAGGAGTCCTGCGGCCCTAGTGTTGGTGGGAATACCCACCCCCTAGGGATGTACGAGGTCAATTGACCGGTCAAATACATTGGGTCAATTGACCGAAAATATAAATATGTTTTTCGTCCCCAAATTGTATAAATTTGAATTTAAACATGTTGAAAATGGCTAACATGGCTCAAACTTGTGTTAAGAAGAATAATAGGAAGAAGAAAATGATGAAGTTTTTGATTTGGCTTCATCGGATGATACTGATATCGCACTTGTCACTCAACTTGATACAGGAAATCAATAATATTTCAATGATAATATGGATACTTAATCAAACAAAGTACCTAGGTGCTCAAAAATGTGTATTAAATTGAAAAAGCAAGTTCTCAATAAAATACTTCCCGAGTATAAAAAAATTACAGTTTTTGCGATTTTTGTATTTGACCGGTCATTTGACGTCAATTGACCCAAAAAGTATTTGACCGGTCAATTTCCATCCCTACCACCCCCTGACCCATTAAATTGGAACCAGGGATGGATTATTATTATAATTAATGCCTACCTAGAGTAAGAAGGGGAGAGTAAAGAGGAGTGTAGAGGGGAGAATAAGATGAGAGAAATGGTAGGAAGACATAGAAAGATGGAAGGAATTGGTGGAGAGGCAGAAGACAATGGAGAAGATGTCGGACTAGCCAACCGGCTTCAGCATCCCAGGAGGTCTTAGACGACGGCCAATCCCCAACCCAACATCGTTGGATGGGTAAATGGATATATGGGCGTCCGAAGGCAAAGTGGAGGGACATCATTGAAGAGGATGTCGCAGAGAGAAGCAAGGATTGGGGAGAGTAAGAAGAGAGAAATGGTGGGAAGACAGAGTGAAGACGATGAGGAAGAAGACAATGGGGAAGGGGGGTCGAGGTAGCTCGACCCCCAAAACCGACATCGTTGGATGAGGAAATGGATAAATTAAATAGGCTAAGCTACCTACCTTACTGATGATGGTGATACAATCAACAATGGCCAATCCTCCTTGTAATAATGTACTATGCCCAGAGCTTGAATAGTCTTTCCAAGTCCCATATCATCTGCAATAAGACACCTGCCATTTTTGGAAATGCCAAAGCTGCAAAATGATAAAAAAAAGCTTAATTAAGCAAGCGTCACCATGGTAGGTAGGTACCTACTATTCTTACTACACTTTCTCCGGTTTTTGTATATGTAAATCAAGATCAACCCAATCAATAAATTAATCAATTCATAAATTAATACAACTATTGAGCATTTTAAACATACTCTTATTTGTAACGAAATAAGTTTATTTTCATCAATGAGGCGGAAGGAAAAAAACAAATGCAGAGTTTGAATTTCTGATTGGCACCCTCATAAGCAAAGCCAAACCTGACCTCACTGGCGGCAATCAATTGTGTTATCATAGGGAAACGCCATCCACCTAGTAGGTACATATCAATGGTGGTAGTCCACATGCAATACGAAGACTTGCTTGTCAAGACATTACATTGAGCCCTTTCCTTGTAGATAAATAAATATTACCTAACCTACTACCTACATAGTAAATGTTTTGATCATAAATTGAAGATAAATAAATTCATAGTTAATCTCACTTAATTCCTTTGCGTTGAAATGGCATCAAGCTAGTAATCAGTACATCATCAATGCGAGATAAATCAATGTCAGATTTGCTGTCAAGGGCAGAGTGATTCTCTCGAAAAGTCTGAAATTCAAAGAGAACATTTTATTTTCTGTTGACTGCCAACTTAAAGCCATTTCAAAAGCTAACTGAAACATCAAAGTGTGTGGTAAGCAATGTCGAGGACATCCCTGTCTAAATGTCATCGATTGAAACACAAATACAAGGATTTTTGATTTGATTTTTTTTTTATTTATTTTTATTTTTCAAAATGGTACAGAGAGTGTGTTCACACAGTGTTTACATATTTGTTTGATATATACCCCAATAAGTCACGAAGACTTGTGTCGGGGCATATTTTACATGGATAACACATGGACATTTTACATGGATTTATATAATATACCAGAGACATTATTATACGGAATGTAATATATAGCTGAACGATTACTAAATACTAAATACTAATACTAAATATACATTGTCAGTTATTAATCAGTAAAATGAAAATTACATTGATAGGTACACCATGATTTGCAGGTACATCGCAAACATTCATTTTGTACTTAGTAGTACCTACTACAAAAGGGGGGAAAAATGTCAATTATTTCAAAATTATTTTGTACTAAATATGGTATACAAAAATACCTACGATCCCTACTTACCTTCAAAATTATTGATGGTAAACCTCCAAGTTTTAACTCTGATGAAACCGGTTTCATAGCTTTCAATAGATTTTCGTGATCACGTATTAAGAAACTCCAGGTCTTTGTTTCTGAATCTGTAATAATTAATAAACATAGTTTGTAGTTTAGGGTAGGTAATTCTGCAGCAATTTTTTCGTTGTTTCTATACAAAAATACTTGTAATAACATACCATATAAAGCACTTTTCATTGTCCTAAATATATCTATTGATGGCTTGTGATAAGAGATATTGGCTCTAAATCTTTCTCTAGATATCATGATGCACTGCCCAGTTCGTATCTGGCCTACTTTCATCGAAGACGCTTGCAAACCACTAGAGTTATTAGAACCAATAGGATATTTTACAGCTGTGTTACAAGTAGGCTTGTTTGAAAAGGCTGATGGCTTGTTGCTTTCATAATTTACAGCACTATCTCCAAGTCCTCTGCCACCAGAGCCGGAATAAATCGACGTTGATGAAGTTGTAGTTCTACTAATCGAAACATCTTGAGCCTTATTGGAATATGATGCATTTCTGTTAGCTAGATCAGTAGATGATGACTGTTTGACCATATAGGGTTGAGCAATATTTGATGAAGTACTCTTAGTACTGTTTTGGTAGAAAATCGCAGGAGTTGTACTAGCAATAGGTCCATGTTCTTTCTTATTTTGTTCTCTAAGTCGAGCTGCTCTGAGCTCAATTGCTGCTTGCTTTTTTCTTTCTATATTAGCAAGCTGTTCATTTGTTAACCCAGACATTACATACTAGGTACTAATAATTATTAAAAAGTAAGATTATAAGGAACTAAATAGTAACTAGGTAGAACTTTCAAACTTTCAGTTTGACTTGACAACCAAAACAATCATAACCATAACCTCACTCACACTGCACCCAAAGTTTATTATGTTGGTGATTGTGGTATTTCATTTCAACTTTACAACGTTGGCATTTGGTGTCAAGTTTTCTGAACGTTGCCAATGGTTGCACAGTCGGCGATCGTACTGCCATCTTGAGGTAAATTTTGCCTTTGTCACTTCTCGTGCTGTTTACCGTAAATTTGTTACCGTCTGATATTTAGAGATTAAATTGGTGCCGTCTAATAAAATCACTGTTTATCTGGTAAGTGTATTGTCTTGAGAATTGTTTACACTCTAATATATCAATAATGCACTTGAGAGGAGTATAATTTCTGTATTTTCTCATGTGGCCGCTATCGGCAAATATTTGGACCACCATATAGGTAGGTCGCCTACCCGCCTATAAACCTAGGCTACAGCCCCGCGTGTCATTTAATTTCTACACATCACCTGTATAGGTACCTAATAGAAATACAAAAATACCTATCTTCTAAACCCTTCTGCCTACATAAGTACATAGACAGAAGTTACTAAATTGTAACAGAGGTTATAGGTAGTGTATTGTTACAGAATGTTGCACTGCCTTTCCATACTAAATCTGCTCTAAAGCTGCTCTTTTATCACCAACCCTAGATTAGGCCATCAGGTAGGTAAGTGGTTGGTGGTAGGTACATGGATCCACTTACCCACTTGAACACTTATTAGAATGTACCTACATCACTTTTAGCCAGTTTGAAGCTACCTAGTTACCTAGTGACAGTTTCCATAGTTAAACATTCATTTCGTTACTATCAACTTCAAGGATTGTATACATTGGGCATTAACTCTTTGGGGATTGTGATTCAAAACCAGGCAAGATAGGTACCTAGGTTGCTACGTAACAACTACTTCTAGGGCACTGGGCGGTTATTCTAAATTTCCTTGTCGTCTTGTATCAATTGATACGGTGTCGTGTCACTTCCATGTTAAATACTAAATAGATAGTACTCCAGTGTGCAGTGAACCCAAATCAAGTGAAACAAGACGAAACGGAAATTTAGAATAACCTCCTGGTCAAACTACCTATCTCCTGTAGGGTGCTGCCATCGCGTTCGGGATAAGTGCTCTTCATGCCACTCAAAATGAAAACACGCTAACCTTAATTTTGGCAGCCATAAGAAGATGACCTTACTGTTTATACATTTATTTTTACTCTAGTATTCGCGCAAATAAGAACATGTGATGGAGCCACTCTGGCAAGATGGCTTTTGGAAAATTTTTGGATTCTTTTTTATTTTGATTTTGATTTTTAATTATCCACTCATTCGGTAAATAGCTAATACAAACATATCAGTGTCGGGGGAAGAGAAATTTACTTTGATTTGTAAAAACCTCCCTCAATGGCAGCGCCAACTAGTGACCAACCTGTCGTCCTAGCCTGGCATCGCCCTAACGGAAATGGAAATTCCAATTGCTGGTTTTTTCCCATGGCTGGTTTTTGGATTCTCAGATCTTATGTTGACTTCACTTGATCAACAAGCACATTGGAAGTAATTAATTGGCAAAGATAACATTTTAGGTCAAAGGTTAGAATCGGCACTACATAAATGAGAGGTGGAGGGGAGGGTGAATAACGTTTGAAATAACAAGTTACTCAACACAAACTTCATCCAATGCACAATTAGGTCTGCTTGCCTGTCGCCAGTCACCACCATCCAGCACCTTCTCACTGATTCCTTGTCGGCTACTGGGTAACCCTCAGAGCTTGGTGTTCAGATACCTTCTTCACCATTGGTATTGCAGTTCAATAGTAGTGCCAATAATAGTGGTAGTGCCATTGCAGTTCAAACTGCTATGATGTGTTCTCCTATGAAAAGGAAACGGGGTAACCTAGGTATTAGAAGCACTGATTTAACAGAAGCACAATTCTAGCAAATATGTATTGATTTTATGTAGAAACAATTCCATCATCAATGGCAATGACAACTTGATGAAATATATTAATTTGGTCAACTTAATAGCTCAATATATTATGAAGATTATGATGATGGATGGTGTTCCACTATAGTCGTCCTATACCTGCCCGTGCTATCTAGAACTCAAGACTGCATGGAACGGAGTTTAGAGTAGGGAGAAAGCGACATGGGTCAACTCAGCACTTCTGTCGCACGGCAATGCATCTTATACCTATTTTAAAACAATCAACTTTTTTTTGTGGATGAATATTGCTAAAAAAAACTAGACCTGGTCTGTATAAGAATAATATTAGTGTGTGTGCAAAATTGCAGCTCAAGGTTGATCGGTGTGACCTCAAAACAAAGCATAATAGTAGGTAGGTACAGTAGTGACGCTCCCTTAATAAATGTACTTTGTAGCCATTAACAAACAATGAAAGCAGATATTTTGAATAAATGTGCCTTTTACATCTTTCATTGACCTAGTACCTACCACAGTGTCAACCCTGTAGTGCAATCGGGTTCCTTGTTTGCTGTTTGTAGGTAGGTCCAGTTTATTCTGGACGCAGACACACTCAATTTTCTCGTTTTATAATGTACTGTAGGTTCGTACAAAATCATTCTGGAGTATCCTCGACCATTTATTGCCCATCCCTTGTTCGAGCTACAACCTTGTAGATCTTAGCTCGCTGAGGGGTTGGAATATTATTGCTGAAAAATTGACCTCTCCCGCTTTAAAAACGTAGAAACATTTGGAGGTCTATTGGCTCTGCGGCAGCTCTGATACAGGGAGCTTTCCACACAGCTGAGGTATGTTTTGACACTTAGGTTTTTACGATAGGTTCAGGTCCATTGTAAGGAGAACATTAACAATGAGTGTGTCTAAGTATAAAACGAACTATACTTAGTTAGGTACACTCGCCACAACAAAAATTGATTGGTGAACAAATTTGAACGACTGCTCTGCTGGTCATGTTCCATACCGATCAAAGCTTGTTATTATCATTGAATGAAATGTGAGGTTACCTTCTTGAGTGAGACAAGGAGATTGCTTGGATTGACTTCTGATGGTGCATCTAAAAATTTAAATGTCGAATATATTATTTGAAAGATCAATTTTAGTTGTGCCAAGTGTACTTACCTACTTTTAAGAAATATTTCCTTAAGGAGGGATCTCCGAATTTCACTTATGTATAGAAATCGTTCAAATTTCGCAAATAAATAGATTTTTATGTTCTGCATCATAATATGGCAAGGAAAAGTGGTCAACGTGAACTAATTTTCGAGATATATCGCTTCAAAGTAACAGTTTCTTTCTCATTTTAACATTGCGACCATACGGAAAAAGTCATGCTGATATTTTTAAAAGCGTATTTGGCTGCTTTCCCACCTATAGAATTTTTTGAAAAACTACTATAGCGTGTATCAGATGCAATATTTTGTTATTAAATTTTTAAATGTATACCTTCGTGGATGTTTTACCAAGCTATGAGGGTTTTACTGCTTTATTTTTACGTGTTTCCATCTGAAAAGTGCAGTTTTCCATGTAAAAGTGTGTTGTCATGGTAAAACGGCCTTCTAGAAATTCGAAATTCTTTGCAAATTTGTAGAAATTTCCAGAAGACCGTGAGTATATCACTCATCCCTCCTTAAGATCTATTAACTAGGAAAACGCTCAGTGTAACGCATTGATGAGCGAGCACGGATACGCGCACACTTCGAACCGAAATTCTGTCTATCAAAAATCTCATTCAAAGCCAATAGGTACTCTTGAATTTCGTCACAGATTTGTATGAAAATCCCCATAAGCTCCTAAAATATTGGTCCCAATGACCATGCAAAGTTTTAAGTGATCAATCAAACGGTGCCAAGCTAATTTTCAAAAATCACAGGATCTAGTTCAAAAAATATTGGGACCACTCATGATATTAGAATGTGTACAAAACTTCAGATCGATCTGTTGAACGGTCCTATGTTTGTTTAGAGCCTTCGTATTGCATGAGAATTCATGTGTTTGAAAGTTTCTGCTCTAAAGACCTTAGAACTAAAGCGTCAAAGAGGCACTGATAAAGTATTTTAAATTTCCCTCTTGAAATTTTATAGACAACTCGCAAAAATGACCGTAAAATGTTTTAACTTTTGGATTTAACGACAGATTAGTATGAAAATTGTAGGAAATACAGATAATGTTGGTCCCATTGATCATGCAAAGTTTTAAATTGAATTGTAAAACCGTTCTATCTTTAATTTTCAAAAACTCACAAAAATCGCAGGATCTTGATCAAAAACTATACCTGAGGGGTTATTCTTTATTCCCTTGTCGTCTCGTTTCACGTAATACAGGCTCACTGCATACTGGAGTGCTATCTATTTAACACGGTAGTGACGCCGTATCAATGGGCTTCCACGCTGCCATTTGCTCTCACTACAGAGCGCTAGGGAGAATTGTTCCTTTTTCCTTCCACGATGCGTCTGTACAAAATGACAGATAGATGACAGCTCACTTTAAACTTCTTGTATTTGAAATATAATGCCAACCTGTTGTGTTTGGAGTGAAGGTAATTGTTTTAAAATGTAATATATACTTATTAAATGAAGGAACAGTTTCAATTACCAATGCTGAACACATGGGTAATTCTGAACATCAAATAGGTATTTTTTTCAATAAGCTGTAACTTCTAAAATTCTCAACATATGAAGGTGGGAAAAATATGATAATTTATTTAATAGAACAGTGTATAATACTATTGCATTTTGATAAAACTTTGACATGCACATAAAAAGAAAAAAAATTTAAAGAAAAAACTGAAATTTCTAGAAATTTTAATGGTCTAATGGGCTATTTATTTAAATTTTAGCCAATGAATGGATTTCAAAAAATTTGGGGTCAGCAAACAGAAAAGGTTGTCTCCACATGTGTGCAAAATTTCAGCTCGATCGAAGAAAAACTCTGACCTATATACAGTCAGGTACCTAACAGAAAAAAAAAACAGAGGTCCTTGCCAAAAGAGCCAAATTGAGACGCTCGCTTCGCTCGCTCAAAAATTTCAAGCCAGAGAAGTGTCACAGAGAAGTGTCATAATACCTTCCCTGTTCATACTAAGGATTCGATCACGATCCAAAATCTCGATTGCAATGGAAAATGTGTGTGAACTGAACTCTGAACTCTTATCATGATCCAATTCTCGATTGAGTTGTAAGAACGCAATCGAAATTGAATCATGATCGAACTCAAGGTCAAACAAAAGAAATAATGAATTTTAAAAACGAAAACTTACAAATGCATGCTCTAAGACTAATTGCATTAACATTATAAAGTTTAACTTGAAACTTGCCTCCATTTTGATTTCAATTGTAATTGAACTGGTTCATGATCGAATTCTCAGTGTGAACAGGGTAGGATAAGAGTCCCGTGATGACACTCTCTCTGAAATTATTATTCGAACATAAAAGTAATGGATTGCGCTAGTCAAAAGTTGGCTGATGGATGAAGTCCACCATCAGTCTTCGTGAGGCCTCGTTCAGAAGGCTGTGATCAAATCTGTCAAAATGCTTCTTCTGGTGAATACTGTACATAAATCTAGTTTGCAATAATATGAAAGAATGTTCTGTTACTGTAATGAAATATGCTGATTGCATTGATTGTAGAAACTGACGTACGCATCAATTTCTGTTATTATCACGATTTAACTTAAACTAAACTCGTTACCGTTGCCATGAAAGTACCGTGCCAAGCTGCCATGCACACTAGAGTTGCACTCTTACCTCAAGATGTTTATTTTGTACGCTTGGTTGGTGGCTGACTACCGGTGGCTGCTTTTAGTGTTGAATAGTAAGTAGTAAACTGATTGTCGGAACGAGCCTCAAGTTTTGTCAGTTAGATTAGGTACTTATGCCGTTAAATATGGAATAGTGCAAAACAATAGTAGACTGTAGATATCTGGATACTTACCATGATTCTTTCAATGTGCACTATTCATGCATTAACTCCAAATAATCTTAAATTTGGGTTCAAACTTATGTTTTTGCAAATGAAGTGTCACTGAACTAGCAAATTATAAATAGTTTTTGTTGGCAACAGTCCCAAGGGTAAGTTGTGGCATTCACCAGTAGATCTTTATAGTGAAACTTTCATGTTCTGAACTTGAGACAGTATTATTGGCATCAATGATGCCTGTTATTGAGGTAGGTCATGTCACTGAAGTTTACCTTGAACTGTTTGATTTGTTCAATGAAGCCAATTTCTTACACTTACAAAGTTACAATATTGAACTGTCAATAATACTGCATGCATGACAACTTGGGCTGATGTTGTACCTACTTCAGTGATTTGCTTGAGCAGGACAGTGACTTTCCACTTTGTGTGAACAGTCATTTTCTATCTAGAGCACAGAGACAGAGACTTTTGGAAGAACTGTAATTTATTCATAATTTGAATTGCTTCAAATTCAAAAATTTATTTAGTAGTACCGACCAAGCTCCTTATTCTAAGTTGGTAGTTTTCATAATTTTTATCATATTTATGTATGATAATTGATAATGGTACAACTTTTAACTGCTAAGTAAACCAACATGCTGTCTTTAATGGATTGCAGTGCAGTTATTGTCGCCAGTTTTTCGCTATAGCACATTGGGTTTCCATTATCTAGGATACAATAGGCATTCATTCATTGTATGAGAGTTAAGCTCATCACTTTCTTTTCAAGCTACCTGACCGTTTAATGACTCCCCAACCCCTTCGCCTTACAAAGTTGCCAATGTTTATTTCGAGACGCGTCAAACCTGTCACTAAAACATGGCTAAGCCTCATTGTTGGATTTTTCAAAGAATCCGAATGTGCTTTAGCGAAAAACTGGCGACTGTAATCATTGTGTCAATGTTTCAGTTGTTGATTGTTTTTGTTGTTATAAGTGTTGCTGGGGATCGAGCGACATGCACAATACAAGCCCGGAAGGACAGTACCGCGCCAATGGTGCCCATGCAACAGAACGCGTGGCAATCCTGGATGCTGGGGCACAGTATGGCAAAGTTATAGATCGGAAGGTGCGTGAGCTGTGTGTGGAAAGTGACTTGCTACCGCTGGATACTCCGGCTTTTACGATCAAAGAGAAGGGATACAAGTGAGTAAACGTTCGTAGTGGAGTTCTCTATAAAGTTTCATTCAACTTTGGTACCTACCATTATCAGCTCTTTGTATTGTAAATTATCATATTTAAAACGAGTCACTATTTTCAATGTAGAGCTGTGATCATCTCTGGAGGGCCAAACTCCGTCTACGCTGAGGATGCCCCTCGTTACGACCCAGACATTTTCCGAATAGGAATACCTGTATTAGGTGAGTCCTTGTTCATGTTCTGTAAAACCTTGAATGCTTGTTAAGTTGTTAATTGGAAAGTTTTGGGTACCTGGTCTTCTAATGATTTTGTTGTCCCAGGAATCTGCTATGGCATGCAAATGATGAACAAAGAGTTTGGTGGCCAGGTGATCAGGAAGGAAGGACGTGAGGATGGTCAGTTTGACATTGAGGTCGACAGCAAGTGCTTGTTATTTAAGTAAGAACTTTGAGTTCTATTTATTTGGATGACCTTGGGAGATTTGCAGTAATTATCAATTTTATTAATGGTCGGTGTGTTTATCTTTTAGGGGCCTAGATAAAAAGCAGAGAGTTCTTTTAACACATGGAGACAGCATTGACAAAGTGGCCGACACATTTCATACAGTAGCGGCTTCGAGCTCTTTTCCGGCAGGAATCGCAAATGATAAGCTCCGACTCTATGGTGTCCAGTTCCACCCAGAGGTGAATCGATAATAGATTTTGATTTTTTCATTGATGCCCACCTCCCCTCATTGTCCTACTTGAAGTGTGTGATCTTACGTAGTGAACACTATTGGATTTGTTTGTGCCGTTAATAATTAATAAGTATTTGTTTGTAGGTTGATCTTACAGTTCAAGGCAAGACGATGCTGAAGAACTTCTTGATGGACATCACTGGCTGCGCTGGCACATACACTCTGGAAGGCCGTGAAGCCGAGTGTGTCAAGTACATCAAGGAGACTGTGGGCAGCAGCAAAGTTTTGGTGAGTGTACCCGAACAGCCTCATGCTCAAAAGAAGTCACGTACACAAGGAGATATCTACAGATGTCAACACCTCAAACCCGTGTTAATAACCTTACGGACGGAATCCAGTAGACTCTGTGTACTTGCGTTGATCAATCTAGAACATCTTTTGAGCATGACACTAAAAGGAAATACTCAAAAGACTGTGGGTTGATCGCTTGTTACTTGATACAATTGGATTAACATTGGGGACGGACAAATAAAGAGTGCAAACAAACATTTTTTTCCATGGAAATATAGAGAGACAAAATATAGGTTTGATTCTTAAGGTGACGCTATCACTCTAGGCATAGTTTCAGATCTTCATAAATTTTTGTGTACTTATTGCAGGGCTCCCAACTGGTCACCATTTTCACTAAAAGTCATTTTATTTGAGCCAGCTCATTTCTTTCATGATTTATTTAGTCATTTTTTGTCATGGAAGTAAAAATTGGCTTAAAATTGTGTACAAATCGCATAAATAAAAGGCACCAAATTTGTTTCCTGAAATTCAAATTTTTTCCGGGGCTATTCGCCCCGGACTCTCATTATGTTGGGGGGACCTCCCCCCAAACCCCCCATTGTGTTCGTAAGCAAATATGGTTCCCCTGGCTATCGCCGATCGTTCGCAACCTTATTATTTTACATTATTTTACATTATTTTTGATTTTAGTTGAACGATAATGTATCGAAGTGATTTTTGAAGCATTGCTTCTCTAGGTAAAATAACTAATTTTTAAAGAATGAAGGACAGATGCAACACACCATTTGCTAATCTCGTTTTTAGAGTTGTAATTTGGATGCTTTATACTGGGTGGCGCAAAAAAAAATCCCCCTGATGGAGAGGTCACTATATCGAAACTCTAATAGATAGGATTCTGAAATATGTACACATATTAGAAAACATTCCAAAATTTTATATGTGCAAGTTTCAAAAACATTATTATTGTAGGAAAAAAGTTACAGCTGTTCAAATTTGGTTGTCAAAAAAATAAAAATGGATTATGGAGCTCAAATAGCGCACGTCGAGAAAACTTCCAATGGCCGAGACGCTGTTTCTTCAAAACTACTTATGATATCAAGCTGAACATTTCATATTATATTCAAAATATATTAAGATCGATTGTGTAAAAATTTCAGTCAATTTGAATTAATGGAACGAAAATTATAGAATCTTGAAGTTGAGCGTAAAATCAGAAAATGAAGATTATTTCTAAACTTTTATTACACACGTTATAAAAGTGATTCTTTTCCCACTAATACAAAATGCATAAAATTCAAAACTCATTATTGGGTGGGAGGTGCAAACTAAAGGACATAAAATGAGTCTTTAATACTTAAATATAGTTGAACTGTTGTAAAATTTATTTTTAAATTGCAATTTCAAAAATAAATAAAATGTGCTATATCGAGTGATCGCGCCACGTTAATCCGAGTGTTTATTTAGTTCATTGAAATATATGTTGCACTCTGCGAGTTTTCACTAGGTTTGAGGCTAAAGCGACTAGGGCCGTATCCAATGATCAGCTAGAATATTATCCACAAGACAAAGCTCAAATGTCATGTTCAATTTCCGAAACACAATTGGCATTAGCTTAACCGAGATGAGTGATTCATGTTCTTGCTTCCATAGTTGCTGGTAAGCGGTGGAGTGGACTCGACAGTTTGCGGAGCGCTGCTGCACAAAGCTCTGCGAGCGGACCAAGTAATAGCGGTGCACATAGACAATGGGTTCATGAGAAAACAAGAGAGTGCGCGAGTTGTACAATCTCTGCAGGCCCAGGGACTCTCTCTGAAAGGTAGGAGATTCAATTGTAAAAAATGAACGTATCATATTTATGATGAACTTAATAATTCAATAGGAAATTTAAAGTTCCTGCGAATATTTTCTAATATAAAAATTTTTGTCTTAGGAGTTAGGATACACTTTTTTTACTAAGGTAAAAAAGTCATTCAAATTTATTCACCAATCAATTTTTGTGTGCTGAGTGTACATGAATCAAAACTTTGATTGCATACAACTTAAAAGTTTTATACACTTCGTAATTTTATTATGGTGTATCTCTACTTACTTCCGTTTGTTGGATAGATTATTTTGTAGGTCGGTAGGAAGGTACCGAAGTTAGGATTATACTAGCAATCAATGGTCTTTCTTCAAATGAGGGTTGTTATTCACCATTTTATTGCAGTTTTTTATGTCTACTACAACTTACTACTTAGTTTGTTGTATTTCATTTTTCAAGGCCAAACATCCAACCATAACTTGTTCCTCTGCTTGTAAGATCCGTACCTCACTGTGATACTTTCGTTGCAGTGGTAAATGCGGGTCACCAGTTCAGACAAGGAACAACCACTGTGCCCATGTCAAGAGACTCTGGCCCACTTTATCGAACAAGGATCACGAAGATGCTCTGCATGACAACAAGCCCTGAGGAGAAGAGGAAAATCATTGGCGACGTCTTTGTTAATGTAAGTTGTTTGTTAGTGCAAGGAATCGTATTCTTGTACGGAGGTTAAGAAGGTGGCCACTCTGTCAGTTTCTGGTGGCTGCTGATACAAACCTCCAACAAAAATGTAGCAAGAGAACATCCTTGATATCAGTAGTTTGGATTCAAGGCTACATTTTGCTCAACACACTAGATTTTACTCCATTGAGTAGAGACAATCTGAATGTGGTTTTATAAATCAACATTTTGTTTTAAGATTCTGAAATTTTACGGTGTTCTGAAGATTTGATTTTGGTGCCAAATTCCAAATCACTACTGACGCTGACTTTGCCCAGCTATTAATGCATTTTCTGCAATCCTTGCAATTGTTTTACACTCTATAAGTCCAACACTGCTTCAATAATGCGTATCTCCCTCCTTACAAATTCTTGCCTACAATTGACACTTTGAACATAAGTAATATAATTTCACGTAGGTACACTCGGCCAAACAAAAATTGAACGTTGACCAAATTTAAATGACTGCTGGTCATGTCCCATAACCAATCAAAGCTTGATATTATCATTGAAATGTGAGGTCACCTACTAAAGTAAGACAATGAGATCGCTAGACTGACTTCTGATGGTGCGATCTTACATTTATCAGCCTATCAGATTTATTGAACGTTCAATTTTTGTTTGGCCAAGTGTACATAAAAGGAAATGAAATATTTATATAAATATTTGGCGTGGTGAGGAACCAACAATAGGGGTGCATTCGAAATTAGGGCGAGTTGGGATCACTTGACAATGTTAATGTACCTACAGGGAAATCTGGGCGTTTTGATCAAAGTACGGTATGCGGCCAAAATTTACATATTTTCATGGTTGGTGGTATGCAGCATGCTGTAAGCAGGTTCAGCTTTCACTGTCATTGACTCTTTGTTTGAATTATTTTTCGTGTTAAAAACAATATTTTGTCTTCAAAATTGATGAAAATTAAGCAAAATAATAATGAAACTAAATTTATATGGTCATAAATAATTTAATGTACCATACTCTAAAGTTCTAAACATTATAAGTTAAGTAGGTAACTAGGTAACGTTAAGATTATTATTATAACTATATTACATTGATTCATAGACAAAGTAGGTAGGACATAAATTTGCTCAATCAAAGAGATAGAAAGAATACCTACCTACGGCTACATTATTATTAGTATCATAAATGTTTTTTTTTAATTATTACTTTTTAGCTTTTGTCTGTTGTAACTTGTAAGCAATGAGAAGACTTTTATGAAGTACAAATATTGTGCCACAGCAATACCATATAATACATTATGTATATATAAGGTCCAGTTTTCCAATAGGTACTCTGCTAAAACAAGCTGAATTAACTTAACAGAGTCATTCTAGGAATGTAATGGGTTGTTGCCATGACAATACATCAAACAATCCCCTTGTAGCTCAGAAGTTTGAGCATAGCCATTCGAGAGATGATGTATTCACGTTGTCAAATGAGATCGAAGCGCTGCAGTCTTCAAGTATAGGTCAGATACTCGGACTCCAAAGAGTTGTATGGCAACCCAACCAGCTGATTAAGAATGCACTCTGGTAGCTTAATTGGTAAAGCATAGGGCCGGTAACCCGAAGGATCTGGTCAGTTGATCAGGATCTTGTCAGTTGTTTTATGCCTTATATTTTATATTGTATTTCTTTGTATTGAATTTATTGTAAATGTAATTTATTTGTAATTGACATCAATGTTTTCATTGTAATTTTATGTATACTTATTATCTTTATTAATGTTCTATTGATTATACGCTCATCCCCACACAAGCTTCGCTTCTGGGGTAGCACCATTTTATTTATATTGTAATATTTTTGTATAAATAAAGAAATTGAATTGAATCGTATCCCCGTCGGGGTGCACGTTTTTATTTCGCAGGTTCCCTCTTAAACGCCTATTTTTGTTTTGCTTAGATTGCCAATGACGTGATCACGGAGCTGCAGCTGAAACCGGAAGACGTGTTCCTAGGCCAGGGCACACTGCGACCAGACCTCATTGAGTCTGCGTCTCACCTCGCCAGTTCAAAGGCAGACGTCATCAAGACGCATCACAATGACTCTGAACTCATCCGCAAGCTAAGGGAGGAGGGGCGTGTCGTGGAGCCGCTCAGAGACTTTCACAAAGACGAGGTATGCGTACCTACCTAGTATCTACTTATTACAGATTCTCTGTTTCAGTTGGTTGTATGTGCAGGGTTTAGCAGATTAGAACAGATGACACATTATGAGATGTATTGTCTTGCTTATAACCTTTTCCCATTTAACATTTTTAATTAATAAACAGTATCATAAGATTGTGACCATTGAATGATTAAAAGGTTTTAATTCTCAATTTAGAAAGGCACCTAACCAGAATCGTATTGAGCGTCAGAACTTTGTATATCCATGACCATTCAAACAACATTCTACAATCAATGATAAAAAGTAATACTATAAATCATATTGATGTGCAAAAGCAAAATAGATGTTCAATTATTGAAGCTATTTCTAATCGGAGATATAGTTCGTTCACGATAAGAATATCACTGACGTTTTAGTCGATCACGTCGTTCATTGGTCAGTCACTTGAACACTGCCCTGTCAATGGCAAGACTTTCTTCTTTGTATTATTGAAATTGTATAAATTATGTCAAATACACAATTTTTAACAGTAGTAAATATCCCCATAAAAAACACTCCGTGTAAAAATACCAGCCAAGTCTCTTCAACTATAAAAAAATAGAAGAAATCTAAAAATTCAGCACTGAAAAGTAGTGATATCAAAAAATGAGCCAAGTCAAAACTTAATTTTAAAAACCAAAATATACTTGGCGCATCGTGTATATAAATAGTATAGAAGCATGCCAAAAATCAAATATACCTAAATATATATAATATACATATAATGCCCTTAAAAACGATGCGCCAAGTATATTTTGGTTTTTAAAATTAAGTTTTGACTTGGCTCATTTTTTGATATCACTACTTTTCAGTGCTGAATTTTTAGATTTCTTCTATTTTTTTATAGTTGAAGAGACTTGGCTGGTATTTTTACACGGAGTGTTTTTTATGGGGATATCACTTATTTTTTTAGTTTATTTACACAACTTGTAACACACATCGGAGCAACAATGACTAATTACTTTTAAAAATACGCCATTTCCGATTTGGTTAATACGAAAAATTGTGTTTGGTGCTCAATATACCTAAGCTTAAAGTGATATTCCATGAAGAATTGCAAAAGCTTCGTTCCAATCAGTCCAGCCGTTTTCGAGATATGGTATCACTTCCGGTTTTCAAAATGGCGACTGAAATTACTTCCACCTAGAATTTATTTCTATAAATGTTATGTATCATTATAAGCCTTATGAATATGTAGTTATTGTAGTAAGAGGTCATTAAAATCTAGTTCTTCATTTTCATGACGTCATTTCCGGTTTCGGTAATAGTACATCTCTACTTTAACTATTGATATTCCATATAGATGACCGTCTGAATCATTTGGCGCTGGTTTAATTCCTAACGGTCTAGCCGTTTTCGAGATATGACGTCACTTCCGGTTTCAAAATGGCGGCTTCCTGTTGGTTTTATAAAAAGGCACCTCAGACGCCAAAAGTGCACATGTGGTGAAAATTTCAGATCGATCGGCTCAGCCGTTTAGGCTGTGGCGGTGATTGCGGTGTTTCCTGATATCATCATCATCATCATCAGATCAAGATAGGTTTTAAAAGGGGTGTAATTTCACGTTTTTCACGGCCCTCTAGTTCGCAAACGGCATAACATATTGTTCCCTAATTAGGTATATATAGTGGGGTGGGCCATAGCTCGAAATTAAGATAATCGCAACAATGTGAGATTTTCCAATTTTAAGATCCAGTAGGCCGAAAATGCCATGTCGTTGCTTACAGTAAAAGTAGTTGGTCTGCTCCTCAATTTATTATGCATTTACGGTATGTTGAGTGAGTGTGAGTGTACGGTACGACTTGGCTGGGTGGAGCAACCGCTCCACTAGATTATAAAAATTCAATAAAATTGATTTATTTTTATCTACAGCCGTATTATACACATTTTTTGATTATTATATTGATATTTACATGTTTAGGTATACGTTCACTTGACTACGGTAGTACACGCCGCCATTACGGCTTGCAATTCTAATCGTGAATGAACTTTATTGCAGGTCCGGCAGCTGGGCAGAGACTTGGGTTTACCGTTGGACTTGGTAATGCGACATCCATTCCCAGGCCCCGGGCTGGCAATACGCATCCTGTGTGCAGAGGAACCCTACATGGAGCGCAACTTCTCCGAGACGCAGGTGCTCGTCAAGATCATAGCTGAGTATCAGCAAATGTTGCAGAAGGTCAGTCGAAGATCATTCACGTTGAACAGAGAGCAGAATGATGGGAGTTGCTTGCTAACTTATGATTTTCTCATGTAGAAACATGCACTGCTGAACCGTGTGGAGTCCGTGACAAGTCCTGAAGAGCGGCTTGAACTGGTGCGAGCTTCTGGCAAGCAACACCTTGCGGCAACGTTACTCCCGATCCGCAGCGTGGGTGTCCAGGGTGACTGCCGCTCGTACAGTTACGTGGTCGGCATCTCCAGCGAGAAGGAACCCGACTGGAAGGACCTGATGTTCTTGTCCCATTTGATCCCACGCGTTTGCCACAATGTCAACCGCGTGTGCTATGTGGTGGGCGGACTGGTCAAGGACCCGGTTCTGGACATCACACCGACGTATCTCACCTCGGGCGTGCTGGGCACCCTTCGGCAGTGCGACCACAAAGCCACACAGGTCAGTAGGCCTCTCTTTCCTCTAATCCAGTAGTTTTGTGCCTTTTTACATTGTAAAATTTTCTAGTCGACGCCATATTGAAACTAATATAAATATTTTGATATTGATGCTCAAGTTCTGTACTGCGACATCTCCAAAGTAATAGTTTTGAGTCAAATTCCATACATATTGGAGTTGATATGATCAGTCGGACCGAACAAAATAATATACTTACGGCAGATTGAGGGCTATTTTGTTAGGTCTGACATCACACTACTTGAATGATCTCGAAAATACGGTAGGGGTCCTGGCATGTTCATTAATTTTCTTGTGAAAACTCGCAGGTGTTATGGCATGTTTGACAGTTGACTTTGTTTTGATCACAGTCTTCTGGATGAGGCTTCAAGAAAGCTGTGGTGTCCTACACTCGCAATTCATCTTGCTTGGAATTGTGCACATTTCCCCACCTGTTCGATCTCTCCTTGTTCCTTGCCTTTGTACAAAGGCAAGGACGAATGGCCGCCAGCGATACACTAGCTCAGGGCTGCCGTTTTTACGGATATTATCCGTTTTTACGGATTAATGAGTACAAAAACGGACACGCGGATTTGTTGACACATTAACGGATATTGGTGATTCATGGTTGAACCACTTTTTCTCTGTTGAAGGAGATAATATTTCAAATTTATTACGAAAATGTATAGTTTGACAAGTTATTTTCGTTTCCTGTCCAACAATTTTCAGTGCAGGGATTGTTTCAAAACATCCTTTTGTGTAAGTAGGCTAGCTATACTAGGGTGAATGGTTGCGAGTGATTGGAGAGGGAGGAAGGGGGGTGGGGGAAACTGGTCGACCTTGAGCAATGCCTTGAGAGACTAGGGGCGCATCTGTCTGAGGCATTCACTTGTTAGTTGTTTGCAGCTGGTCGTGGGTTAATGACCTGATTATTGCATCCCTCAGTTTTGCGTGTGCTTATAGTTTTGCAGTTTCATAATGCTCATTATGAATATTGTGTTGGAAACGGGAGAAAAATATTTATAATTAATTTAATTATGAATTCAAAATTACAATTCCATCCACAGCTGTCAGTCCAGAACCCAACCCCCTCCTCTCATGTCCCATGTTGCGTGAGGAATTCAATAGCTTATCTGTCAAGTGGCCCACTTGATGCTTGAAATATGGGAGTTTTACATCATTTTAAAGGTTTTTAATGGGCATACGGATTTTTACGGATTTTTCATGCTTTTTAAAAGGATATTAATTTGTATATGGCGGCAGCCCTGCACTAGCTTTTTGTGGAACTAAGTATTCCTTCTAATTGTATTCACTTCCACCCAGTAAAATGTCTCACTCACTGAACTACATACTTAACTTTTCTCTTTTATACACACACTAATGTAGAATAATTGTTTGAAGGTTTGCCGATTATTATGAATAAACTGACGAATAATGCAATGGAAATGATGAAATACAAATGTACCTTTTTTCAATAACCATTCACTGCCCTCATTGAGTGGTGGGCATCATTGAGTCAGCCAGCACACATGACACATTCGATCAAATAGACCAAAACAGAAATGACTAGCGCTCTCGTTCGGTACTAAAACCGACCTCGCTGGCTCGGTTGGAATCCGTGTGACAGCAGCCCCTCCTCCATGTTCTTAGTAACAGACAGTCTTGGGTAGTAACGTAACGAAAGTAACGCATTACTGTAACGAAATTACTTTTTTGGGTAACGAGCCAGTAATTTCATTACAAAATTTTTGAAGTAACGTCCGAGTAATTTCATTACTTTTTTCCATGTAATTTGAGGTTAGTAACGCGTTACAAATTGTCGCGCCTCCACTGTTGTTTTCGTACATCTTTTGCAAGTTGTGGAACTAAATTCACGATGAGTAAGATGAATTTAAGCCTGAATTGATTTACCTTTATCTTTTGGACGATTTTTTATTCATAAACACCTAGAATCGCCTTGTAAAATAATGTCAAATGGATATATTCACTAAAATGACACGAGAATCTCTTTGCATGCTGGTTGTAGGATAGGCGCCATTTTTCTTATTTTGTTTTGTGTACATTTCGGAAATCACGGAAAATTTCGAAGTAATTTCGTTACTATTGTTCATGAAATGTAAAGTAATTTCATTACTTCTTAATAATTGTAACGGTAAAGTAATTTTACTACATTTTAACCCATGTAATTTGTAACGTAATTTCATTACTTTTTAAAAGTAATTTACCCAAGTCTGGTAACAGATTTAGGCATTTTGTAAATTATTTAATAAATAATAGGAGTGATGTTTTGGTATTATGTTTACACTCAAATAATCTGAACCTTTTGCAAGACAAATGACCACTATCAGCATTCAGCTTGTATTTCCAATAACCATATCTGATGGAATTTCAAAACAGAACCACGTAATTAAACAAGAGACAGCTGCCGGGAATGGTTCGCTCGTCGAAGTGTCACACGCTTGACCTTGAGGTAGCGCATGCGCAGACACATTTTACTTGGGTAGTTCATGAGATTTGAATGTTAAATTGTTCAAGGCCACACATGCGCGATGTATATGCGAGTGATATATAGGCTGTTCAATTTACGCTTACAATGCCATTAGGGTGTATCTAAGCAGCACCATCCAGACCTTCCACCTGAATTCACACTTTGCCAACCTAAACTCCGCAAGTTGAATCCGCTAACTTGAATGTGCCACCTAAGTTCTAGCTGATTTTATTTTGTTGTGTTGGTACTAGCGTAGTACATCATTTTCGTTGCCATCTTCACCACCATAGTCATTGTAAAGAAGATTTGAACAAACTGTATGTGCTAACATTATAGATGATTACTAAAATCCAAGGTCACATTCAATGTTCGAGGTGGATGTGTCGTTTGCACTGGGCTTGAGGATGCTTAGGCAGGCAGAGACATAATGCTGGTGAGATCGAGTAGTTGGTGGTGCATTCTATATAGGTGTTATAAGAGTCAAATATGATATTATTAAGTAGGTTTCTAAATCAGTGCAAATATTTTATTAGTAGGTTAATTTGAGAATACATATTTCTAGGTACTGAGCGAGTCCATCTATTCAAACAAAATCAGCCAAATGCCGGTGGTGATGATTCCAATCCACTTCGACCGCGACCAAGTACAGAGACTCCCGTCGTGTCAACGATCAATTGTTCTGCGGCCGTTCATCACGCAGGACTTCATGACGGGCGTTCCCGCCATTCCTGGCAAGGACTTACCACTAGAGGTACAGGACTCCAGTTATTTCTAGTATGCTTTTTGAAAATCTTGGTAAACCATTTTGGTCACTCACCTGCTCAGAAACTTGGTTTCAGCAGGCACACCACCATATTACATGGCATAATTGTATATTCTACTAACTACATTTGATAATTGAGTAATTTTCACACAAGTTTAGGCATTTTTTTTGAATAGGTACATACAGGAATGAATTAACCATGCAAACTGTTCTTTCTTTTCTTTAGATTGTGGGTAGAATGGTGACTTGTATCATGGCTGTGCCAGGCATCTCTCGAGTGCTTTATGATCTCACGCCTAAGCCCCCTGGTACCACAGAGTGGGAGTGATGACTCACTGCCCCCTAGACCACGCTCGACCTACGGTAATCTGACGACCAGTCTCGTCTCGAGCTTCGGTTTCTTCCAGCGGTTTGTTTGGATGACGCCGAATAGCCCAGGCTATCGGGCGCGACTATGCTATAATAGAGTTGAATTGGTGCAAAGTGGTGGGGGCATCTTCTTCACTTGTATACTTTGTGGATTTTAACTGTGACAGGATAATTCCACTTTGTTTTGTAGACAGATGATGGAAGGTTGTGAATGTTTATGTATGTATGTTCATAAATTATTTACTGCTGCATTGTTAATAATATTTCTGTGAGTTCTGAATGGTTTATTTTATTATCGCAATCTCTAACCCCGACCATGGCCCAGAAAAGTACTGGATTTAATGAGCAACAATTTTGGACAGCTTGTTATGAAATCATTGTCACAGTCAATAATGAAGACATGGAGAGCCTTATTATCGTACTCATACAAGCTATACCTACACAGTATTGATCACATGTTCTAAATTTGGCAGATTTAATACAAGAGCTGTGCTGCACTATGCTCATCTCATTTGTTGCTAGCACTGGACAGACTGTTATATACTGTTTTTTGGTACATAATTGTGTTAAGTTTATATTCGATCACGTTTCTGCTGTCATGAGAACTGTATGTTCCAATAAAACAATAATATGTGATGTTACTAATGTTAATGTATGAGCCAATGTCTGTTTTCATGTACTGTTCTCATGAATGCAACATTACTAGTTAATTAATATTACTACAAGACATACCGTAGACCTGATGCTCTTGTGTTTTATAGTAAACACTCATTTCAAAATAATAAATTTCAGTCATTTTCAACATGCATTATTTTATTTCAAGAGTCAATATTAATTGGAAACTAAAGTGTTTTTCATTACACTTGGTGTCATATCATCCAAATCTACCTCTACATCATATCACAACTGTTAATGTACTGTCCTATTGCCCAAAATAGTCATCTAATGGTCCATGAACGAAATATTTACTTGAAGTGTACTGCCATAGACAGTTTCCATCGTATGTTGAGTCTTGTTGATGATGTTGTGATAAGTTTCCTGCCATTCTGTACACTTCTTTGCTGATATGCATCTAAAACACATCAATAATAGTAATTACAAATTTTAGTAATCAAGACATTGAGCAATCTGGCTAAACAACAATTGTACTGCACAGCAACTCTTGCATACCTGTGCAAACATTTGAGAAGTAGATCAAGAGAGTATATGTTCCGTGTGGCAGCAAGTTGCTGGCAGTGCTTTGACAACATCTCAACGTCACAAGATTGCGGCTGTAGCTCAGATCCAACCCATTCCTTGATCAATGCTCGCGTATCGGACAACGAGAGATCTAAGCTTAACATAGATGATGCAGACTCGGCAATGTCAGAAGCTTCCATTTGAACGTTATTGTTGCTCCCGGCAACTGCATCTTTGGTAATGGTCTCGTGTGTTTTGCTTGCCTCTGCAAGACCTGCAATTAAAAGAATGGAGTAAATTTTATCTAAAATGTAAGAGAGAAAACTGGAAATTTGCCTCCTGGGGGCCAATTCTTGAGATTCACGTTTTGAAACCGTGTCACGGTTTCATTGTTTAAAACGTAAAAATGTTGAAGGCTAACCAATAGCTGTCAACTGTTTTAAGTTTTATACAATGCAAACGTAAAACTGTTTGAAAACGTGAATCTCGAGAATTGGCCCCCAGCTCTGAAACTGCAGACTTAATATACTTGCATTCTTTTTTTGGTAACTCGAATTCAAATTCTAAGCGCAATTCTTCTGGTAGAGCTGCTAGAAAACTTGGCTCAATCTGAAAACAGACTACATTAGCTATGCATTGCAATATAGAAAGTGTATAGTATCTGTACTTTCTCATGCAAAATTAGGTACCTGCGTGAAGGATACATGTTGTTTCAGCATCTGCTTGCTAGTTCCTGGCTGGTTTGAAGAAATTTGTCTCCTTTCTAATTGGATCTCGGTCTCATTCCTCTGACAATATTCTCGCATCACTTCCTCTCGGATGTCCTCTGGAAGTGCAGCCAAGAAATCTGGATCCACGGTGTTACTCTCTTGCTTTTTAAGTTCACTTTTTTTAGGATAATCTAATGTTGGTTGACTGGATATTTGGAGCTTATCTTTATCATCTTGCTTCAACAGAAAGTTGTCGAGGCAACCAACTGCCCTGGAGGTTCTAGGTTTCACTTCAGTTTCGAGCCGAGATGCTTGCTGGTTAATATTGTTGATTGACGAACCTCTCACAACATAATTTGAAAGACCCCCGCTAGACCGAGACTCATTTTCGAGTCGAGACACTTGGATTCCAATCCCTCGAAGCTCAGTAGGAGGCACACGGAGTTGGCGAGATATCGCCAAGACAACCCTGTTCACAAACTAGTATTAAAAACAAATATTCCTTGAATAAGAAGATGTATGTACTTCTTTCCAGGAAACTTGAACCGTCAAGCTTTCGAATAGAAATATATTGTCATTTCATTGACAAATATGTGAATGCATGCAGATAATACATTAAACCAATCTACACACACCATACCTACCAAGCTATCTCATCTGATTTCGCAACTGGTCTAGGAACTGATGTTGATTTTGTGACGTGATCACAATATCCATGGCCCATAAATTTAGCCGATTCAATTGGTGCGTCCTTTGCTCGAACCTGTTAAACGAAAGTAAATGATTTGTAATATACCTATTGCAAGTCAGTGTTATTTTTTTCCTACTAGGAAAACGCTCAGTGACACGCGTTGATGAGCGAGCACGGGGTAAGTGCAAATTCTCGAACCGGAAATGCGTACACAACGCACAGAAAACATATACATCCATATTGAATTGAAAATTGAAATATGATATCAACATAAAAGTATGCTTTTCATCTAAACTTGAAAATAGCATCTAAGCTCCCTGGTTCATTAAGCAAATCCGAATCAATTTAATTGGCACTGGAAAACATTCATTTCGATACTTCATTACTGACAGATATTAAAAATGTCAATATGTTCATACGTTCTTAACTGATTGGAATGAAATTTTGTAGAATAAGAGACATTGTTGGTCTTAATGATCATGCAAAATATGAGTTTGATCAGAATTATCGAAGACCGTTTTCATTTTTCAGCCTATCAGGAGACATTTATTTAAATTTTAACCAATGAATGGACTTCAAAAAAAAAATAGGGTCTGCAAACAGAGAAGGTTGGTTTTACAAGTGTGCAAAATTTCAGCTCGATCTAAGAAAAACTTGGACCTGTATAGCCAAAATATGAGTTTGATCAGATTTATCGAAGACCATTGTAATTTTTCAACCTACCATCAGGAGATGTTTATTTAAATTTTAACCAATGAATGGATTTCAAATAAATTTGGGGTCAGCAAACAGAAAAGGTTGTCTCTACATGTATGCAAAATTTCAGCTCGATCGAAGAAAAACTCTGACCTGTGTAGCCTCACCCAACAGAAAAAAAACAACAACAAAAAAAACAGAGGTCCGTGCCAAAAGGAGACGCTCGCTCAATTAGGACCGGCCACCCGACATCACTAAGTGAAGGCACAAGATTGACGGTGGCATTCCACCCCCAGACATTGAGTTGGAAACGGGAGAAAGATATTTATTATTATTTGGAAAATGAGTCAATTGTTTGATAAGTATCCGAGTCAAGAATTTTTACTTTTCACTTTCAGTGTACCTACTACCTACATTTATTACATTTTTGAGGGTGTGACTCCTTTTGATTTATTTTGGAAATTTTTTCACATTGTGGGCAAGGGCAATCACATCTTTTCTCCGTTTGAGATGATGATGTTTTGCATACATGTAGGTAAACTAGGAAAACGCTCTGAGTAACGCGTTGATGAGCGAGCACGGATACGCAGAACACCTCGAACCGAAATTCTGTCTATCGAAAATATCATTAAAAGCCAATAATTCTTGATTTCGTCAGACTTGAATAAAAATCTCTAAGTATTCCTAAAATGTTAGTATCAACCTTTATGATTGAACTGTTCCTTGTTAATATTCAAAAATCACAGGATCTCTTTAAAAAAAAATATACCTGGGACCACTCAAATCATATGATATTAGTGTGTACACAATATCAGATCAATCTGTTGAACGGTCATTATTAGTTTCATTTCGTTTGAAACTTTCTGCTCTAACTACCTTTCCTTGCACTGAAGATTCGAAGTCGCCGTGAATTTGACAGCCAACACGCAAAATGTCCCTAAAATTACTAAAACTTTTGAAAATAACGACAGATTTGACTGAAAATTGGCAAAAATACCTTAAATGTTGGTACCAATGACCATGCAAAGTTTTTAGTTGGTCGGTCAATCGGTTCTAGTTTAAATTTCAAAAATCACAGGAAAAATGGTTTCAAATTTGAACCAATGGGAGGATTTGGCTGAAATTTATTATGATTGGGTACAATGTTGGTTGCAATGACTTTGCTAAATTTCAAATTGATCAAACCAACCAATCGAAAGATAATTTTTTTAAAATTTGAAACAATCAGGGGATTTCAAAAAAATTAGGGTCTGCAACGCCCGGAAATGGTCAGTACATGTGTGCAAATTTTCAGCTTGATCAAAGAAAAACTGTGACTTGTATATCGTCAGTAACAGAAAAAAAACAAAAAAAACAGAGGTCCGTGCCAAAAGAAGGCGCTCGCTCAATTATTTGCAATTTGTTGTTTGCAAGTGTTTGCAGACCCAATTTTTTGAAATCTGCTGACTGGTTAAAATTTAAAAACAATATATACCGGGTGGCGCAAAAAAAAATCACCCTGATTGAGAGGTCACTTTATCGAAACTATTATAGATAGGATTCTGAAATTTGTACACATATTAGAAAACATACCAAAATTTAATAGGTATGTGCAAGTTTCAAAAACATTACTATTGTAGGAAAAAAGTTACAGCTGTTCAAGTTTGGTTGTCAAAAAATTGATTATGCAGAGCGCTCCAGAAATGTTCCAATGGCCGGGACGCTGTTTCTTCAAAACTACGTACGATATCAAGCTGAAAATTTCAAATTATATTGAAAATAGATTAAGATCGATTGTGTAAAAATTTCAAACAATTTGAACTAATGGAACGAATTTTATGGAATCTTGAAGTTGAGCTTGAACACAGAATAGAGGAAAAAAAATAAAAATGCACTTTTATAACGTGTTTTTATAACGTTTTTATGTGTGAAATTTTGCACACATACTAATATCATTCTAACTTAATAGTGGATAGTTTTTGAGAGCTGCCCTACGATTGGTTCAAAAATTAAAATATCTCCCGATTGGTCAAAAATCGAAATGTTTGTTTACCCTGCCAAATCTGCTAAACGGTGTTCGTTTTGGAAATTTGGTAACTTGTGGCAGCTCACAGCCTGTTTGATCTGACGTTTGTGGCAGGTTTTTGCCACAAACGGCAAACCCACTTCCTACATGGTTCTGATGGATGTGTAGGTTGCGGCAATTTGTGGTAAATTTAAAATGCCGACATTTTTTACTATGACAGTAAATAGTCAAGACTAGGAATTTTGTTTAGGGAAAAAATATTTATTTGTCATATTATTGCTTCTAATTGAGTGGATCATTCGTTGGAGATGTTACACTTATTGGTGCTCGCTCATTAACGCTTTACACTATGAGCGGTTTCCTAGATATTTTATTGAAGTCTGTGTATCTTCAGACTCGTGTCTTTAATATTTTATGATTAATATGCATGGTCAAGCATGGTCAAGCATCTTCAGACTCGTGTCTTTAATATTTTATGATTAATATGCATGGTCATGCTAGGATCAAGCTTGGAGAGGGATGGTTGAAGGAGGTGGAAGAGTTTAAGTATCTGGGTAGCCTGCTCACCAACAAGGCTAAAGTAGACAGAGAAATACAAGAAAGAAGAAAGAAAGCAGAGGCATTTTATCAAGCAGTGAGGAAGTTGCTGTGGAATGAGAAGTTTCCACAAGTCTGCAAGATCATTATGTACAAGATGTATTTCCTGCCAATTCTAACATATGGGGCAGTGACGTGGTCAGCAGGTGGAAAGGAAATGAATCAGCTACAGGCAGCTGAGATGAAGTTTTTGAGGAGTGTGAAGGGGGTGACAAGAATGGATAGGATCCAAAGTAGGAAGATAAGAAAAGAGCTTGGGGTTGAAAGATTGGTGTTCAAGCTGGGAAGAGAGAGGCTTAGGTGGTTCGGCCACATGAAGAGGATGGGAACCGATAGAGTGCCAAGGCGGGTGTTTGAAGCGGCTACAGGGGGAACTCGGAGAGTGGGGCGACCAAGAGACAGGTGGATTGGACTGATCAAGGAGGATGTGTTGGAGAGAGGAGGAAGGTGGAGTGAGTTGGAGGCTGAGAGACAGTGGGAGGACAGAACATGGTGGAAGGAATTTGTGGAACAATTAGAAGTGGAAGAAGAAGAAGAGGAGGAAGAAGAGGAGGAAACGCCAGGCGTGGCCAGCCGGTTTCCAGGAGTCCTGCGGCCCTAGTGTTGGTGGGAATACCCACCCCCTGACCCATTAAATTGGAACCAGGGATGGATTATTATTATTATGCATGGTAAAGGGACTCTTCGCTCTGGTAGATTAAAACAGATTTTATTAAAATTGATATTATAATACAAATATAAGAAAAGAGCTGTGAGTAGAAAAGTTAAAGGTGGGCGTCATGGTCAACAAGTCGAAAACAAGTCTAAAATATTGTTTACATTGTAACCAGAAGTAGAATGTCGAAAACGGGCTCTGCGAAGTTTGAAAAACTAGGTTGTTGTGACGTAGGTCCAACCCAACCTTTACAGGCTTTTACGGTTGAGTTGGGTGTGAATGACGCGTTACCCACCCCCTATGTCTTCGTTGGGCTGTAACTTCGTTTAGGAATATCCTACAGAGCTCTCGTTTTCGCCGCTGTGCATGCCTACTGTCATCATGTTTTTTGTATAATAAAAAAATGGAGCTCAACCGTGATAGCCCACCTTTAAGACTGCAGATAGGCCAAGAGAGAATTCCTAGAAAAGAATATTATAATGGAAAATAAGGGAAGAAAAGGAATACTGGGCATCGGGGGACAAAGTGGAGGGATAGCATTGAAGGGGATGTTGCGGAGAAAAGAGTAGATGGGAAGAGAATAAGAAGAGAGAAAGGTAAGAAAAGAAGAAGAGAAGAGAGGTGGTAAGACAGAAAAAGATGGAAGGAATTGGTGGATGAGTTGGTGGAGAAAGCAGAGGAGAGTGAAGAAAAAGACATTGGGGAGGAAGCCCCAATAAAGGCAAAAACCTAGAAGATGGGTGGTTCATCTTCACCCCCAACCTGACATTGTTGAAAGGATATATTGTCTTGATATTTAAAAAATTTTATGATCTAACAATACCTAATATTGTGTATTGCCACCCTGACCGACAGTATATGCCATATGGTGACTTACCATAAGTTTTAAAGTAACACATCGACCTCTCATATTAATTTCCTTTAGTCGATTTGCAACTTCTCCTGCCAGCTCTCGCAGAAATTTGTCTGCTTCTTCCTGTTTAGTGAATCTAATTCCATAATTGACCTCTGCAGACACCGACTTTCTCACATGATCGTAAGTCAACTTGCGATTGTCTTCACCTCGACAATGCTGGTATAGAGTTTCTCCAGTTTTCATACCCAACTCTTTCTGAAGAACTGCTAGAGGCAGTTGCTGAAGGTCTTCACAGTTTTGTGCACCCAAATCTTGGAGCTTCTGAGATATACTGCGACCCACACCTAGTTTCAAACACCTCGAGTGAAATAATGTAACCTGCTTGTCATTTTTTTGCAAATGACATTGAGATTTTTATTAATGAGCTATGTTACCCTGGCATGTTACAATGAAGGTCAGATATCTTACATAGGTACTGTCTCAAAGAATTGATACATAAATCCCTCAATATGCATTCAGAGAGCATTCAATAAGATTTTTCCTTAACTCGCCACCAAAATAAGAAACCATATAATCAGGCATCCGATTTGTCAACAAAGGAAGGAAAAGATGGACTAAATAAGGAAAAGATGCTGATTGATTATCAAGATGCACAATAAGGTAGGTACCTACCTGGTAAGTCAACAACTCTGATTTCTTTCATAAATTCAATCACATTTTCTGGTGTTAAGTAAAACTGTCCATCTGGCTTTGCTCGTTTATTAGCAAGCCTTGCCTGAAGCATATTGTTGCCGAAACCAGTTGAGGCTGGGCATCCAGTTTTTTCCTGCAAAGTCCAACAAACAGTATTTAGTTACATTTAGGGCTGGTTTCCATATTGAGCATAATTATGATAACATTGACAGGAAACCACCATTGGAGAAACTACACAAGTTGTAAAGCTCATAAAATATTATGTTGGAAAAAGAGTATGTTACTTTCCATACCTTGATTTCTTTTCGAATGTATGTAGCAAAGTCTAGCGGTTGAGCTTGTGTGTTAATTAGCAGGGATGTACAGTTCACAAACATTTCGTCACAGCTGACTGCTTCAATATTCAGAGTGTACCTGAAAATGTATCGTGGTTTGGCAAAGGAAATTTGAAAATAAAATAATATGGACACATAACATTCAGACCTGGGATTATAAAATTACATTTCATTTCGTTTTAACAATAGAATTGAACTATTGAAAAAATTATGTTTTTGCCTATCCAATATCCATGCACACTTGGCCAAAGTATAAATGGTATTTGAACGAAACAGGAGCTAATCTGTTAGTCTAATCTAATCTAAACAGATTAGGTCAGGTTCCTCGACAATAAACACTTGTTATATTATGTATCAATGAAATCAGAGCTCACCTACAGTTAGATGATGCGTTAGCATGACTTCATCGGATGATGCCATCAAATCTTAATCGGTAAATCCAATTCTTTCAAATAGGTACCGCTTTTACTTTGGCCAAGTGTACACAATTTATATTGCAAATATGTAATTAAGTATTACTGTGCTATGGTGTTGTAGAGAGCATAAGAAACCTCCTTATAGCCTTCAAAATCATACGGAATCGTCATAAGATCAGGACAAAGTTTCAATGCAGAGCCAAGAAACATTCCATTTTTTAATCCAGCTTTCCGAGCCTCGTAATTGCAGGATGCAATCTCCGACATCGAACTAGTTTCATCTATTCCATGCACTCTTGACTTGTTTATCTCGCTTTCTTGTCCAGATGATTTCTGCACAAAAGAAAATTTGTGTTTGTTTAAATAAATTAAACAAAAAACATGGATAATTAATAATTATAAATTTTACAAATATTTGTCAGTATTATATTGGGTTGCATAATCGCATAATCGATTAGTGATTATTTACTGATTTGAAATCAGCCTTTTAAAGTTCCAAAGTTTTTTATTTGCTGTTGAAGTAGGTAACATACGGTTAAAATAAATAGAAGATAGCATACTGTGTAATAATCATGACGATGGAGATAAAAGAATCTCCGAAATATTAAGACGGCTGGGTAGTGAGTTTGACCTTGAAGAGTTTTTAATCGAATTTTATCAATATCTTTTTCCAGTGCAATTGACCAATGAAGGTGGGCGTTGCCTTATGAAAAACAAAGGTATTACCATGGTAACTCCAGGGTGATTAGAAAAATAACAACTTTTCATTCAAACAAATGAAATTCAAAAAGATCAAATAATTTAGCTCACACGTGTTAAATAGTTTAATTTAGCCCTTGAAATAGTATAATCAATATATTTAAACTAATATAAATCATGTTTGATGATATGCTGGACAAATATTACAGTGGTACAACGAAACAAATTATATTTTGTCAGGTATGTTGCCAAAGCGTTTTACATTTTAATGGCTTCTGTCACTGGATTGTTTCGTCAACTTAAAAAGGTCCTTCCTCTCTTATGATAAGTTAATTGAGACTGGACAAGATTCAAGTAGATAGTTTAAAGCATTGCTAATATTAATAGCAATTTGTAGATTGTAAAACTGTTAAATTCTGTAAGTAGCAGCTGACGAATGTAATGTAGATCTCCACCCCCCACTACGTCATAAAACAAAAGCGAATGTTTGGTCACTGACAGATAACCACTGTCAGTTACCAGCTAACAGCTGTTACTTACAGAATTTAACAGTTTTACAATCTACAAATTGCCATTAATATTAGCAATGCTTTAAACTATCTACTTGAATCTTGTTCAGTCTCAATTAACTTATCATAAGAGAGGAAGGACCTTTTTAAGTTGACGAAACAATCCAGTGACAGAAGCCATTAAAATGTAAAACGCTTTGGCAACATACCTGACAAAATATAATTTGTTTCGATGTACCACTGTAATATTTGTCCAGCATATCATCAAACATGATTTATATTAGTTTAAATATATTGATTGTTCTATTTCAAGGGCTAAATTAAACTATTTAACACGTGTGAGCTAAATTATTTGATCTTTTTGAATTTCATTTGTTTGAATGAAAAGTTGTTATTTTTCTAATCACCCTGGAGTTACCATGGTAATACCTTTGTTTTTCATAAGGCAACGCCCACCTTCATTGGTCAATTGATAACAAAATAGGGCTATGGACGAGAATTCAGAACAGTTCAATGAAAATATTCCAAGCTATGAAATTATTTTCATTAAACTGTTCTGAATTTTCAAGCTATGAAATAATTTTCAATTAACTGTTCTGAATTCACGTCCATAGCCCTATTTTGTTAACAATTGCACTGGAAAAAGATATTGATAAAAATCGATTAAAAAACTCTTCAAGGTCAAACTCACTACCCAGCCGTCTTATGCAGAGTTTTTATTTATTCTATCATGTTTTTTAATGTACAGGAGTTTGTTCCTAGAGTGGCTGTTTTTCGTAGGCAACATAATGTGTTCAACAGAATATTAGGTACCTCATCTTTTCCAGAGTGTCGTTGGTTGTACAATTCAAACTCTGCCTTACGATCCACTCCAGGTCGAGATTTGGTAATTCCTTGGTTTACTTTAGCATGAGTTACAGCCACTGGTTTACCTCTTAGTTCAGGATATTTGCGTAATCCCACAGACACAAAGAAGCAGTCCATATCAATATGCATAATTATCTATGACAAGAAAGATTGACAAAGAATTAGTTTTAATATCAGTTCTACCTTGTTCGTATTTTTAAAATGAAACGGGGTGATCGAGGACCTAAATCGGATTTGCATTGTACGTTCTTTTTGTTAGCAATGATTGGACGAAGTTTTTGAAATGTGGGCAACAACCGTCACAAATAGCATGATTACGTACCTGTTGATTTTCTCTATCAATTGGTGGATTGTCATCTTCCAGCTCATCAATCTTGTCTTTTCTTTGTTGATTGACCCACTCTTTGAAACACTCCAATTCTAAAAACTTTCGGTTCCTTGTGTCTCGTAGCTTGGTCACGTATTGTTTAAAGGTAGCGCCCATCGTTGAAAGGTGATGGAGTCTGGAGTTGTTATAGAACTCGGATAGGAAACCAGTTTCACCAGCGGAACGAACATTCGATGGCAACTTCGAAACTATCTTCGATGATAAACTGGTAGATACAAAGTCCACTGCTTTTTGCTTATCTGACACAACACTTGGATCCCATCTACCTTCCATCTCCGAATCATTTGATGGGTCAGCTTTGGATGTTGTGGCCATATTGCCAGTGTTTACACTACCATCAGGATTATGTGTGCACTTTAAATCCTCACATGGAGTTTGTTTGCATTGATTCGAGAAACTCAATATATCTGTGCTTGGTGAAAAATTGAAATCTTGTACGACACTTGAGTTTGACAAATTCTCAGTGATCGAGGTAGAATCATTGCTCTCTCCAAACTGCAGCCTAGAAAACATACTTTAATTTCTACACTTATTTCAGAGAAATCATTTTTCTATTATAACAAATTCCATTGTGAATCAATTTTGATGTTATTTTAAAGCCAGTTTCACATAAAGCGCATTTTGCGTTTACGCGTTTTGTCTTTTTTATAACGCCTAGAAGAGGCAGTCGAAAACAGAATGATGATATAAATGTATTATTCTAGTTAGTAACAATTTGGGTGTTATTAGATATGATTAGATGGAATAATATGCTTAGGTAAGTAATTATTACCATTATAGTAGTATTTTATAGTTTTTGTAGTCGCACCGCACGTGATTCTGCTAGGTCGTGACGTCATTTTCGCCACGCACGCTACTGAAAAAACCTCCCTACAATCGAGATGGGGCGGCTTAAAAATAAAACGCGTGCAGCAAAAATTTCTGTGGTTTTGATTGGTCAATAAAAAAAACGCAAAACGCGCTTTATGTGAAACCGGCCACAGTATCTACCTCTCCCTACATCAAGTAACTGCATACAATATACCTACTGATGTAATGAGATTTTGATTGTATTTTGGTAGTAGTAATGCTTAACTGATTTTTTTATTAGATTTTCTAAGAATTTGTGATTTTCATTCTATTATAGATTTTTTTTTAAATATTTGTGAATTTGTCGTTTTTCTTAATTTTATTTCTCAGTGTTATATTTTACACCCCTAGGCTTCTGGAATTTCCATTTTGTCATTCAAAACGGGGCCACCTAATTTGAAATTTGCACTAGAAGATAACTTACAAATCAAATCAATAAAGATTGGTTATTTTTAACATACCTACCTACTATGGTTGTTCTACACTTACTTTGGTTGTGTTATGGATTGGTGAGAGTATAGTAGATAGTTTCGAAAATCCAATAGTTTGCCAGCATTTACGCTTTCAGTAATCCATTCTGGTTTCACAACTCTCATCACTCGTAAGCGTTTTATCTTAACATTTGGAAGGTTTGTAGCAATAATATGTGTTGTGCTGTCAGTCATATACTGATGAAACATGCCTCCATGAACCATCATAATCCTCTTGAGTTCGTCAGCTGATGGCACTAAACAGAAAGACTTGTTGGATTTAATGAATTACAGTAAGTGGGTTGAGACTTAGAGAATATCTTTCCATCCACATAGGAAATAGAGTTCCTGTGGTAGTTCGGTCACACCGTTCACAGCCGAGTCACGGACTGCAGAATTTATGCCAAGTTGGGATTTGAAAATTCATTCAGGGGGTAAAAAAAGTGATTTGTGTGGGTTTGTAAAGTGTCAATGTGCCAATGTGCCTTTGTTGATGTGCACATACTTTTAGCTTAGAGGAGTTAATGTCTTTTAGATATTGATGAAATTGGATAGATATCAACCCAGGCTCCTGGTTACTGGATTGGTGGATATTTGGTTCTTCAGCGATATGGTCCAAAGTTGTAATTAGGTAATTAACAGTGTTGATCTTGATAGCCATGCATAATTTCAATGATAAGAACAATTTCCATCCAATGAGAAGATTTTTTTTTTAAATTTAAACCAATCGATGGATTTGGCTGAAACTCAAAGGCTAACATAATACTCCAGTCACTTTAGACCGAAAAAGGGCGTAACCTCAAACTAATTGCAACAAAAAAATGTTTTCGCTAATTATTATCGGGACCATGTATATATGTACCAAAAAAAAGTCTACCGATTTTCGAGCAGCCATTTTGTTTTTATAAGGGGTTGATTGAAAATCAATTAATTATTTTTAATTAATGTAATTGATACATTTTCATCAGATTACAATATTTTTATTCATGGACAATGTGTTTTACAACATATAAAAAATAATCAAGACGATTAAAGTAACCCTTCTATGTATAACAAAATTTGGGGTAATTTACCCCCAAAAATATTAAAATGGCCACAGGGGCTAAACTAATTGACTTACAGACTTCGTTTTTTTACTGAAATTATCCTTTGACAGTAAACTACAACATACTAAAAGTCTACTCACATAGATTAATTAGAACGGCCGTAATTAATTTAATTAATTAATAAAAAAATATATATATATATTATTGCATATCTTTCAAAGAGCAAGTCAACAAGGTATAATTAAAGTTAACTTAGACTTCAAATCACTCAAACTTGAGATTAAAAGTCTGATGATGAGTAGTTGTTGCTTAATTGGATAACAATTAATGTGTTAATTAATCAATTATATTCAAACATTATTACGGTTTCCCCATCGATATGGATATCAAAATACAGCTTATTTCAATTGGAATAAACAAATTATGGTTGTTTATATATTATTGTGCTGTTTTTCAAAATTACATATAAACCAAATTTAGAATGAGTCGTAAACAAGAAATTACAGTTTTGTGAAGAAGTTATGTCTCAGCAGTTTGTGTGGCGACAAAATAATAGCACGTACCGTAAAAGAAGAACTTCATTTCATGGAATAGATTCAGAATTCTATTCTGTCGATTGGGCTTGACATTGGTAGTTTTTTTTTTATTAGAGATGTCTATTTATCCTCGTTTTGAAAAAGTGTCATTACCTTCCTCAAGTACTTATTGTTGCGATTGTAGGTAATCGCGCGTAGACACCACTGATCTCCATGGTAGACACCTGTGGTTTTACAAAACTATATCATTGGTGTATATTATATTTTAACTGTGTAAATCGAGTGATGTGAGTTCATATTAAATTAATAAATGGATCAAGGCCTGAATGAAAACGGGATTTTATGTTTGTTATCAAGATGAATAACTCAGATGGCATGTGTTATTTGCAACGAATTGTTAATTAATTTAAATGAAACAGTGCAATAAGCTAAGGGAGTCGCCACATTGCAAGATGCTATAAATTAACGTGGTGATGACTTTTCTGTTAATTTAGGACAAATAGTTCATTGTCCTATACAAGTTGTCCTACTGTCCTATTGGAACAAAATGAGGAAATCAATTGACAAATCTCTGTCAACAAGTGACAGCAAAAGATCTCTTCGCTCATCAATAGCCACATTTTCATGTCAACTCATTGCTTGAATGTGCAAGACAAACAAGACGATGCTGCAAATTTAATTCCAGTCAGAACACTAGAATTTGATACCTAATAATTTAAAAAGAGCATATGAATAACAAAACAGTGCTTGATCTGCGCCTGTTTTAGATCGAGTTGTATCAGCAATTGATTTGCATATACCACAGAGATGACAGCGTCAAATTTAGAACAAAATGATCAACAATTAATTCAGAAGAAGGTGTTTGTGAGAATGCATGCAAGAAGAGAAAAGTTTGTTTTATTCGTCCAGTTGGCGAAGATAGGTCTCTTGCGTTCATGAAAACACTAGATTATATTGTATCCCACGAAGGGCAGCAATTATATTAAATCAACGGCTCATTTGCTTTATGTAATGAAGACTTTTTTGAATGATGACATTGAACCATACTCCAGAGTAGGTACATATGAAATTCAAAATTAAATACCATTTTGGGGACAATATTTTAGTCGTCACATAGATATACGGCAAGCAGACTGTATTTACTTTCAAACAAACGGCAGCCTCCACACTCAATGATTTTTATTCAAAAGCTAAAGGACAAATGAAGAATGAGAAGATACAATATTTATAAAAATAGCAAAAGAGTATAATTAACCCATAATTTGCTTATTCCCATTGTAATAAGCTGTATTTTGATATCCATATCGATGGGAAACTGTATATTGATGTTTGAGAATTTTGATTAATTAACACTTTAATTGTTTTCCAATTAAGCAACAACTACTCATCATCAGACTTTTAATCTCAAGTTTGAGTGATTTGAAGTCTAAATTAACTTTAAATATACCTTGTTGACTTGCTCTTTGAAAGATATGCAATAATATATATATATATTTTTTTATTAATTAATTAAATTAATTACGGTCGTCCTAATTTATCTATGTGAGTAGACTTTTAGTATGTTGTAGCTTACAGTCAAAGGATCATTTTAGTAAAAAAACGAAATCTGTAAGTCAATTAGTTTATCCCCTGTGGCCATTTTAATATTTTTGGGGGTAAATTACCCCAAATTTTGTTATACATAGAAGGGTTACTTTGATCGTCTTGATTATTTTTTATGTGATGTAAAACACATTGTTTATGAATAAAAAAAATTTTAATCTGATGAAAATGTATCAATTACGTTAATTAAAAATAATTAATGTATTTTTAATCAACCCCTAATAAAAACAAAATGGCTGCTCGAAAATCGGTAGACTTTTTTTTGGTACATATATACATGGTCCCGATAATAATTAGCGAAAAAAAAATTTTGTTGCAATTACTTTGAGGTCAAAAGCTAAAGTGACTGGAGTATAATGATATCTAGTGGAGCGGTCGCTCCACGCCAGCCAAGTCGTACGGCGCGCACACTCTCAAATAAAGGCTGGAGCAAACCCACTTTTACTGTAAGCATCAAAGTGGCATTTTCGGCCTACTGGATCTTAAAATTGGGAAATCTCACATTGTTGCGATATATCTTAATTTCGAGCTATGGCCCACCCTACAACATATACCAAATTTGGGAACAATAGGTTACGCCCTTTGCACGCTAGAGGGCCGTGAAAACAGTGTTTTAGGGCGGTTTTCATAATAATAATCAGTAATAATCTCAGTAGTAGTAGTAGTAGGCTGGAGCTAAAATCCGGTAAACAGGCCACAGCCTAAACGGCTGAACCGATTGATCTCACATTTTTACCACGTGTGCACTTTTGGCGTCTGATTTAACCTTCACCCCATGAATTTTTTGTGCCGCCATTTTGAAACCGGAAGTGACGTCATATCTCAACAACGGCTAGACCGATTGGAACGAAAATAGCGCCAAACGATTCGGACGGTCATCTATATGGATAATCAATAGCAACAGACTAAAATTTATGTTAACGAAACCGGAAATGACGTCATGAAATTTAATTCATCGATTGGCATTTCGGCAACAAATTTGATCCAATTATTTTGATATTTATGTAACGTATGTTCTTTTGTGATATTATTTGACTTGATATAAAACCAACCGGAAGCCGCCATTTTGAAACCAGAAATGACATCATATCTTAATAACGTCTTAATAGATTTAAACGAAACCAACGCTAAACAATTTAGACGGTCAACTTTATGTATTATCATCAATAATATTTGCAGTTTCCCATACTGAAACCGGAAATGACGTCACACATTTTAAAAATCGCACAAATTTACATTTTGATGCAATAAATATACTATTTGAGACTGCTTATAATAAAATGAAATCATGTTTAAATTATAATTCAAGAGGTCAGTGATTTCAGCAGCCATTTTGAAATCGGAAGAAACGACGTAATATCTCGAAAACTGGTTGACAGATCGGTATGAAACTAGTGCCAAACGATTCGGAAGGACATCTCTATGGAATAGGAACAGTCAAACTAGAATTTTCCTATTTATGAGGCCGGAAATGACGTCATTCAAATTTATAAATCATTATAATCCCCTCCTATACAATAAATACATATTCAGAAAGCTTAAAATGATACACATCATTTATAGTTATAAATTCTATGTGGCAGTGCAGAAAGTTCAGCGGCCATTTTGAAAACCGACGTGTTGCCATATCTCGGAACTGGGTTGACCGATTGGAATGAAACCTTTGTTTTTTTCATGAGAATAACCAAATTGTAAAGGGTAATTTTTTTTAAAGGATTTAGTAATTGTTCATGTGATATGTGTCACACGTAAGTTGTAAGAATAAACTAAAAAAAGTAGTGATATCCCCATAAAAAACACTCCGTGTAAAAATACCAGCCAAGTCTCTTCAACTTAAAAAAAATAATGAAATCTAAAAATTCTGCACTGAAAAGTAGTGATATCAAAAAATTAGCCAAGTCAAAACTTTATTTGAAAATCAAAAAATACTTGGCGCATCGTTTTTTTAGGGCATTATAGGTATACTATGTATATGTATATTTCATGTATAATTTATAATTGGCTTATACTTCCAAGCTATTTATGTACACGATGCGCCAAGTATTTTTTGATTTTCAAATAAAGTTTTGACTTGGCTAATTTTTTGATATCACTACTTTTCAGTGCAGAATTTTTAGATTTCATTATTTTTTTTAAGTTGAAGAGACTTGGCTGGTATTTTTACACGGAGTGTTTTTTATGGGGTTGGTCTTACGGTACAGGGAGCCCCTAAAACAGTACCTAGGTACTTTTCATAATTTTTTTCTCATTCAGTGTTCGACCGTTCATATATCTGATGAAATATTACTACGTTCCTATGAACAGAGTTGCTTGAGTCGGCCATTGTCCGGCTGAGACCCTAATCTCTAGACTTTTGAGCGGTGGATATCATCGTATCAAGCGACCTTTCCCGTCTTCCTGCTCGTATGATGCAACTAATATTAATATTATTATTTATTACAAAGTAGATAACAACATTTTGTAGGTATTTTAAACAAAATAGAATATTAATTTTACAACTGACTTACCTACATTCTTTAAAATTATAATTTAGTGAAATTTTATGTGAATGTGAAATTTAGAGAAAGGTTGAGAGAGCCCCTGAGAGATCTGACAAAAATATTTATGTTTAACATTAAATTGCACAATTTGCGTGAAAGATGTAAGCACAAAAATAGTCAAAATGTGATACCTACTAATTTTTCCTCTATTAGTTTTATAGGAAATTTTCCGCTCTTTCATAATTTCGATATCCTCAAAAAATCAGGCGGCTATTTTGCGTTCCAGGGCTGTCTAAAGTGCCAAAAGGAGTGTATTTCAGTGAAATTATAATACTTTTGTCAATTTATTGTTCTTGTATAATAAACAATGTGTCAGGAAGGTACGATAAAAAAATAAAAATTCTAAGTCCAACCAAAGTTGTATTTATTCAAGAAATTAAAGATGTCGGCGGATAATCTCTAAAATGACAGCAATTATTTTCATAAAATTCGTTTTTCAAGGTTGCAGTTGCTCATGTAGGTTCATATTATGGACCTTTATCTTAAATATAGATGGATCACGAAATTCACCCTTTGGGGGGTGGGGTGTGGAGATCTAAACGTTTCGATATCTGTAAAATAAATGATAGTAGATAGAGTCCATTCACTGTAAGAATGGCAACCTTGAAACATAAAGTTAAGCCTTTTATTTGATTGTCATCCAGCAATGTATTGGAAACAACTTATTCACATTATAATTATCATTACAGATATTATACAGTCATTAAAATCGTATTCAAAATTGAGCTAAATATCTATGGCTTGACAGTAGATTTCAAGGTTGCCATTCTTATAGTGAATGGAGTTTAGGGACTAATAATTTCTTGCATACACTAATAAAATTGTGCTCTGTTCGAAAAAAATCACAAGAACGCAAAATTATGTCGCCATCTTGAATGAGATTCGTTTTAAATATTTCGTTCTTTTGTGCTCAGCAGTTCAAAAATCATGATAAATTTGTTACTTTGCTCATCCCTTGTTCACTGCACAGGTATCGAGTCACCGCCTCCTGGACGAACATTACATGTCCTCAATCTTACATGACAATCTTACATGTCCTCAATCCCTATCTTGGGACGTTTTTTCAATACAAGAATGCAATTTCAATGAGAACGGTTGGAGATACAGAAAATATGCAAATTACAAAATTTAATTATTAATATTAGGGCTATATTTCTTGTCAAATAAACTTTTTTGTATAGGCTTATAAACTTACTAAATTTTACGAAAAATTCAAAATAAACTCTTTTTATCCAAGATGGCGGCATAATTGTGAGTTCTCGTATTTTTTTTTGGAGAGAGCACATTTTCTTTAGTATGTAGAAGGAACCATTTTTCTCTAGCTAGAGTGGGCTATTGTACAGATATCGAAACCTTTAGGACTCCACCCCCCCACCCCCCAAAGGGTTAATTTCGTGACCCATTGATTTTTAAGTTAAAAGTCCATAATATGAACCTACATAAGCAATGCAACCTTGAAGCACAAATTTCCTGAAAATGGAGGTCATTTTAGAGCTTACCCACCGACATCTTAATTTCTTAAATAAATACAACTTTGGTTAAAGACCTCGAATTTTTATTTTTTATTTTTTATCATACCTACCTTCCTGACACATTGTTTATTAAGAACAATAAATTGACAAAAGTATTGTAATTTCTGTTTCACTGAAATACACTCTTTTTGGTACTAACTTTGGACAGCCCTGGAGACCAAAATGGCCGCCCGATTTTTTGAGGATATCGAAATTATGATAGAGCGGAAAATTTCCTATAAGACTGCCAAAGGAAAAATTAGTATCACATTTTGCACTATTTTGCCAAATGTACCTATGTGCTAATTAGCCCTCACTATTTGCAGATTGATCGGAGAAAAATTGTGACCTGTATGGCGGCAGTGACAGATAAAAGACAAAAACAGAAGACTGTGCCAAAAGAGACGAAAGGTCGCTCGCTAAATACATAATATTTTGCTGATACATATCTATGTAGGTACCTACTAGAGGTCAGTTAGGGTACCCGGGTACGCCATTACCCGGGTACAATGGCGGGTACTCAAGTATCTAGCATAATTTGCATTTTTTGCATTAGCTGCCACTTAATCACCAGCTGCATTGTTTATAGTTATGTAAATTATCAATATGTATCAATATGTACCTAAATTATATGTCAATTATCCATAAGGAACCTGTAGAGTTTGGATACCTCTACAGCATACACTATTAAACATAGAACCATAAAAATTGTAAGTAGTATAGAAAAGATTATGCTTATTCGATCTGTCACCTCAGAAATGCATTTATTGTGTCTAAATAATTATAAAATAACTTTCCGTATGAAGCTAATACGGCTTATACTGTAGCCTGATTGGTCTGTTGAACCATTTCCAGTACTCTGATTGGCTGCTGCATTTCATGTTTGCATGATTATTACGCTGCAATTTAACCTCGGAGAAAAATTCTGAGGTGACAGATCGATAAAGCATAATCTTTTCTATACTCGTTACTTTTTTCAGGGTTCTATGTTTAATAGTGTATGAAGTAGAGGTATCCAAACTCTACAGGTTCCTTATGGAGAAATGAATGTTGAACCCTTTCCTCTAGTACCACATCTCCACCACTAGAGTGCAGAGCTGATCTTGATTGTGCGACATTCGCACAATCAAGAGCCTAGATACCATCTAGGCTCTCTAGGGCAGGCTCAGTGCAAAAAATTTCAAAGCATTTAACAAAAAAAAAAAAAGTTTTTATTACCTGGGTAATTATCAGGGTAAATAAAGCTGGTACCCGGGTACAAAACATTACCCGAATCCAACCTCTAGTACCTACCTGTATAGCCATTAATGAATATTGCTATTCCATGAAATATCCCATTCGTCTTGGATGAATTGGCTTCGTGCGACGCCATCTGAACAAACTGTTCTGCAAGTTTAGACTTTTTGGCTGCCATGTATCCACCCTACAAGAGACAGATAAAATAATGGTCAGATACAGGCTGTTCAATTTACTCTTACAACGCCGCTAGGGTGTAACAAGCAGCACCATCCAGACCTTCCACCTGCTGAATTCACTCTTTGCCAACCTAAACTTTCCAAAGTGAATCTGCTAACTTGAATGTGCCACCAAAGTTCTAGATGATTTTCATTTTTTGTGTTGGCGCAGAAGGTCAGTTACCCGCCATTGATGCCACCAATGGTGGGTACCGGGGTAACAAAGGGTATTAAAAAAAAAAAAAAAAAAAAAAAATCAGGTTTATTATCATTTTTTGCATTAGCTGCCACTTAATCACCAGCTGCATTGTTTATGGTTATGTCAACTGAATTTAATATTTATTCATATTTCCCAAATCTCAATAATCCCTACCAATACTTGGTTTGTAAATTCATTGTTTGTAATTTCATCAGAATGCTGGTGAAGGATTGATGATGGAGGGGATGCAGGCAAGATATACCTTGTTTTCAACCTTCCATTGTATGGACTTGTGTATCTCTCCCCAAGGACACGGATAATGCGGCAGGCTCAGTGCAAAAAAATTCAATACAGTACATTTAACAAACAATTTTTTTTTTTTAGTTATTTATTACCTGGGTAATTACCTGGGTCATTAAAGCGGGTACCCGGGTACAAAACATTACCCGAATCTGACCTCTAGTTGGCGCTAGCGTAGTACATCACTTTCGTTGCCATATTCGCCACCGTAGTCATTGTAAAGATTTGAACAAACTGTACATTCATAAATAAGCCACAAAATTATGAAAGTTTTAACCAAAATGAGTTGATAACGGGAAAAATTATAGAATGAATAACAGATCCATTAAGTCATGACTTTACTCTACATAATTTTGCAGAAATCTCTTTGACAACCCATACTAAGCTCTTAAAATGACAATAAATACTTGACCGATTGGGTTGAAAATGCATACTAAAATTTTAGATAATGTTGGTCTTGATCACCATGCTAAATTTGAACTAAATTGGAGTGTTGATTTTCGACCAATCAGGGGGCGGAGGGGGCGATTTTTTTAAATTTGGGAGGGGATCTGGGGTGTACCCCCGGACTGGGGCGTCCGCATAATTTCAGCCAGGGGGTGGGGCAAGGCAAGGAAAACAATTGTCCCACGGGCTAAGGGGGGTGTGGGGGGAGCCCCCCACCTTGCCCTGCAGTGCGGTTTTTTGTTTTTGGCACTTTGATATCAAATTTTGAGACGTTATGCGGTGTATTTTGTAAGAACAATTAATATTTTTTACGTAGTGGCTAAAGTTCCATCAGCGGAATTCATTGCTAGGAAATGTCTTCCGCCGCGAATGCGTTGACTGGACACGTGATATTTGTGACGCCACCAACAGCTGTTTTCAAATGTGTAGCAGTTTTCAACGCATCCTGGCTGGCATGAGCAGCTTCGTAGCTCAGGCAGTAAGGCGTTTGCCTGCGGTGCACGGTGGCGCCGGTTCAAATCTGGTCGCCGACGTAATTTTTTATTTTGAAATTTTCACAAGTTTAAATTCTGCCTAACCATAGTTATTTTTTTTTTTAGTTTCCCAGCTATAGTGTTCACACGTTCGAATTTGTCTACCCATAGAGGCTGCCCAGTAAACTTTTGCGAGCGCAATGTAAAAGTTGTATGGGCACCGAGAGTTCATACCCCCAGCGCCACGAGTGATAGAAATAAGCAACATTTGTGGGAATGATCTTCAACTGTTTCATTTCTCATTGGCTGTGACCTAGCAACCGATCAAATATCAACAAATGTACTCAAAATATTTCGGAATCAGAACCAAGTTGTGCAAATTACTATTGTGATCAGATTCAGTTAAAATGTGAACACTTTATTATTAATATTTTTTAGGAGAATAAACATTAGATACACTTGTGTAAATTTTAAGGAGTGATAATGCGTAATATGTGCAGCAACATAACGTATAACTGCAGCGACTTTGACGCCTTGCCAAAGGTAAGCTGCCTTTCCACAGCTTAGGTGGCTCTGTAGGTATGTACATTTTGCAGCGCTATCTGTAGTCTAAACACGCTGCCTATAGCCAATCAACGCATTCACGGCGGAAGACATTTTTCAGTAATGAATTCTGCTGGCGGTACTACCTACTTAGCCACAGCGTATTTTTTTAAACTTTGACACTTTGGGGTAGTGCCCGATTCCATGCCCGATTGGATGAGCCACCTTCAGGTAGGTACTATTTGCCTGCCTTTTTGGACGTTTCAGAGATCATAAACATCCTAGCCCTAAACTACTTTCAATATTTTTTTAGGGGTTATGTTAACGCTCTGTTATTGTTCTAGCTAGGTAGGTAGGTACCTAGGTACCTACTAGGTATACAGACAGAATTGTGGACTTCACACAAACCTTGGCTTCAAATCCATTTTCTCCAAATCCTCTTCTTGGCCTTCTTTTCATTTTATGGACATATATTATTGTGTAATATTTAAAAATATTTTACAAAAATGACTTTCTGACTTCTGTTCTGTGTTGCCTGCTCTACTTTCTTTTCCTAAGGTTGGCAAAACTTTTATCGATGTGAAGATAGCACTCCAGCACTGAGAGCCCAGGACCCTTACCTAATATCGCGAAATGGTAGGACGGTGCTACCTAGCACGGTGCTACCTATCTTAATAACCCGTAGTAGCACCGACCTTGAACTCAGCACCATCGTAGCACCAACGTTTCGCGATATTAGGTAAGGGTCCAGCACTATTTACTCCAAGGCTACCAACGGTCTCCGAAATCACCAAATAAAACTAAAACTATGTAATGCAGGTTGCGTAAAGCAAAAGTAAAGTACTGCGGATGGCCTCAGTTCTGGAGTGCTAGCTTCACAAAATTGTTGATTTTTGTCATAAAACCTTTAAATAACGATATCGGTTGATGGAAATTTTTTAATTTTGTTGCCATAGAAGTGTACTATAGATTAGAGTCAAATTTTGGATTTGTTCTCTCTTCCAAATAAATGTAAAAAAATTATTATTTTTTTCCTGCTGACGTTTTATGTCATAACATTTTAGAATGACGATATCGGTTCATGGATATTTTTTTATTTTGTTGCCATAAAAGTGTACTATAGATTCTAGTCAAATTTGGGCTTTGTTCTCTCTTCCAAATAAATGTAAAAAAATTATTAAGTTAAAATATTTTTTTTCCTGCTGACGTTTTATGTCATAACATTTTTAAATGACGATATCGGTTCGAGGATATTTTTTTATTTTGTTGCCTTAATAGTGTACTATGGAATCAAGTCAAATTTGGGCTTTGTTCTCTCTTCCAAATTAATGTAACAAAATTGTTAAGATAAAAATAATTTTTTCCCGTTGACGTTTTATGTCATAACATTTTTGAATGACGATATCGGTTCATGGATATTTTTTTATTTTGTTGCCATAATAGTCCACTATAGATTCTAGTCAAATTTGGGCTTTGTTCTCTCTTCCAAATAAATGTAAAAAAAAAATTAAGTTAAAATTTTTTTTTCCGGCTTACGTTTTATGTTATAATATTTTTGAATGACGATATCGGTTCATGAATATTTTTTTATTTTGTTGCCATAATAGTGTACCATGGATTCTAGTCAAATTTGGGCTTTGTTCTCTCTTCCAAATAAATGTAAAAAAATTATTAAGTTAAATTTTTTTTTCAGGCTGACGTTTTATGTCTTAACATTTTTGAATGACGATATCGGTTCATGGATATTTTTTTATTTTGTTGCCATAATAGTGTACTATGGATTCTAGTCAAATTTGGGCTTTGTTCTCTCTTCCAAATAAATGTAAAAAATTTATAAAGTTAAAATATTTTTTTCCCTGCTGACGTTTCATGTCATAACATTTTTAAATGACGATATCGGTTCCAGAAATATTTTTTATTTTGTTGCCATAATAGTGCACTATAGATTCTAGTCAAATTTGGGCTTTGTTCTCTCTTCCAAATAAATGTAAAAAATTTATTAAGTTAAAATATTTTTTTTCCTGCTGACGTTTCATGTCATAACATTTTTAAATGACGATATCGGTTCCAGAAATATTTTTTATTTTGTTGCCATAATAGTGCACTATAGATTCTAGTCAAATTTGGGCTTTGTTCTCTCTTCCAAATAAATGTTAAAAAAAATTTAAGTTAAAATATTTTTTTCCCGTTGACGTTTTATGTCATAACATTTTTAAATGACGATATCGGTTCATGAATATTTTTTAATTTTGTTGCCATAATAGCGCACTATGGATTCTAATCAAATTTGGGCTTTGTTCTCTCTTCCAAATAAATGTAAAAAAAATTGAAGTTAAAATATTTTTTTCCTGTTGACGTTTTTTGTCATAACATTATTAAATGACGATATCGGTTCATGGATATTTTTTAATTTTGTTGCCATAATAGCGCACTATGGATTCTAGTCAAATTTGGGCTTTGTTCTCTCTTCCAAATAAATGTAAAAAAATTATTAAGTTAAAATATTTTTTTTCCTGCTGACGTTTTATGTCATAACATTTTTAAATGACGATATCGGTTCGAGGATATTTTTTTATTTTGTTGCCTTAATAGTGTACTATGGAATCAAGTCAAATTTGGGCTTTGTTCTCTCTTCCAAATTAATGTAACAAAATTGTTAAGATAAAAATAATTTTTTCCCGTTGACGTTTTATGTCATAACATTTTTGAATGACGATATCGGTTCATGGATATTTTTTTATTTTGTTGCCATAATAGTCCACTATAGATTCTAGTCAAATTTGGGCTTTGTTCTCTCTTCCAAATAAATGTAAAAAAAAATTTGAGTTAAAATTTTTTTTTTCCGGCTTACGTTTTATGTTATAACATTTTTAAATGACGATATCGGTTCGAGGATATTTTTTTATTTTGTTGCCATAATAGTGTACTATGGATTCTAGTCAAATTTGGGCTTTGTTCTCTCTTCCAAATAAATGTAACATAATTGTTAAGATAAAAATAATTTTTCCCGTTGACGTTTTATGTCATAACATTTTTGAATGACGATATCGGTTCATAGATATTTTTTTATTTTGTTGCCATAATAGCGCACTATGGATTCTAGTCAAATTTGGGCTTTGTTCTCTCTTCCAAATAAATGTAAAAAAATTATTAAGTTAAAATATTTTTTTTCCTGCTGACGATTCATGTCATAACATTTTTAAATGACGATATCGGTTCCAGAAATATTTTTTATTTTGTTGCCATAATAGTGCACTATAGATTCTAGTCAAATTTGGGCTTTGTTCTCTCTTCCAAATAAATGTAAAAAATTTATTAAGTTAAAATATTTTTTTTCCTGCTGACGTTTCATGTCATAACATTTTTAAATGACGATATCGGTTCCAGAAATATTTTTTATTTTGTTGCCATAATAGTGCACTATAGATTCTAGTCAAATTTGGGCTTTGTTCTCTCTTTCAAATAAATGTTAAAAAAAATTTAAGTTAAAATATTTTTTTCCCGTTGACGATTTATGTCATAACATTTTTAAATGACGATATCGGTTCATGAATATTTTTTAATTTTGTTGCCATAATAGCGCACTATGGATTCTAATCAAATTTGGGCTTTGTTCTCTCTTCCAAATAAATGTAAAAAAAAATTTAAGTTAAAATATTTTTTTCCTGTTGACGTTTTTTGTCATAACATTATTAAATGACGATATCGGTTCATGGATATTTTTTAATTTTGTTGCCATAATAGCGCACTATGGATTCTAGTCAAATTTGGGCTTTGTTCTCTCTTCCAAATAAATGTAAAAAAAAATTTAAGTTAAAATATTTTTTTTCCTGTTGACGTTTTTTGTCATAACATTATTAAATGACGATATCGGTTCCAGAAATATTTTTTATTTTGTTGCCATAATAGCGCACTATGGATTCTAGTCAAATTTGGGCTTTGTTCTCTCTTCCAAATAAATGTTAAAAAATTATTAAGTTAAAATATTTTTTTTCCTGCTGACGTGTTATGTCATAACATTTTTAAATGACGATATCGGTTCAAGAAATATTTTTTATTTTGTTGCCATAATAGTGCACTATGGATTCTAGTCAAATTTGAGCTTTGTTCTCTCTTCCAAATAAATGTAAAAAAGTTCTTAAGTTAAATTATTTTTTTTCCTGCTGACGTTTTATGTCATAACATTTTTAAATGACAATATCAGTTCATGAATATTTTTTTATTTTGTTGCCATAATAGTGTACTATGGATTGTAGTCAAATTCGGGCTTCGTTCTCTCTTCCAAAAAAATGTAAAAAAATTATTAAGTTAAATTATTTTTTTTCATGCTGACGTTTTATGTCATAACATTTTTAAATGACGATATCGGTTCATGGATATTTTTTTATTTTGTTGCCATAATAGCGCACTATGGATTCTAATCAAATTTGGGCTTTGTTCTCTCTTCCAAATTAATGTAACAAAATTGTTAACAAAATATTTAATAATAGTAATTTTATTTATTTATAAGAACTTACTTGTATCCATATCTGATATGAAATCAGAGTTTCATGACATTAAACGTCACTAAAAAAAATTAAATCAAACAATTTTTTTTACATTTATTTGGAAGAGAGAGAAAAATCCAAATTTGACTAGAATCCATAGTGCACTATTATGGCAACAAAATAAAAAATATCCATCATCCGATATCGTGATTTAATAATGTTATGACAAAAAACGTCAACAGGAAAAAAAATATTTTAACTTAAATTTTTTTTTACATTTATTTGGAAGAGAGAACAAAGCCCAAATTTGATTAGAATCCATAGTGCGCTATTATGGCAACAAAATTAAAAAATATTCATGAACCGATATCGTCATTTAAAAATGTTATGACATAAAACGTCAGCAGGAAAAAAAATAATTTAACTTAAGAACTTTTTTACATTTATTTGGAAGAGAGAACAAAGCTCAAATTTGACTAGAATCCATAGTGCACTATTATGGCAACAAAATAAAAAATATTTCTTGAACCGATATCGTCATTTAAAAATGTTATGACATAACACGTCAGCAGGAAAAAAAATATTTTAACTTAATAATTTTTTTACATTTATTTGGAAGAGAGAACAAAGCCCAAATTTGACTAGAATCTATAGTGCACTATTATGGCAACAAAATAAAAAATATTTCTTGAACCGATATCGTCATTTAAAAATGTTATGACATAAAACGTCAGCAGGAAAAAAAATATTTCAACTTAATAATTTTTTTACATTTATTTGGAAGAGAGAACAAAGCCCAAATTTGACTAGAATCTATAGTGCACTATTATGGCAACAAAATAAAAAATATTTCTGGAACCGATATCGTCATTTAAAAATGTTATGACATGAATCGTCAGCAGGAAAAAAAATATTTTAACTTATTAATTTTTTTACATTTATTTGGAAGAGAGAACAAAGCCCAAATTTGACTAGAATCCATAGTTCACTATTATGGCAACAAAATAAAAAAATATCCATGAACCGATATCGTCATTCAAAAATGTTATAACATAAAACGTCAGCCGGAAAAAAAAAATTTAACTTAAATTTTTTTTTACATTTATTTGGAAGAGAGAACAAAGCCCAAATTTGACTAGAATCTATAGTGCACTATTATGGCAACAAAATAAAAAAATATCCATGAACCGATATCGTCATTCAAAAATGTTATGACATAAAACGTCAACGGGAAAAAATTATTTTTATCTTAACAATTTTGTTACATTAATTTGGAAGAGAGAACAAAGCCCAAATTTGACTAGATTCCATAGTACACTATTAAAGCAACAAAATAAAAAAATATCCTCGAACCGATATCGTCATTTAAAAATGTTATGACATAAAACGTCAGCATGAAAAAAAATAATTTAACTTAATAATTTTTTTACATTTTTTTGGAAGAGAGAACGAAGCCCGAATTTGACTACAATCCATAGTACACTATTATGGCAACAAAATAAAAAAATATTCATGAACTGATATTGTCATTTAAAAATGTTATGACATGAAACGTCAGCAGGAAAAAAAAAATTTTAACTTAATAAATTTTTTACATTTATTTGGAAGAGAGAACAAAGCCCAAATTTTACTAGAATCCATAGTACACTATTATGGCAACAAAATAAAAAAATATCCATGAACCGATATCGTCATTCAAAAATGTTAAGACATAAAACGTCAGCTGGAAAAAAAATAATTTAACTTAAGAACTTTTTTACATTTATTTGGAAGAGAGAACAAAGCCCAAATTTGACTAGAATCTATAGTGCACTATTATGGCAACAAAAAAAAAATATTTCTTGAACCGATATCGTCATTTAAAAATGTTATGACATGAAACGTCAGCAGGAAAAAAAAATATTTTAACTTAATAAATTTTTTACATTTATTTGGAAGAGAGAACAAAGCCCAAATTTTACTAGAATCCATAGTACACTATTATGGCAACAAAATAAAAAAATATCCATGAACCGATATCGTCATTCAAAAATGTTAAGACATAAAACGTCAGCAGGAAAAAAAAAAATTAACTTAAGAACTTTTTTACATTTATTTGGAAGAGAGAACAAAGCCCAAATTTGACTAGAATCCATAGTGCACTATTATGGCAACAAAATAAAAAATATTTCTTGAACCGATATCGTCATTTAAAAATGTTATGACATGAAACGTCAGCAGGAAAAAAAAAATTTTAACTTAATAAATTTTTTACATTTATTTGGAAGAGAGAACAAAGCCCAAATTTTACTAGAATCCATAGTACACTATTATGGCAACAAAATAAAAAAATATCCATGAACCGATATCGTCATTCAAAAATGTTAAGACATAAAACGTCAGCTGGAAAAAAAATAATTTAACTTAAGAACTTTTTTACATTTATTTGGAAGAGAGAACAAAGCCCAAATTTGACTAGAATCTATAGTGCACTATTATGGCAACAAAATAAAAAATATTTCTTGAACCGATATCGTCATTTAAAAATGTTATGACATGAAACGTCAGCAGGAAAAAAAATATTTTAACTTAATAAATTTTTTACATTTATTTGGAAGAGAGAACAAAGCCCAAATTTTACTAGAATCCATAGTACACTATTATGGCAACAAAATAAAAAAATATCCATGAACCGATATCGTCATTCAAAAATGTTAAGACATAAAACGTCAGCAGGAAAAAAAAAAATTAACTTAAGAACTTTTTTACATTTATTTGGAAGAGAGAACAAAGCCCAAATTTGACTAGAATCCATAGTGCACTATTATGGCAACAAAATAAAAAATATTTCTTGAACCGATATCGTCATTTAAAAATGTTATGACATAAAACGTCAGCAGGAAAAAAAATATTTTAACTTAATAATTTTTTTACATTTATTTGGAAGAGAGAACAAAGCCCAAATTTGACTAGAATCTATAGTACACTTTTATGGCAACAAAATAAAAAAATATCCATGAACCGATATCGTCATTCAAAAATGTTATGACATAAAACGTCAGCAGGAAAAAAAATATTTTAACTTAATAATTTTTTTACATTTATTTGGAAGAGAGAACAAAGCCAAATTTGACTAGAATCTATAGTACACTTTTATGGCAACAAAATAAAAAAATATCCATGAACCGATATCGTCATTCAAAAATGTTATGACATAAAACGTCAGCAGGAAAAAAATAATATTTTTATTACATTTATTTGGAAGAGAGAACAAATCCAAAATTTGACTAGAATCTATAGTACACTTCTATGGCAACAAAATTAAAAAATTTTCATCAACCGATATCGTTATTTAAAGGTTTTATGACAAAAATCAACAATTTTGTGAAGCTAGCACTCCAGAACTGAGGCCACCCGCAGTACTTTACTTTTGCTTTACGCAACCTGCATAACATAGTTTTAGTTTTATTTGGTGATTTCGGAGACCGTTGGTAGCCCTGGAGTAAATAGTGCTGGGCTCTCAGTGCTGGAGTGCTATCTTCACAGACGTAAACTTTTGCGCGCCAACTTCTCTGCCAATCACAACTCCCAATTTCAATTTCAGTAGCTTTGATTGGAGGAAAATTACGATCAGTATGCAGTGAATTTTGATTGCCGACAGTAAGCCGTGGAAACAGAGTGGAAGCAGAGAAGTCGGTTGACGTATGATTGTCTGTCATGTGAAGTTCTGAAGTTTAAGTCATTCAAACTGTTAAATAATTGAAGTGTCATTATAAAATATCAGTATGAAGTAAATACTGAATCATTTTCAATGATATATACTTGAATATAATGGCAGATCACAAAAAGGTAGAGGCTGGGCGTGCGAAGGTAGGTAAACTTGGCCCCTTTCGACAGGCACTCGACTCATACAGTATGGAGGGAGGCCTTGGTAATTGACATTTGGTCTAAAAATATCCCTTGTAGATACCTACCCTACCCTTTTCACTCGCGACGAAATTATATTTTTGGTACGTGCTGCATGCATTAGGTAGGTATACTAGGACTTATAGTTAGCCATAGTAAGGTTGGCAGCAGTAGTCCTAGTCTTAACCAGTCTTAACCTACTAGTAGGTACCTAGGTAGGTAGGTAGGTAGTGCCTACCTAATTACCTAGAAGTAGGTAGGGAGGCAACCTAGAACATAGATTTCTAGTTTCTTTTTGGGCTTTCAACAGAAAGGTACCTACCTACCTACTTGGTTAGGTAGATCTAACTTTTGGCAATTTAAGTGAATGAACAATTGTTCACTCATCCCAAAGTAGGGTCAGCGTCCCAGTTCTTATCCACATCCCTAATCTCTGCCACTATTAATTCTCCATTAAACACACTCGACCACTCAAGTTCTCAAGTGGACCAGATTAGGGGCGGTTTTTGCTCATTTAAACTGTAAAATAACTTTTGTGAACTCACTCTGCAAGCACTGCATTGCACATTTAGCTGACGCCGACGGGTAAGATGTTTTGAATGAACACCCCTTGTCCGAGAAAGAGGGATGGTCTCAGAAGATCGCACACAGCGACTGAGGGATGGACAAAAAAGTTGTTTATATGCAACATTAGGTGCCACGTCAGCTAATTGTGAAATGCAGTGTAATCACTAATCACTCAGTTATGAATCTTTAATGTGTAATTTATCATAAGGAATGCAGCCAAGATGTGACATTTCACAAACAGTTGTTTTAAAAATTAGTGTAGTACTGCTGAATTGTGCTAAAGGGTGACTGACCCAGTAGACTGTACCGAATGCTCTTCGGCTCCCACACTTTGCCTCTAGATACCAGGGTTGGGTAAGTTACCAAAAATAAAGTAACTTTAGAAAGTTACGTTACTTTCTCCAAAAAAGTAACTAGTTAAAGTTAAAGTTACTGAGAAAATATAGGTAACTGAAAGTTACATTTTCGGTGAAAGTTACTATGAAAGTTACTCTGATAAAAATTGATAATTTTGAGGGAAACTTGACAACGGGTTGGCAGTAACCACTTGACATTTTGTGGACTGCCGATGTATCAATGCGGTGGGGGGGAGGGGGTGAACGGATAGATGACCATTTCATTTCGCATGTAGATCAAGCTAAGACGAAAGGAGGGGGAGGGGAAGGGTTGGTTAGGGTCGCGCGTACTCGGGTAGGCAGGAAATGAAATTGATGCGTGCTAAATTTAGATACAGGTAAAATGTTTGGTTTACAATGTCAAGTTTTCTCTCAGGAGAGAAGATATAACGTGTTCTAAAGTAACTTTCTTAGTAGGTAACTTTTAAAAATCAAAAAGTTCCCGTAAAAAAAGGAACTTAGGCGTAATTAAGTTACCAGGTTTAAAAAGTATTGAGTTACCATAAAGGTTACTGAAAAAGTAACGCGTTACCGGTAACGCGTTACTTTTGTTAAGTTACTACCCAACCCTGCTAGATACAATCATAACAGTGAGTTGTTGCTTCAGACAGCACACTAAATTCAGTTTAATTTGTGAATTGTGACAGCGCAAATAATTCTAGAGTTAGTACATTCGATAGAATAATAACCTATAAAATTGTTTTCAGCTTGCTGCTTATCGCCGAAAGAAGAACTCTCAGCCCTCTTCTGGTAAACAGAAATTACCAGAAACCGATGATGCATCTGTATGCTCTGAGCTCTCTGATTTAGTAGCCAAGAGCGCTTCAACATCCGAAGGATCTTTTGTAACGGCTTCATCTCCGAGTTCACCTGACATTACTCTGAAAATCCAACAGTCCATACCTTCCCCTAATAGCGGTTCCACATCAGATGGAACTTATGTAACTGCATCCAACGAATCGATGAATACTATTAACGAACACGGTGACTTGAATAGATTGACTGCGCGAATTAAAGAATTGGAAGACATTGTTACAGGTAAGAAAGAACTGAGAATATTGACTATTAGTCTGAATGTGTACAAAATTTATTAATCATTAAGATGTAGGTAGTCACCTAACTAATATTATGATAGATAGGTACTTAAACTTACTGAACATGATTTTATAAACCTAACCTAGCTAATCTCTCATCATAAGAGAGAAAGCCATCACTATTTTCCCATGTCTAAGTGTAGTAGGCAGGCTACCTACCATACAAAGTAGGTCGTTTTTTCCTTCTGTAGGTACCTACCTATTTACTTTTTAATTCGTTGGTACAACAAGAGTGAAGTGTGCCTTTGATTCCTTCTTTTATCTCAACAACTGTACCTAGGTCTACCTACCTACTACCTAGATTTTTATGTCGTTTTCATATTTTAATTTGATTTCTTCACGCCACACCACACACAGTGAAATATGTTAAAGTATCATTACGTAGATAGGTATATTCTTATAATCTGACATTACCTAGATACGAATCCAGTTTTCAATCAATTTCTATGCCCTGACAGTTTTAGGGTTGCTTTAGATACTATGGTAATATTCGTGTAAAATGTGATAATTTGTCTGTCTGTAGAATTAATTATAATTCTGTGTAATTACTAATTCAGGCAGAGACGCGGAATTGACAGCTCTACGTGAACACCTCGGCAATGTTTCCTACAGAGACTTTTCAGTATCCGTTGGAGAACTTTCTCTTGGTCTTGAAGCGGACTACAAAAGAAATTTGGAGAAGTATCAGAACAGAGTGAGTGTTCCAACTTCAAACTAGAGACGGGAATAGGACATTTTCCGGTCATCTTTTAGTTCCTCTTTTACAATTAATGTTAGGAAAGTTAATATTACCAAGTATACCAATTAATACCAGTTAATAAGTTACCAATGCTTTTCAAGGACAAGTGGTGACAAGTCACAAGTCGTTTGTATTTTGTTTTTTTGTTTTTTTATTATTATTATCCCGTTGATCCGAACATAATACAATGGCTATCGTCAGTAGCACTTACAAGTATATACATATTAACAGATTGAATAATATTAAGTTTTTAACGGCAAGTAGTACAAAATAATAAATATACAATAGTAAACAATAATAGGCACTCATGGTAGTAATAATGAGAATTACTATTATTACTGTTTATAATAAATAATAAATATCGTGACCCTGCTTCCAACTATTGTCGGGTCAGGGGGTGGGATGATCCCACCAATGTTCTAGGGCACTTGTGATCTCAGAGCCGACTTGCCAAGTCCGACACTCCACACTTCTTCAATCTCCTCTTCCACTTCTTCAGGCTCCTCTCTTTCCACCAGTTCCCTCCATCTCTCTCTGTCTTCCCACCACTTCTCTGTTGTAATTACTCCCCAACACTCTCCTCTTTCTTCTGCGGCTGCCTCTATTCCGTTCATCCATTTAGTTCTAGGTCTTCCTGCCTTTCTTCTGCCACCCATGGCTGCACGCTCTGCCTCTCTATATGGTATACTATCCTCTCTTCTCCCATCCTCTTCATATGTCCGTACCATCTTAGCCTCTATTTTCCAAGTTTAAATCTAAGAGACTCCACTTCTAGGTCCTTTCTAATCTTTGCACTCCTCACCTTGTGCACTCCTTATAATATTAGGATAAAAAGATTATGATAAATGTAAACAATTACAATTGTTAATATACAATTATCATATCAACACATATCACATAACACAACAACTCAGTTAGTGGCCTGGAAGAGAAGTCCACAAGGACAAGTCCTCTTAATGTTGTACCTTTAAGTTAAATGCAGGTAGTACGTCGTACTGGCAACTAAAATCAGATAGTTAGAAGAAAAGTAAGATAGGTACTAACAATGTGTGTAATGTCATGTGTGCAAGTCACAAGTGTACACAACAGTGCTGAAAATCTCGATTATGTGTAACATTTAAATTAGGCACCCGCACCTCTGTTTAATTATTTATTGTATTCCAAGATGCTGTTTTCTTTACCAATCAGTAAAAAACGTAGGTCACTACTCGCTTAGTGTGTTGGTAATGGTAGGTTTGCTATGATTCTATGAATATCAAATATGTATTCCACTACCTCTGTTGGCTCTGTTATAGTTGGAGGAGTTTGAGGTAGCTGTAAGTCAGAGAGATGACTTGATTCGTCAGCTGTCAGAAAAACTAAAGTCGGAGCGGAGAGCTCATGTGACCAAGGAGATGCAACTAGCTCAGGACGTTGCTCTCTTGCAGAACCAACTTCATGCCACCACGGAGCTGGTTCAAGGCCACACCTGGGATACTGGCATTGATCCCCATGACTATCTCACTCTGCAGAACAAGGTCCGTTCGATTCAATTTAATTACTGAAAAACACTTGTTTTGTAGGTTTGATTAGTTTATTATACTATAAAATGTAATACATTGTGCACAATATGTAATGCGTCAATCAAACCTGATAGAATTATATCAGGTGCTCTCAAGATACATTAATCTCCTTCCATCTGATTTCAGATGCTGGCAATGGAAGCTGCAGCTGAGAATAACTTGGCTGAAATTAACAAGCTGCAAGCGGGAATTCAATCGAAGGAGCTCGCTTTGCTAAATAAATCGGAGGAATTTGCAAAGAACAAGGCCAGTGCAGCAAGAGAAGTAGGTTTGAATGGATTATCTAGAATTGTAGTCTACCATGAACCATGAAGTTTTGTACCTATAGTAATTAATTAGTACCATTACTTAAAGGTTATCAATTTGTTGGTTGGTTCTATTGTAATAATAACCTTAATAACGAAATCAACCTCTTCCAAAGACGCAACAACATACTGCAAATTGTGTTGTGCCTTCCTTGAAACTGAACTCATACCCCTGTTGTGTGTATGCTCTGATTCTGGTAGGTGCAAGAACTGATGCGTCAAGTTGAGGTGCTCAACCAGCGTACTTCCCCTCAACAAAACCTTACTCTCGATGACTCAGTTTTGTTACGGCTCGAGGAGGACTTTGGCCTACGAATGTGCAACATGAAAGAAGAAGTGAGGTAGGTGTAATGTGATTAATTAATTGAAATATGTAAATGAAATTTAGGCATTTTTCTATTTTCTTATTTTTTTTAAATCTTCACTACCAACTGTTGGAGAAACTATTATTAAATGAAGCTATTATTTGTGTCCAAAACAAATGTATTTATGTTTACATACATCTACTCAGTGTTGTGTACGAAAGTAGCAGTCTGGCCTTGAAAGTTAAAACAATTTAATTATAAACAAGGCTGATGGTGCCTCTCCAATATTTAGTCTGAATATATCTTATAAATTTCCTGGATGCAGAGAAGTGTTCATTAGATTAGATTTAAATTTTAAATGAATGCAATACGAGAATGGCCTGTAAATGTGCTGTAATCAATGAAATAATAATGAACACAATAGGTCTGGTACGTTCGACCTACCTACACTAGATTACACTGAACCTCACTATGTAGCCGCTACTCGCCCTATACCGAGTGTGGAATGTACTACCTTAGACGTACTACCCCACCTCACACTTTTTGTCGGTCAAACGGACCTGTGAAAACCATTTTGTTTGACTTTAAAACCTGTATCTTGCACTTTGCAGAAAACAACTAAACACCGAGCATTCAGCTGAGTTGAGCACTCTGCACGAGCAGTTGGCATCACTTGGACAGCAGTGTGATGAATTTCGATGCATTGAGGACAAACTTACCTCCGAACTAGCTTCGTATGTAGTAGAGATATCTCTGATCAAGGAGCAAAATTCTAAACTGAATGATCAACTGAGTGAAGTAAGGGAAGAGTTAAGATGTTCAAGGAAGGAAGTTGTAGCCCAAGTGGAAAAGTCCAAGAGGGACACAAGAAAAGTTCACGAGAAAGAGTTGGTAGTGTTGAGAGAACGAAACGAGCATCTGGAGATAGATTTAGAGACTTCAAGAGCAGAATTAGATGCATGTAAGGAGGCATTTATTGCTCAATGGGGTCCTGATAAACAAGCTCGAGAGTCGGAGTTAGTTGAGTTGAGGCAGCAAGTTGTTTCGTTGAAGGAGGCCATCAGAGTTGACACCAAGCAAGCCGTGTTGGAGCAGGAAAGACAGACTTTGCATGATGATCAAGTAGGATCACTGAAAGAGATGGTCCAGCAGCTAAGTTCACAGGTGGCTGAAGGAAACACACAGTTGGCAGAGCTACAAGCAAGACTTGAAGAAGCTATAGTGGGCTATGAACAAAGGATTAGAACTATGACTGAGGAACAGTCTGCCCTTGAAGAGAAATCCAAGCAGAATTTATTGGCAATTGATCAAGAGCGAAAGAATCTAGACGAACAGTACAAAAATAAGGTTAATGTATTAATTCAGGAGCGGGCAGCTATTGAGGATGAATACAAAAATACAATTGAAACTCTGGTTAAGGAGCGGTCAGCCATCGAGGAGCAATGCCAATGCAAGGTCGAAACACTACTTAAAGAGCATGCTGTCCAGGAGGGGCAATGGACATCTCAGATTGAAGCAGTGGTAAAAGAACAGTCTGTTTTGAAAAAGCAATATGATGATGCAATCTCATTAACTATACAGCCAACATTGCAAGAGTTCAATGTGCAACTTCAACAGCTGCATGGTTCTTTGTCCAAGGAGACACAGTTTAATCTCTCGGAAGCTGTAATTTCAAACATTCCTCTCAGTGAAACTTCATTGGAGGCAAGCCGAGACAAACCCTTTGTTCAAATACCAACATTAATATTAATTCGATCTCAGCTAGAAGATGGTGTGTCTGCGATCAAAGCTGTGCAAGACCGTATAATACAGCAGCAAGAGTTGAATGTTACCGCAAACGCTCTCGCTGAAGACTTGCAGGCTCGTGTGCGGGATCTTGAAGCGGAAGTCGCAAGGCAGACTGATAACCGGCAACTGACCGAGGTACTTGGAACACGCAACAACGAGCTGGAATCCTTGCTGCTCGGAGCCAACCTTGCCTCCGAGGCACTGAGAGAGACTTGTGAAGAAAAGCGGCGAGTGGAGGATGCTCTACATGCTCGGATTGCTGAGCTGGAGGCGTCTGTACGTGAAGTCAAAGAGGACTCGTTGCAGATGAGGGCCGACAGTGATTCGATGACAAAACAGGTAGGTACCTCTTCAACTTCTACCTTTACAACTTCATACAAGTGTCCCCTTCTCCATAGATCATACATTAGAGTTTAAAAAAATTGTAGTAGGTACTTACACATTACACCCGGTTTTACTGATGTGTGTTAAATACAGAACAGTCGCTACTTACCAGGGCTACTTAGTAGGTAGTTATTAAACATTTTAATTATTAAGTAAGTTTGTTCCTTGTGTACGTGCATTAGAACAATACAATTGTATCGCTATATTTATTCCATTTTTTTTTCTCTATTCAATTCCTGTTATTAGCAGTAGCATTGAAATTAACTTTTTTTTGGAAAAACCTGATTAATTCCTATGTAACTCAATTTCAGATAGCAAAGGCAAAGGAGCTGTTAAAGAGGATGAAAGGAGAACGGGATATGATGATTGATCGTCATGAGAAGGAAATCAACGATTTAAAATCTCAGCTCCAAGACGCTCGAACCGTGAACCAAAATCAACTGAAACAATTGTCCAAACAGCTTGCTGATTTCGAGACTAAGCACGGAGAGTTGTTCGCAAGATGCCAGCTGTACGAGACCGAAGTGAGCCATCTTAGAGGTCAGCTGGCCGTCAGCGAGAGCAGTCTCGAGGATTTGCGCAATCAGTCTCCCAGAGCAGCGGCCGAGAGCGAACCTATTGTCTCGCGACAGAGATCTTTTGCTTCCGGAGATGCTCCAGCCTTGTTTGATGGGAGTCTTTTATTCAATAACACCAACAACAACAACTCAACATTTAACAATTCGGAGTATTTTGCAGTGGCTGCACCTGATTCTAATAAGCCGTTCACTACTTCCAGCGAACTGGAGGCCAGACTGGAACAATTACATTCACAGATACTGGAGAAGGAACAAATTCAGCAAGAATTCAGAGCAACTAAGCTACTGCTGGAAGAGAAACTGCAGGAGAAAGAATGCAATGAAGAAGAGTGGAGAGCAACTCGACTTCTGTTGGAAGCAAGCATAGAATGCTTGCAAGCTCAGCTGGAAACAATGAAAAGCCATCCAGATAATCACCTTGAACTCGAAGACAAGGAAGCAAAGAAGCAGCTGGAGCCTGCAGAGGAAGTGCAGAGGGATTGTGAAAGTAAAGTAACCATTCCTGAAACTGTTTTGAGAAAGCCGCAGGAAGGGAAGGAAGGGTTGAGAAGAGACCTTCATTCCGTTTCCAGTGAAGCTGGATTTGAAGACTTGATTCTGGAACTGGAGTCTTTGGCCAAGGAAAAAGTAATGTTGACTGAACTTCTCCGCAGCTCCGAAATGAGAGAGAAGCAGCTCTCTGCTAGACTGGTCGAAGCAGAATTAGAGGTGGGTAGCACTAGCATGTTGGCCTGTTTGGTTCTTGTTTAAGACAGGATAATTTATTCATTTCAATATCTACAGACTGAAATGTCTCGAATATCTCGAGATTCAACTCCAAAGAACGTCGAGGTTGGCAGCTGTGATGCAGAGTTTGTTCGGCGCAACCAATTGCGAAATAGAGTCAAGGGGGCAAGTCACCTTTACAATAATTTAACCACCATTCCACGTTCACTTCTAAATACATTTTTCTAAGCTATGTAGGTGAAAGGTTAATAGATGAATATTAACTAGGAAAACGCTCTGTGTAACGCGTTGATGAGCGAGCACGGATACGCGCAACACCTCGAACCGAAATTCTGTAATTTCGTCACAGACTTGTATAAAAATATCCAAAAACTCCTTAAATATTGGCCCAAATAACTATGCAAAGTTTTAAGTTGATCGATTGATCAACTTTATGATTGAACGGTTCCGTGTTAATTTTCAAAAATCACAAAATCTCCTTCAAAAAATATATACATGGGACCACTCATATGATATAAGTGTGTGTACACAATATCAAATCGAGTGTTGAACGGTCATTATCAGTTTCATATTATGCGTTTGAAAGTTTCTACTCTAACTACCTTGCCTTGAACTGAAGATTCGAAGTCGCCGTGAATTTGACAGCCAACACGCAAAATGTCCCTAAAATGACAAAAACTTTTGAAAATAACGACAGATTAGACTGAAAATTGGCAAAAATACCTTAAATGTTGGTACCAATGACCATGCGAAGTTTTTAGTTGGTCGGTCAATCGGTTCTACTTTAAATGTCAAAAATCACAGGAAAAATGGTTTCAAATTTGAACCAATGGGAGGATTTGGCTGAAAATTTTTATGATTGGGTACAATGTTGGTTGCAATGACTTTGCTAAATTTCAAATTGATTGAACCAACCAATCGAAAGATAATTTTTCTAAAACTTGAACCAATCACAGGAGCCCGTTCAAAAACGATCCCAGGGACCGCATAGATTACGTTAACATATGTGCAAAGTTTCAGATCGATTGAATTTGCGGTTTAACCTGGGCTGTGCGGACAAAAAAACAAAAAAACAAAAAAACACACAGAGAAAGTGCCATAAGAGTACCGTGGTGACGCTCGCTACGCTCGCTCAATTAATATGTAATCTTTGATTTTTTTGCATTTGATGTGCATGCTCTGTGAAGAAACAAGTTCTCATTGTATTTACTTTCGTTCTGCAGGTGGACTTGTCAGCAACCTCGGCAGATCAGCCATTGGAGTTTGAAGAGCGATGCCGCAAACTTCACTCACAGTTAGAGGCAGTTCACCGTGCGCACATGACTTTACTGCGCCTCCGAGCACAACGGACCTTGTCTCTGCGCGAGGCAGAACTGCACACCGAGTATTGCACACAACTGGCAGTCACAAACAAGGAACAGTTGAGCAAGGTAGGAGAGAGAGGACCAGTCTGTGCAGAAGGCTGCATCCAAGAATTCCCAAGATTTCATTATTTCTGAGTGAATGTGAAAGATAGACGATTTATGAACATTCTATTTCCTTAATACCTATGTACAAATTGTTTGCATGTGTTTCAACTTGTTCAATAAACAAAGACAAATTGTGGGTCCTGATTATTTGTATTTAACAGAAAATAGCTGCCAATTTAATGCATGATGATGCATGAATACAAATTGTGGGTCTTTATTATTTGTATTGGAAAAGAGCAGCATGATTTAAGCAATTCTTAGTCACGTAAGCAATGTAATGTAGTATTCTGTCTTGCAGTCTAAGCCCACAAGTGGACTGTGAATATCTGATCGAGTTGTAGTAGGTACAGAGGAGATGAATGAGATCAATGTGCATATTATTAATTTTACTCAAAATTTAGCTGGAAGCGTTGCAACATGAGGTCAAGGACCGAGCCTCTAAGATTCAGCAACTCGATCTAGAGAAAGACGAAGCCCAGTCTGACCTTGACGAGGTCAAAGCTAAGTTGGACGAGAGTCAGAAGGAGATCTACACCATGCTTGAACTTAAGTTCCAACATTTTGCCGATAAGCAGATTTCAGCAGCAGTCAATCGGATACAGGTTGGCCACCATTGTTATCATTATTAAACAACATGATAACCTCATCAATATTAAATTAGTAACCATTAGTACCTACTATTTTTATTATTATGCATTACTTTACGTTGGAAAGCAAACCTCTTTAGAAGATTTGTTTCCTACCAAATTTTAAATTGTTTCCTTATCACTAAGTCACATTATTTTATCTGAAGCCATCAATACCATACCAAAATATTTCATATGCAAGGTCATGTTGCCAACTAATGTTTGATTCCATGGTCAGTTTCATTTATCATTCATTTACAACCATTGAAAACAAATTGTTACACTCTTTCATGTATTTTCTGGCTACTTCAGGCTGATCAATTTATAATTGTTCCGTGTCCTATTGAGAAGAGATTTTATAATTATAATAATAATTATTATTATTATTATTTGCAGGGCGAACATGAACTGTTTCGTGTCAGTCAGGCCGCAGTTTACGAACAAGACCTTGATGCTCTGCGAACAAAGCTTGAGCAAGACAAGCAAACGCAGCTGCTACGCGTCAGGCAGGTTCGTTGACAGACCGACTTAATTGACGACATGCAATTATATACCTACCATACTTTCATAGTGACGTATTTCTGTCATGTATTTCTAAAGAAAGTAAATCATTTTCTGTTGCAGGAGCTGATCCAAAGTCATGATAGTAATGTAAAGCAGCTCAATAAAATGCACATCAGCGAGAGGAATCTGGCAGATCGCTGTCCAACTGATTCTCGTTCCGCTGCTCGGCTTTTGAAGGAGGTTGTCTGTAGAGAGTTTGAACGCTCACTCAAGGTGAGTTACAGTTTATGAAAGATGTGGATGCATCTGCATCCGGTAACTACTGATAATATTAGTAATACAACTATAATAATAATAATCTTCCTCCCGGTTCCAAAAGTTGGGTCGGGGGGTGGAGAGGCCACCATTTACTAGGGCCCGGACTCCTAAGCTAGCTGGCCAGGCTTGGCTCTCTCTCTTCGTTCTTCTTCTCTACCAGTTTTTTTCACTTCTTCCTGTCTTTCCACCACCTTCCTTCCTCCACTTCTTCCCACTTCTCCAGTATCTCTTGTACATCTTCTGCTACCAGCTCTCTCCACTTTTCCCTCGGTCTTCTCACTCTCCTTTTATTACTTCTCGCAGCTTCGAACTCCCGACGCGGTATTCTCTCCCTCTGCATTCTCTTCATGTGGCCAAACCACATTAGCCGCTCTCTCCCCATTTTAAATGCCAACCTCGCTACCTTCAAGTCTCCTCTAATCTTTTCACTCCTGATCTTGTCCATCTAAGTTACTCCTTGTATGCTTCGTAAAAACTTCATTTCTGCTGCCTGCAACTGGCTCTCCTCCTTTCCTCCAATCGCCCACGTTACGGAACCGTAGGTGAGTATTGGCAGGAAATAGCTGTTGAAAAGGAGTATCTTGCATTCCTGAGGGAACTGCTCATTCCAAAGAAGTTTCCTAACTAACTGGAAAAATGTGTTAGCCTGTTGCACTCTTGATGTTATCTCTCTTCCTATTTTTCCATCCTTAGTTAGCCAGCTCCCAAGATGCTTAAACTCTCCTCTCTCTGCCAGTTCCAAGCCCTGTAGCCTGATCTTCACATTCCTTGTTGCCTTCCTCTCCATTACTAGTGTCTCACTCTTTTCCTTACTTATTTATCCGCATACCGTATTCTTCAGTCATCTGGCTCCATCTATTAATCTTTTCTTTTCGCTCCTGGTCTTCGCTTGGTTCTACTTTTCTCAATAGCTCGTCATGTACTATTCATTTGTGCACAAATTTCAATGCACATTTGTGAATTCTTGTCTATGAGTAAGAGCTAGTTTGTTCTTGACCAGAGTCTTACATGGTATTACTATTAACTTGGGTCTGCTCTTTACGTGTTGTTACATTATATGTACTCTACTGAGGTACCTACTCTCATATTCAGGATGGAAATGAACAAATGCTAATTATCCAGCCTTGATTGCAGTTATAATTTTTATGGTTAGGTAATGGAATTTCTTTATCTTCCAGGGTATGAGGGAGACCCGGCGCTTAGAGTTCCGCAAAGAGTTGGCCCAGTTGACCGTCAGACTTGATACCGCAATCGACAGTCAAGACTTCGAAGCACTGCTGGACATGGGTGAAACTCAAGTTGATCAAGCCCAAGGTATGTGAATTGAAAGTTTCTTCCTGTGGGAAGGAAAGTTTCTACTAACCAAACTCTTATCACCAAGCAGCTTGGGGAAGTAGCTTTTTCTAACTCGCAACAAACAATTATTTAACTAACAACTCAACAACAAATTTATAAATGCCAGATTATTATTGAACATTATTTTATCTTGGAAAGTAGACTTCTTTAGCATGCTAGGTACTACATTTCTTCTCCAACGCCTTAAAAACTGAACCAACGAGAGATTATAAGTAGTTAGTACCTATAATGCTGTTTGATGGCTCATCGCATTAAGTTTTTTAATTGGTAACAAAAATATTATTTAGCAGGCAGTTCTTCAATGTTAATGGGGCTGTTGCTCAGACATAATTTATAAACAACTAACAAGATGCATATTTTAGAAGTTAATAAATGTAGTTCTTCTTGTGTAGATACACACAATTAACCAAGTATTTTCTATATGCAGTTATGCTGCAAGCTGTGGTGAAGCAGCATGCCGACATGATGGAAGCTCTCGGGGAATATCTAGACGCCGGTCAGTGTCAGCTGATGGACTTCCTTGACACGACTACACAAGAAGCCGAGACAGCAGTCACTCTTGCCAACCTGACAGACCAAGTGGAGCAGCTAACTCAGAATAACCAGTCATTGAAGGAGCTACACAAGTATGTTCTATCCACATGTTGGTTGTGTCATCTGTAGATTGTTGTCGAGATCTTGATATGAGTTTTGATTATCAGGCAAGAGCTTCAGGAGACTTTGGATCGAATGAACAAGTTGCTGGGTGTGGAATGCGGAGCATGCATTTTCCTACGTCAAGAGCTCGAGTTGAAACACAAGAAGGAGGTGGAAGAACTGCGTCAATACTTCGAACAGAAATGTGCTGATGTCGAGAAACAGTTAGTCTAGATTAATAATTTATCGTTTCATATTCAAATAATAAGTTGTAGCAAAAAATTATATCTCTGTATGATTATGTTTGCAGCTATTCGGAAGAAATCTTCAGCCAACACAGCCGCAAGATGTCTAGTAGCAGCAGCTGTGATGAAGTTGCAGACCTCTGCTACACGGGAGGCGCATCGTCTGATCAAATAGTCAAGTATGTACCTACGTAGAGTACATTCCTTAATATCTAACTGTAACAGTGATAAGATGTCTTAGTTCTGTATGTGCTGAACTTTCAGAACTTCAGAGGAGCAGAACTACGAGGACCGCATTGCTGAATACCGTGATCAGCTGGAAAACGTGAAACTCGAGTTGGCTGAGAAATACCGGCTGCAGTTGTCCACAGTTCGAGCGGAATACGAATCCAAAGTTGAGGATCTCGTTCGAGAGCTGGCTGCCGATCGACAGAAGCTAGATGATGAGCGACATTCTGCTGAGCTAAGAGACCTTGAGTCTCTTCACGCAACTCAACTGGATCATCTTCGGGCCTCATTGGAGGAAAAGAGAGAGAAAGACTTGGCAAATTTGAGGGAACAGCTTGGCAAAGAGGCAGAACTACAAGCAATCAATCTTGAAATTCAGATGAAGGAATTCAAAGATGATTGTGAGGCCAAGAATGTTAAAGATTTGGAGAACTTAAAACAGAAGCTTGAAAATGATGCAGACAAAATGCAATATGACCTTGAAAAAGAACATGCCTGTCAGCTGAGTGAGTTAAAGACTTCGTTTGAGCAACGCCTCAAGGCAGACTTAGAAACGCTGACAGAGAAAATGCTATTGGCAGAACATGAACATGAAGAGCGCATCCGAGAGCGGGATGAAGCCAGGAGTGCGCTGGCGATGCAAGAGAAGCGAGCATTGGATGCTGAGAGCCGGCTGCATGACCTCGAGATAGAGCAGAAAGCACTCTCGGAGCAGATTGATGAGTTAACGACCACGATTAAACTCGGTGCAGAGCAAGAGCAGGTTAGCTCATTCTTTGTCTTGTACAATATATTTCTTTAAAAATGTGTTTTGTTTGCACAACAATTTTGTGTCAAACAATATGGTTTGAGGATGTTGCACAACTGTCTTCTTGCTTCAATGCTTTTGCAGGACACATTCTTGAAGGTCCAGAAGGACATGATGGCTGGCTTCCTGATGCAACACAAGCAGGACATTCGGCTGCTGACCGAGCAATTCGAGGCTCAGCTGGGGGCGGCACAGGCAGAAATACGCAAGCTCAATAGTGTGAGTTACGTCTCAGAAATCATTATGCACACTTGCATATATTCAGCAGTTACGAATACAATTAGGTGCTTACTAAAGATGTTTTCTTGTAATAATATTTATATTTCTTGCAATTTTATTAATATTTTGAATCATTTATGAAGTCTTTATTTGCACTGAGTGTGTCCACTCTCAGCACATTCCATCACTATGAATATAAATGATTTCGAACTTATTAATATAAGTTAAAAGACTAATGACATTTTATGATTTTCAACTTCATTACCAATTGACACAAGGACCATATTGTCAACCCAATATCTTTTGTTACAGGAGCAAGTTGAGTACGATGAGTTGATCACACAGAGCAGGCGCCGTCTGCATGCCGAAGTGCAGCATGATGTAATTCAAGCTCTAGATGAGCAGATACAGGTGAGCTTGCTTTCACTTACTCTTTCTGTTTAATTAAATTGCACCAGTATTCACAAAGTCTGCAGATTCTTCAGTTGGATTTGTCAATTGTAATTCATAGTAGCATAATGCATTGAGTACATTTAAACAAATTCTAGCTTATTTGATTTTGATTATTAACTTATTGTCTATTGAACTGTAAGAATGACTCATTCCTGTAGATTCACTATCATATTGATTGACATTTTGACAAAGATAAGATCAGATTTACAATCTGGTGATTCAGGAATTAAAGGTCATCAGGAAGTAAACTTTCTTGAGATGTTAAAGTCTCAGACCACTCTCAGACTTCATAAATCATGAGGCATGGCTGGTGTCTGGGATAGTATTGTGAGACTCAACAGTTTGAGTGAAAAGTGTACAATGTGTCGGATATTTGCGGCATTTATACAGCTTCACATGGCAAGTCCTTTTGTATATTATTGCCATTGTTGTTCACATCAATAGATGCATAGGCAATTACTGAAATACATTTTATACAGTACTATTTACATGACCTACCTTATAAAGAGACCAATTTGACTTGATATGCAATCTTAATGTAAGTGGAGGTAATAATTGATTGGTGGTGCTAGAAAGACTGCCAGTATTGTAGGGGGACTCAGCTATATGTTATGTCTTTTCCTCTGTTTGTTAGGCACTTCTGTCAGAAGGCGAGGTAGCCTCTTGTCCCGCAGAGCTGCAACTGCTACTGGACCGCTTGGGTAGCCGCTACAAGCAGGAACTGGCTGCACTAAGGCAAGAGTTGCAGGAATCTAAGCAGCCAACGGATCAACAAACGCATCACAATGACAGACAGAAGTAAACAAACTATATAATGTATTACATTATGCAAACATATTCCTATGCCAGGATATTTTAGTATCTCTTACATCCAAATTTAGCAGAAAATGTTGAGACGAATATCAGAGTTACCTACCAAAATTATAAACTTTTTGAAATTTAATTTCTTTTTTTAAGTGTAAAAGTATTGCATATTTACTGCATGCATCTCTCACTCCTTATTAACTTTTTGCCAAACATTTGGAGTGATGTGTGAGTGTGATGGTACCTATTAGTTTGGATTTTAAACTTTACATACAGGAATGCAAAATCTGCTCATAAACTTGAGCAAATCTTGGTATATTTTCAAGATGTATGATGTCTGTTAGCAACTTGCACTCTACCAGAGTCTGATGGTGGGATTATCTTGTTTCTCCATACCTGTATGTTTCTCCATACCTGTATGGAGAAACAAGATAATCCCACCATCAGACTCTGGATGCTAATACGAGACATTTTTTCTCTACAGACCTGATTATCGTGCTATGGCGTCAACGTTAAAGCAGCTTGTGCGCGAGCTTAGCAAGTACGTGAGCGTGTGCGAGGAAGAGTTGAACAACACACTTGTGCGGCAGATCTTGCAAGACGACGAGTCTAGTTGGGAGCCGTCAGAAGTGCGAGACGCTCCGGACACCAGCTCGATGAGCGTCGGTCTTCCGTACCTCTCCATTGCCAGCGATCTAGAGCTCACTGTTGCCAGCGACAACACGTTTGACCAATCACAATCACCTGTTGAGATGTCAGTCACGCCTGCTCTCAGGTATGCTGTGACCACTTGATCCATCTGCAAATGTTTACTCAAATTTCTTAAGTAATATCTATAAGTATGCACTGGACAATAATTAATCATAAATGTATGTATGAAGTATGTGTAATCAATCCACTTTATCTGTCACTCATAGGTTTTCTTCTTCTGTTACATTATTATTATTTCCTATTTGAAAAGTGAGTACATGTGTATTTAGTTGTACTAGGTATGACTTTCTCATTAATTTATTATGTAAGGAGTTCAAAACACAGGATCCTTCATTCTAGAACAGTGGTACCTACTCAACCTTTTTGACTTGCGGGCCAATAATACGAATTTGGCTTTTGTTAGCGGACTGCATTTTAAAAATAAGTCAGCTCAGGTAGGTTCATTCCAGGCGCGTAGGAACCACTCTTATCATGGGGGGGGGGGGGGGGGGGAGGCGATTGCGACACTAGGAAGGGGTCTGGGGCAAAACCCCTCAGTTTTAGCCCCGCAGGAAGGTTTCTTGGAATTTTACAATTTAAAGGTGATTCTGGGGCTCTAAAATGCACAAACTGAAGCAAACTACCCTCCAATTGTTGCCCCGCTGGGCAGATTTTTTTTATAATTTAAGCAAATTTTTAAGTGATTCTGGGATGCTTTAGGTACTTAATTTTGTGGAGAATGGGGGGTCCATCTGTTTGCTTCCCCCCCCCCCCCCCTTCCTTTGTGCCTGGTTAATTCAGTGTCTTTTATTTATTAGGAAACGAATCAAACAATGTTTCACACGCCAAAACAATAAAGTCTTTTACAGTCGTGTCGGAATTGGTAAATGGCTTCATGAATGAAGTTACATTTAAGAAGCAATCGTCGTATTTCAGCCTAATGCGTCGATCCTAACATGACAACTCTCAAAACCCTCTTAAAACTCTCAAAATATGTCTCAAATGAAATGATTTTTTTTAAATATTATTTTCACAGGGGACAAATTTTGTGAATATGTAGGTATTTAAAACATCAACTGGGGGCCACGAAAATCATTCACGCAGGCCGCAGGTTGAGTACCACTGTTCTAGAAGGTGTTCTGCTGATAGTTCATGAACATTATCAATCATTATGTTGTTTTACCAAAGACTGGAGGTACCCTTTCCACATCCACAACTAGATACATATAGAAATGTCCATGATGCAGGCAGCCATAAAACAAATAATTCTTGAACACAGATGAATTCCTGATAATTCCTGAACATGACTGAGTCTGAGATTTTCTGAATGCAGATCTCCGAAACGCAAGGTGCGCCGAGTTCACTTTGCTCCCAACATAGAGTCAATGCTGGACCTGGATGGCGAGGCTGTAGAGTGTAGCAATGTGTCTGCAAACATTCGACAAGAATTGGACACTTGCCTAGACCGATTTAAATCTGAGACCGCTGAGGTCGCAAATCACAACATCAAGCAGTCTACAGAGAAGGTAGATCCGACAATAATCTTAATCAGAGGTTTAAGGTTAAGTTATCCTATCTATACTAATGTTGTTGGTTTGTTCAGCCAAACTTGGAAGTATCACGGCTGAGCGAAGAGCTGACTGTTGCACGACAGCGCATTGCGCAGTTGGAGCATCGTGAAGACGTAACTGAAGGCTATGGTCAGCAGAACATTGAGCGCTGCATCGACAATATTGCTGAGCTGCAAGAGCAGGGTGAGTCTTCTACTTTGCTAAATCTCATGGCTTGCAAACATCATGCTCTCTCATGCTGACATAAACTTGTGCTCTCCTGTCTTAGGATTTACAGAGATAAACCTTTAAGTCTGGAATTACTGCCCATGTCCCTTTATACAAAATATTTAACTTTATGATAATTAAGTAATATGTTATTAATTAAGTCTATTGACCTGCTCTTAATTTGGTAAACTTAATATTAAAGTGTGTAATTAATCAGAATTGTGCTCATGGAAAGTTAGTCACACGCTACGGCTAATATTGTATGTCCTGTAGCTCGTTCCGTGATGAAGGACGGCCATGTGGAACCAGCCCATTTGCAGCTCATGGAGGCACTGTGCAGAGAAGGAGACAAACTTGTGGAGGAGTCCAAGTTAGAGAGAGAAGACCTACAGCTTCAGGTAGCATTCATATCCTTCCTTCTCATCTGTCACAATACTACAAAGCAATGTCACACAACCACTCTCTTGCTGCTGGAATTCTTAGCAGACTGAGGAGGGGAAAATGTTATTACTAGCAACAACACTATTGCATTGTGATGAGCAATGACAAAGTTTTCATAATTTCAAACTATTAAAAAGATTAAAATCTACATAATATAATTTATCATTTCTTACAATGCTTCCAGCATGTCAACAAAAACACTTTAGGTCTGTTCGTTCGCTCTGCACTGGCTACACTTGAACTGTTCGACCGACAAAAAGTGTAAATGGTGTAGACACTTTCCACACTCGGCATAGGGCGAGTGTCGGCCAGTGTAATTCTGGTGTCACTAGTGTAGAGTGAACGAACAGACCTAAAGTTCGTTCACGATAAGAATATCACTGACGTTTTAGTCGATCACGTCGTTCATTGGTCAGTCACTTGAACATTGCCCTGTCAATGGCAAGACTTTCTTCTTTGTATTATTGAAATTGTATTAATTACCGTATTAACTCGTGTATAAGACGCACTCGTGTATAAGACGCACCCTTGTTTTGAGAAGTCTATTTTAAGAAAACACTTAGCATGCGTGTATAAGACGCAGTAAATGATGAAAAAACAGTGTGTGTTTGTAAACATGATATCCATCTAAATGTTGGTTTTCCAGCTAACTGAGCTATTTGAATGAAAATCACTGCCAACTTGTAAACAAACAGCAATTTCCTGCTTCTGAGAAAGGGGGGGGGGAGACTCTTCTTCCCAGCAGCTGTTGTTTGCTCTAACAGGCGCGCACCTGCCTTTCCTCTGCATTCCAAAACAAACCCAACCCCCCTCCTCCCCTTCCATTTTGATCGCCATTCAACAGTGTTTTGTCTATTTTATGCCTGTCAGAGCAATGTTTTTCAGATGGCAACATATATTTTGTCTCCTGATCTAAATGTAAGGGAAAACATTTTATTGCACAAATGTAATATGTTAATAATGTTGTGTCTACACAGTGTGAGTAGGCCAGACAGAGTGAGAGGGAAAGGCAGAGATAGACAACATGTGGCAGTCTACCACAGCTCTGTTTACAAACATCCACCTTGGATTTACTGGGAAAAAAGCTTGGTATGCGTGTATAAGACGCAGGGCTGTTTTCAGAATCAAAATATTGACATATAATTGCGTCTTATACACGAGTTAATACGGTATGTCAAATACACAATTTTTAATAGTAGTAAATATTATAAAAATTCAATAAAATTGATTTATTTTTATCTACAGCCGTATTATACACATTTTTTGATTAATATTGATATTTACATGTTTAGGTATACGTTCACTTGACTACGGTAGTACACGCCGCCATTACGGGTTGCTATTCTAATCGTGAATGAACTTGATTAAATACCTAAATTTATCTAGATTTGAGAACTTGAGTTTCTGCTGCTTCATGCTTTGCATCAGTGTAAATTTGGTTGAGTGATGTTTTTAGCAACTTGTACTTAGTATTTGATTTTGATTTGTCTTTTTAAATATGGGAATAGGGTTGGTCTGTAACTTGAGTTAGTAAATGATTGCACAGTAACCTTTGAGGTACAGCAACTATTCACTGTAGTCTTTAGATGAGGCATGTTATTTTTGGAGATTTGATTGGATTTTATAGATTTTTGGAGAATGCCAATGACAATATGCAGGTTTTGCTAGTTTTTGTAGTCTGAGCACAGTAAGGCTGCATTTCACCAAGATTCGAAACCCGGTTTAGAGTCGGTAAACCTGGTTTAGGGACCTCTAAACCAGGTTTACCGCCTCTTACCCGGGTTTAGAATCTTGGTGAAATGCAGCCTAATACAACTGACGTCTAAAAAATATATACAAACTACAAAGCTGCCCAACTTTTATCTTGATACACATGCTTCTTATCACCATTTTAAGAACCAATTATTATATTTCTTTCTAGCTGCAAGTTGAATGAGTTTAGGGTCCTAATATTTTGCCCATAAATAAAGTATCATATGCATTGTATGTGTATCATTTAAGTATATTACTAGGTAGTTTTATTGCTTTTTATTTGATTTCTTTGTGCCACTGCCATGGCATTTCCGATTCCGTTTAATTTCGCCCTGGATGCAATAAATTGCAATTCATTCATGTTTTGCCTATAAAATAGCATGATTAAGAACTACAAAGCGTATTATCTGGGTACCTACTACCTGCCCTACATATGTATTATTTTACAAATTATAACTTAATTTAAAATCCAGCCCAAGGACGAAAGTAAAATTGCTTTTAGTTTCTAATTCGTCACATACACACAATTTTCAAAACTCAATGCTTTTGTTCATTCAAAATTTCTATTGGTCCAATTTTGATTATGTTTAGTGGCCCTTACACGTTCAATCTTGCATGACAAACTTACCTGACAAGCCTGGAAGTTTGATCGTGTGTAGGGCTTTCAGTGAAGCTTGAAGAAATTCAAATACAAACAGAAATCCTTCATGCCTGCCTTCATGCCAAGGTCATCCGACTTGACATGAAAGTTGTCATGTAAGATTGACCGTGTATTGGGCACTTCAGTCAAATTGCATACAAAAAATTAAAAAAACATACTCAATTTCTGTCGCTCTGAAACATGCATTCCACAGTTCCGCAGTTAACATTACTCATGCCAATACTTTATTCAAAAAGGCTCTTTTGAAACATACTACTCAATCTGTCGGTGACGGACGGAAGCGGCTCGCTGATTTAGTTGTTCTTTTGTTCCGCCAGGTGTGTTTAGAAACACTCCCCTCCTCAATAGTACACAGTGTTTGCTGCCGCCAGGTACAGTAACTCGACATCTTCGTGGCTTGCATCTCTGGCTAACTCGGGTTATTCCCTCCCATATTTATAATGCTTCCACATATTAATGCATTTCTTTTCCTAATTCACAGAGAACGGCAACTTATGTCCCTAATATATTGTACTTAGTAGTACCACCTGCTGAAGGTCTTCAAAAATCTTCAAAACTCTTATTTTATGTTATAGTCAGGGAACAGAATTAAAAAAATGACAACTTTGCGGGCAGGTCTGTTAAAAGTTGCCAACGTCGATATTCTTATGTATTTTGATGCGCTGAATTCGAAAAAAAACGTTGGCATCCTGTCATTTGACTCCTTCACCCTTAAATTCAACAAAAACGGGGTGAACTACCCTTAATCATAAAATCAGCCCTATTTTCGTAACTAGACGAGATAAAACAAATGTTAAAAAACCGTAATATAGCTGAACATGTAATGAACATATTTGTCGCTGCATGTATGGGCAAAATGTAAACAATTAATGTACTAAATAATATTTGAACAATTGACTTCAATAAAATTTAGCCAAATTGGAAAACATATCACGTAATTCTAAAAAAAGTATAAGAGTTAAACACTTGACAATTGTTAATAACATACCCAACATCCTGACTGCCGTAACGAAATCAACCGTATTACAAAATGTTGAATAGTTTGGTCTACAGAAATGTTCAAATGCATTGACCTCAGATTGCATCCAGCTCATCTCGCCTCACGCGGGATCGAGTGGGCCACCTTTTAGTCTAGAGTCTAAAGGGTTTGACCCCCCACTAATTGCAACATTAGAGTATTTTATATCATTGGATTCAGAAAAAATAACTGTATAACATACCAAAAGTCTACCAAAATTAAAATAAGATGGCTTCCTCTGATTGGTCAATTAGTGAAAAACAATTGAATGCGATTATTAATTTACAGTGTAATGTAAATACATCGAATATGGTATCGAATGAAAGCTCTTTTCAAGTAGAGTTCAGAAAAAAATATTAAAAAATTCAAAATTTTTACCAAGGTCAAATATGCTCTAAAGTACCCAGAATGGCCTCTATAGAGGCACGCGACTTAAAATGTCTGCCGTAGTCGCATCCGAAGAGCTACAGACATGCTTTTGGTGTCATTCGATTAAGAATACAATTTTCTGTAACATATCAAAAGTATACTAAAATCAAAATAGTGCTAATGATAATCATTTGTTAATTAGTAAATTAGAAAATTAAACAAAATTATATAGTGCAGTAGCAAAGCAATTAAACTATGGATTTTAAGATTAAATGTTTAGTTCTTTCAAATATCTCAATTGTACCCTCCTGAACATTTTTGGATGAGGAGATATTTGATTCCACTTTGCATTTTCAAGATGGCGGCCAATGATCAATGCGGCACTGCAGTTTCAATATCTCAGCTCCCGTTGATCCGATTTTAATTTATTTTCTTTGAAATTGAAGCTGAATAATGTCTTCATCTTTTTTGTAATAAGTATTATTATCATATCTCGAACAGTTTAAAAGTAACATTAAAAATTACTGATACCTAATTTGACTTTTGGGTTTTCGTTCAATATGGTTATAAGCCTATTTACATTGTTGTGTGTATGTCCACGCGAAACATTTTTAATTATTATACTCTGGACATATTATTAGCTTTCATATGATGTATAATTTGTGGGGTATAAAGTCAATAGGAGCTGAGAAAATGGGTTTAGAACATAAACCTTAATCATTGAGATAGCAAAATTCCAGTATTCAGATTTCTGAATATTACAAACCTATTTTCTCATCTCCCGTTGACTTTAAAACCCATCATTTATATATCACAGGACAGCTAATGACATTTTCAGATTATTTTATTTGAAAAATGTTTTCCGTGGACATACACACAACAATATACATAGGCTTAAACAGTTTAAAACGAAAATCCAAAAGTCAAATTATCAGTAATTTTAAATAAAACTTTTGAACTGTTCGAGATATAATAATATTACTTATTACAAAAAAGATGAAGACATTATTCAGCTTCATTATAAAAGAAATATAATTAAAATCGTATCAACGGGAGCTGATATATTGTAATTGCAGCGGCCGCATTGATCTTTGGCCGCCATCTTGAAAATGCAAGTTCGAATCAAATGTCTCCTCTTCCAAAAATGTTCAGAAGATAACAATTGAGATATTTGCAAGTACTGAACATTTAATCTAAAAATCCACAGTTCAATTGCTTTGCAACTGCACTATATAATTTTGTTTAATTTTCTTATTCACTAATTCACAAATTATTATCATTAGCACTATTTGGAATTTTGTAGACTTTTGACATGTTACAGAAGATTGTATGATTGTTGATTGCTAAAATGACACAAAAAGCAAGTCTGTAGCTCTTCGGATGCGACTACGGCAGCCATTTTAAGTCGCGTGCCTCTATAGAGGCCATTCTGGGTACTTTAGAGCATATTTGACCTTGGTAAAAATTTTGAATTTTGTAATATTTTTTTCTGAACTCTACTTGAAAAGAATTTTCGTTCGATACCATATTCGAGTAAATTAATAATACCTTATTTTAATTTTGGTAGACTTATGGTATGTTATAAAGTAATTTTTTCTGAATCCAACGATATCAAAATACTCTGATGTTGCAATTAGTGGGGAGTCAAACCCTTTAGACTCTGGACTATAATGTGGTCTATCTATTCAATGAATTAATTGGGGCAAAACACGACAAACCTTGAGCCGTGGCCACTTCTACATTATAGTGAAAAGTGCGGAGGCATTATTTTAATTTGTGTTTCTACATAGTGATGCGTCGTCCAGAGTAGGGTTTTTACTTTTTATCATATACATTCCCGGTACATTAACTTCTTCGTTTTATTACTTTATCTTGGTATATTGATTAATCTATATGTGATCAATTGATTGATAACTTGCCAAAAGGAAGGATTAAATCTCCCACACCTACAGAATGACAACAAACCTCTGCTAACTGACATAGTGTACATTAAAATTGACAATTTCACAGTGAATAATTAGTTTTGAATAGCTGCATGGTGAACACACAGTTTCGCGCTATAAATACCTAGCACGCATTGGCTGTTCCCCGTCACATGATCCCCCCTCCACCGCAATACCGTTGGGCCAAGCTGTGGGACGCTAGGGCGATGCAGCGGGCCCGTGGAGTTGCCTTATTCAAATGACTATATTTAAGTAACCCGGCAATCTACCGAAATGCGGTAAACTGCATTATCTTCCTTATTGTATTGGGCAGTTTTTTGTAAAGTATAAGCTTTATGACTTTCTTAGTTAAGCAGCACCGACAAGTTATATTTTTTTGTGAAAAATTAGCAAGTGCGTTTTTTGAGATAATGGGCCCAATCAGCAAGTTTGAAGGGTCATTATCAAAATTTTGAAGATGCCATTTTATTAATCAGTATTTAAACTTGACATGAGTTTTTTTTCGTAATTTTATCGTAAGTTTTGACAAATTTGGTACGGTTTTTAGCTTTAAACCCCTAGAACAGGGTTTTTTAAGTTTAAGGGTAGAAGGAGTCGGATTTCGAATTGCCAACGTCACTTTTTGGATTCAGCGGGGTCGAGTTAGTGGGAATCACTATTCAGTTTGCTTTTAACACGATTTACTTGTACTCATGAGAAGGAGACGTCTTTTCAGATTCTGTTCCCTGACTATTACTACTTAGTATTTGTATACTATTTAGTTGCTTACCTCATGTTTAAAAAATGTAGTAGAAATTAAAGCTGCAGGACTATTTATTTAGCTTCCAAAATACCTACTGTACTATGCAATATGCATAGGTACATCATTTTCTATCAAAAAGTATGTTGCTAAAAATCAATTTAAATACTTTTTAATAATTTATGTACAATTTGAATTTACCGTTTTGAATTTTGAATTTGTAACCGTTGTACCTTCACTGTACCTGCACTGACACCATATTATGGTGATTGGTATTGAACCATAAGTAATGGTACCTGTATTTAGGTACTTTTATATTCTTATTTCTCTGGTTGTGTTTTGCTGGACCTTTGTACTATAATGGGTTTTGGGTTTAAAAATAATATTTGTCTAGTATCTGTTATCTTAACCTTCTTAATATTTCTCTCTACATTTGAGGATCTTATAATGCAAATCAGGGGCTGAGGTTGAATCTTTCCCTCCAACTGCATGATACTATAATCAACAACAGAATGATATCTTGGCATGGCATGCTTGGTCCTCCACTCCTGTACAAAACCATAGACACACTGGCAAAACAATTGTTGATTTTTTACTTGTTTTTTGCTTTACTAACAGCATGCTACAGTAACAAGCTTTCTTTATTACTTATTATCTATTTTTGTTGTTATTCTTATTATTATTAATTATTATAATTTTTAAATATTTTCATTTGGATTTAACATATCATTAACAAATGTGTAAAAGGAAGTGATGTTAAATGACCATAATAAATAATTAATAAATATTATTTTAGTATTGAAACATATATAAATTTTTAATTTACATATTTTAATATTTTCTAATTTTATTTCAAAATTAAAAATATGCTATTAACAATTATTAATTTCATTAATAAGGCAATAAAAGTAACAATGTAGGTACAACGTAGATCTGTAGGGAGTGATGTGTAGAGTATGTGAAGAGTATACTAAAGAGAAGGGGGAATGTTTTAGGTGGAAGCGGCCGACAAGCAACTCCGCTCCACCCGCCAGTTCCTCGAGGATCAAGCGGCTGAGCGGGAACAAGAGCGGGACGACTTCCAGCTGGAGATTTCCAAGCTGCAGGATCAACTTCGGTCCAATGACTCTCATCGCAGTGAAACTCAACGACTTGCAGCCGAGGTTCGTTTTTTTATATAACTTTTTTGTTTTTATCTACAAGTGGGCCAACACGTCGGCTAAAATGTAATATAAAAATGTATATATGTATGTTTAAACTAGTACTTTGTTTGAGAATCAAGTATTACATTACTGCTTCTGTACCAAGAAAGCAGAAGGTCTGAAGTCCATAATATTGATTTTCAAGTGATTTGAATTACTTTGGGGAAATCGGAGAATGCTCTATCATTATCAATTGTAAGTCACTTTATACAATTAATTATGGTGAGTGATGATTATGATGCCAATTACGATATCACCATTATAAATACATGTTATGATTGGCAGCAATACTAAATTTTAAGCTTGCCAGAAAAATCATTAAGTGGACTTTTGCCCTTCTACTTGTATGAGGGGGGGGGGGGGGGAGGAGTAATTATTAGTTATTACTTATTGCCGATATTTTTATTCACTAATGTAGTGAAATACATAGGTAATGTTGTCATATTTTTATGACATGTTGTGATGTCGCCATATAATAGCAAATCTTCCTACTAGATACTACTGTGCCTTTGATGACAGAAAAAAGGAACTTAATTTATTATTAAGTTGAATACCTATTTCTTTTTGTTTGTTTTTGAAGATGCAATCCAAGTAAAAATAGTAACTTTTGAATAAGATTGGGATGAGAATGCTTAAAATTAAATGTCAAAAGTAAGTGAGCTTGCTGTAAAAATGTACTTTCTAACTTAAACACCTGTGCCTACGTTTGAGTTTGAATGAAAATTCAACATCAGGGGACTTCTCTGTTGAGGAGACTTCTTTTCTCTCTTCACTAGCATCAAAGACAACATCCCCATCCTCATCAATGAATTTTAAAAATATCAAAATGTGCCAAGTCATTAAACACTTATAAAAAAATACAAAAATAAACATCCCCTACAGCATCTACATTTTTTCTTCCTTTGCGTGATGCAAGTTGCAACTATGAGGTGTCAATAATAGATGAGCTCTTCCTCTTCCCCGGTATATTTATAGGTACTTGTGAGTGTGACAGCTCCTTCCGCATGCTGTTTCTATCACGTGCCTGCACACTCTGCTCAAGTGACAGGACTTCCTGTCATTGAAAATCCTTCTATATGTCGCCTTTTGTCAGCAGGTCTAAAACAGGATTCAAAGATAATTTGATGTCAAAGTTATTCAAGAATTAATTAAATGAATACCTGTGTCAACAAACGTTTTCAAAATGATTACACAAAATCAAAAAACACAACACACATCACCCCTAAATGTTTTCTTTTCAAGCAGAGCTCATAAAAAGCTCCCCTCTTGCAAACCAAAGGGCCTGCCTAATTATTATGGAGTCTATATTTAGAATCCAGCAGCTTGAAGAATGGTTCCGAATTTAGCATTAAATTAGTTGAATGCTCATGTGTGTCTTTCTCCAGGCTTAAAATACAGCTGATTTTGGCATGATGCCAATCTCAGAAGATGTTGTTGTCTTGTCACTCGAATGGGAGATGCATTCTATCAGTTGTTGAATCTTATTGCAAGGAGAAACATTGTCTTTGTGGCTCATCTTACTTGGTCTGTCTTTCATCTGACTGATAGACATGCAATCCAGCATGGAGTTTTACAAACATGTTAGTGACACTTCTCTCAGACCACTGGTATGTCTTTTCACAGCATTTTATTTAATACACATTCATTGCTGTATGTTGGGGTTCATATTTATCAGCTACGGCAGTATGGGAGTGTGGTAGCTTTTTGTAATTTTTTGTCAATAACCATGCTGTTTCTATTTGTATGAAAGAGTCTTATTGTGATTATTTCCTTATGATAAATTGATAACATACAATCCGTGCCCCTCACCCACCCCTCCCCCCACAAAAGAGTTACTACACAATCCATAAAGTTTCAACATGGTGTAAGACAGGCTTAATCTTTTAAACTTGCAGTTCACTTGCATAACTTGGGTGGTTTAATCTACCGTCATACTTTACAGGGAGTGGTAACTCTCAAATCAGCAGCCGGATGTGCTATTCTTCAAAATGCCCAAACACGTCTTGATCCACTTTATACCAGTGCTGTTGCCGAATAAGTAGACACTATAGTCCGTCCCACCCTAACGTGGCAGTAGAATGACATTGTTTTAGTTTGATAACATTAAAGTAAAAAAAAAGTCTGAAAAAAAAGTTACTGAAAGTCTGATAGTCCTTGGTTTAATTTTAGTGGTCTTTGTGCCAGGAATTGAGTTCTATGTTTTTTTCTAGGTGGAAGCACTGGAAGGACAAGTCAAAGAAGCCACAACACTGCTTCGGGAAACGGAAGAAAGAAAGGAAGAATTGGAAGTTGAACATAAAGCTGCTGTTGAAATGGTATTCTTAAACTCTTAACCAGTTTCTGTAGAGACTGAAAGGAACTTGTGTATGAGTGTTTTGTCTTACTCTTCCCACAGGTTTGGCTACTGCGAGACATAATAACGAAACTGGAGTCTCAGGTGGAAACGAAGACCAGTAGTGAGGCTGATTTCGAGGCTCGAATCTATCAGCTGGAGACTGATTTGCAGCAACAGATTCAGAACAACGTGGAGATTGCTCACCAGGTCACTAGCAATTCATTACCTCTACTAATATGTATGAGTATATATCCAGGAAGTTCAGTTAGTATCAACTTGATGTTTTCCAGCTGGAATCGAGCCAAGGTGAGACTGCTGTGCATGTGGCCAATCTGGAAGAACAGCTGCGCTTGCATCGGCTCCAGATGGAGCAGCTCCAGCCGGACCCCACAGCTGTCAAACAGATGAGATCAACGGTGAGATATCCAAGAAGCGTTAGAAAACAGTGCTTAATCATTTTTCATTGCTCATTTGTACAAACATTAATGCATTCATTTTAGACTGATCGACCGACCTGTTTTATTTCATATTAATATTAGTGTAAGAATTAAGAGTTAAAATTGATTGTTAATGTTATTAGTGTTACCTAAATGTGTATGGAATCCCAGAATTAGTGCTGCACATACAGTTAGTGTATTTACTAATAATGAATTTTTTAATGCACAATGTTTAACATGAGATTCATGTTTCCAGCTGCTGGAATGTGAGACCACACTGGACAAGAAGACTCGAGATCTGGAATCGCTCTATGTGACGGCTTCATCTGCCGCCAGCTCGCCCACCATCTCTGAGGACATCTCCATCAGGCAAGTTATTTAGACGGCAGACTCTTGGCGACAGAGTTAGCTCCGTTGCGAGTTCTCATGTGTTTTCTCTGCAGGGAGCAAGTGGATGTAATGCGAAGTTCCACCCCTGACCAAGCGGCTCTTCCACTCGGCCAGCTGCTGCGGCTTCAAGACAAGCTGCAGGTGCACTCGAGAGCAGAGCAGGCTGCTTTGAAACGCATTCGAGACCTGGAGATGCAAATCAGGTCTCTCACATTCGACCGACAGGTAAGTTCATCTCATCACTTATTTGGAATATAAAAATGTTCATTTAAAAAAGTAAAATCGTTTCCTCTAACTAGGCAATTTTTTTAAAAATTTTTTTGCACTTCATGTTTGTTACTGTGCACTGGTTGTGTCATCTCTTATCTTCGATCTTTCCATGATTGAAATTAATTTAAGACTATTATATCACCATCACTTACATATTAAAATGAAAATTGATCTAGCTTGACTCGAAGACCATTGTAATGTACTGCCTTGTAAAATTTCTTGATACCAACGGTGTATTTTCTTGATGCAGGAAATCTCTGATGAGAGAGATGTGCTTCAAACTCAGACAGAGGAGCAACTACTAAAGATATCGCAGCTTCAGTCCAACGTCGATGAGCAGCGGAGCAAAGCTGACGACGTTATCCAACAGGCGAGTTCCGAGCTTCACAAGCGCCTTCATGCACGTGAAATGGAGACCCGTGATCTGAAGGAGGAAGTGGACATCAAGGACACACAAGTATGAATCAATCTCTTTCAATATTTGAAATTAGAATACTAAAAAACAGAAAATTTATGCCACAGAGTTAGTTTTGTGACTGAAAGTAAAATATTTTCAGCTGCAATCTGTCCAAGCATTGCTGGAGCAAACTCGAGAAGCGGCGGCGGCTCAGGAGGCTGAGTTGATGGCTCGTCTGAAGAAGGAGCAGGAATATGTGCAGAAGTTCAAGAAGGACTACAAGAAGCTTAAGGATGAGAAGATCAAAGAGAAGAAGCATGAGGTTGAAGAAAAGAGGAAGAGAGTTGAGATGGATAACAGGCGATTGGAAGAAGATCAGAGAACTGCAGAAGTAAGTACCCATCTAATGAGTACCATGAGTACTACTGCTAGAACTACTCATTTGTATCTTCACTATAGTCTTTATAAGAGTTGCATGCAACATATCAGGAGTATTCTTTTCTCGTATAATGCTCCTTGAAGAAGTTGAGAGCTGCCATTCATCAATGCGTGAAAACATCAATAAAAAAAAATCCTTGAGAATAACTCATTAGTCATTACCTTATACCTATGTTTTTTGCACAAAACGTACATTTTTATCATACATATCATCAAACGTTTTTCATATCATACAAAATTGGGGCTGTGCGGGCTTTATTGGCTACGGCACCAACTGTTTGTTATTGTTCTCTTTTAGGCTACTTTCTCTACTATACCTTGATCAAATTCAAATTCCTTGAAAGGTAAGTACCTACTTCAGAATTTTTGCAACAACCACAGAATTTGATCAAGGTATAGTAGAGAAAGTAGCCTAAAAGAGAACAAAAACAAACAGTTGATCTGACAGCAGATCTGCTACAGTCAAACTACACACTTTTTGACTGAAATTTAAACTCAATAAAATCAGTAACATTTTGCATTTACCAACATTTTCTTCTTCAATTAGAGTTTGACACCAAAAGAGGGAATCAATAATTGATTTATTCTGAAGGTATCAAATTCAGTTATTTTTAAGTAATTCACTACAAATTACTTTCCATTTCATTTTCCATAAAATGCTCTCATAATTGAGGCTTGGAGATTTGTATCTGCAAATCACATTTTGTTTGTTTTGATAGGTAATGTTTTCCTTGAAGCTGATTATAAAGTCTGGATATATGTTATCAAATTATGCAATAGTGTTCTTTGGATGGTTCATAAACTTTATTTTATTAATAATCTCAATACGTTAAAACTATTCGGTGATCTTCTTCCAAAGATCACTGAATACTGAATAGTCATGAAATATTTTTTTATTACCTATTCATAAATTAAAGTTTGTGAACCATCCAAAGTATTGCATTAATTAGATACCTACCATAATTAAGCGAGCGTTTCCACTTGACTCTTGCGGCACTTTCTCTGTTTGTGTACATTGTTGCTTTTTGTCGCATCAACCTAGGTCGCATTGTTCAACGTATCAATCTGAAATTTTGCACACACATTTACTTCATACTAATTGTACCTGTATAGTCTTGGAGAAAGATCCATCTATAAATAAAAAATTTACATGTTATCCCATATGATTAGCATTGTAGGTTTGAGAAGTGCATTGCGGCCGCTCGGCACTCCCCTATTATCAAACTCGGAAGCGATCGTTTAGTTATACCATTGAACATGGATTTAATATTCAAGGGTTATACTTCATTTCATGCAGTCTTGGAACATGGGTAGTCCAATACAAGCCCATGCTATTGCTAATTAACACTCAAACTGCATGGAGTGGAGAGTATTTCTTTGCTTGTTGAAGTGTTTTATTGTTTATGAAAGTTTTTCCACACGCCAGTCTTCAGTTTCGTTCTTTTCAAAGGCTCTAGGCTAGACAAACTATTTTATGTTAGGGCAAAATTATCTTTGTCCTAGAATAGATAGATATGCATATTTGTTGATAACTGAAAGTGTGTTTACCAAACAATTTGCTGTTCATTTAAAAACCAACGTGCTATGCTTTCAGTTGGCTTATTGCTTGACTGATGTGGTTCAGGGAATTTTGGTTCGATGTGTGTGTTGCACGTACCGGTGCTCGCTTATCAATGCGTTACATAGAGCGCGTTGAACAAGTGTATTGTTGCAAAAATGCTTTGTTGCTGAATGGCTACAAATTAATTATTGATTTATTACAATGCAATGTGAAACAAATAAGGCTGGTGTTGACATGGATACCACAATTTTTAACACTTCACATTGGCATAGTTGATATACTTTACATGTGAACCTAGATGTGCAATATTCCAGTGATTGATATCGTTGATACTAAAGGGTGATGGCGTCCTACATCAATCGCAAGGATAAGGTGTTTGGGGAATGGGCCAATAATGATTCTGAGGTGCCCCTCAATCGCAAGAGAAGTGAGGGACGAATGAAACGCTATGACTCCATCACTGACAACCGTGCATGGTCAATTGAAGAGAGGATCCGAGGCGAACATTTATACGACCTTGTCAATAATCCGCCAAGTGGTCAAGTATGGCCGATTAGTAATCAATTTATGTTAATTAAACTGTAAAATTTACCTTCTTGATATTACTTACTTTTGTTTTTTAAAGATTACAGTGTGCATTACAGGATTTCTTATCTGATTTGCTGCTGATGTGTCTCGAAATGACTACCTATAAGCATATTAAGTCAAAACTTATTTGTTTCAGAGTGGCTTCATTCCAGTATCAGGACTGCTTACTTCTATGCAGACAGCTGATTCCGCAGTTCTATCCAAGAAAGTATCTGAGCTTGAACGCCAGGTGGAAGCTCTGAAGAAGCAGCTTGCCGAATGTCAAGATCCTAACTCCAAGGCGAAGAGGTCTAGTCCCGAGTCTAAAGACTCCACGCAAGTGGTGGGTTTACTTTCACTTCATCTTATTTACATAATCTGAGGTGAACTGGGTGTGAACACATACCTAGTTCTTGAGTGGCAAAACGAAATGGTGGTTAGCAAATTGAGAAATTACTGGAGATCAGAGATTGGCAGTAGGAGAAATTGTGCATAATCACTAGGTACCTAATCTGACGACAATTGTATTTTTGCGAGCACATGTAACAACTTTGTGTATTCTCACTCTATTTATTTACTGTGATATTTAAACAATGTATTCAAACTTTGGTGATGTCAGGCAGAGAATGTAATAATCACTGCACATTGTGCATCTTGTGGTCCATATTGGAGAAATATATGCCTAAACATTGTTTGTCTAACCAAAACAACTGAATTAATTATGTTTCGCAGTAGATTCCATCAACATCTATGGACTTCGATTCTTCAAATGATTACTGTATAATGGTCAACAAATGTAAAAATGTATTGTTTGCACTTTAGCTTTACAAAAGAGATGATGAGGGAGACGATGGCTCAGATGCTGATTCCGAGTCCGATATTGCCGAGCTCAGAAAGCAGCTGATAGATAAGGAGTCTGTCATCAACTGCCTCCAGGAACAACTTGATGTAGGTTCTTACTGTTCTTCAAATACTTTGTTGTTAAGAAAACCTAATCTGCACTCCCTATCCCCCTCCATGCACACCTCATCCAATTGGCCCCTCAGCAATTTGCACACATAAAATAATAGGTACACTTGAAAAGCTAAAGGCTGTGGCACAACACTTGGACTTCATGTTCAGCTGTTGGTCCCAGGTTTTGAGAAGAAGGTAGAGGGAGAATGGGTTGAGAGGAATCAAATATCTCTAACGTAACGATAAAACAAGTAGTGTAAGTAATTTTGAGAGACTTTGCTTCCTTGAAGGGCGAGATGGAACGAAATGCCGCCATCCAACATCAACTTAACAACTTAGCTGGCCTCCAAGTGGCTTACAATTCACTAGTCCAAGCCACTCGGGATATTGATGGCCTCGTAGCCGAGCGAGATGCCTTACGCATGCGGTTGCGCGATGATGCAGATGAGCTTGATCGTTTGCGATTTCGTGTCAAAGAGGCAGAAGTTATGCGCTTGGAGAGAGATAGACTCAAGGTATGGGCCGGCAAATAATTTTTCATAGAACAGAACCGATGTTTTCATGACTTTCCTTATACATTTCCCTGTATCTCTTTGTAAAGGATCAATTGAACGAACTGAGTTTGCTCAAAACTGCATACAAAAAGCTCCAAGACGAGACTCGAGATTATCCAGTAGTTACTTCTGAGAGAGACCTTTATAAAAGCAAGATTAAGGATTTGACTGAGGAAGTTGAGAGACTGCATGGCATTGAGAAGGAGCGAGATGAGTTGAAACGCATGATTGGAGAGCTCAAAGAAGCTGTTGATGACCAGGAAAAAGACATCAGAAGACAGTCTGATGTTATAGAGAATCTGAGTTCATCTGCAGATAACAAAAAGGTACTTCCAATTTGAGCCTTGTTCTCAATTCTTACAGCCATATTAGATTTACTTTGCCATGCTGTGAGTGCGACAGAAAGAAGTCAGGATCAAACCCAACATAATTTATTTAATTGATATTGAGTCCTTTCACATTCCTTGTTTCCTTTTTCCTCTAATGTGATTTTGAGAATATTTTTTAAGTGTTTTACAGGAGAGATTGAGAGCAGCACTGAGCCACACTTGTCAGCATTTAACTTAATTGGAGTAAGAATGTGTTTGTACAATATATGTAATTGTGACTTTTGTTGTCTAGGATCGAATGGTCCAGAACCTCTCTGATATGCGTCTGGATCTGGAAGCCAAGGACGACCGCATTGCGTTGCTGGAAACGCAGCTGGCTGATTTACCAAACCTAGAAGAGGAGATCAGGATCTTGAAAGACAAGCTCAAGAGCACCATTGTCTCAGTTGCTCAGGATCAGGATCAGACCAACAGTCAGCTGAAGAAACTGTCCGACTCCGAGATTAGGCTTAAATCCGATGTTGGCTCATTGCAAGGAGACTTGGACAATGAAAGGCAGATAACTAAGGAGCTGAGAGCTGAACTGGAAAGTGTCCGAGCCGAGTTAACACGTTTGCGTAATGAAGGTAAGTCTCTGAATCAAGCTCTGAAGCGGGCTAGCGAGTCGATGGAAGAAAAGCAAGAGGCTTTAGTGGTAGCAAGAAGTATTGAAAAGCAACTGCAGGACGCTGTTATGCAAGAAAAGGTACAGCGCAAATCATCAGAAAAGGAGATGGGAGAAACTATTAAGAGGTTATCGGAGGAGAAGATTTTGGCTGAAACTTCCTTCCGGGTAAAAGATGAACAATCTCAAAATAACTACGAAGCCCATAAAAAGGAATGTGAAGCAATTCAGGGAGCACTGGATGTCGCTCAAGATGAGTTAAAGAATGAGAAGAAAGCTCGAAGGGAGTATGAAGAGAAAATCAGGCAGCTTGAGAAGGCTCTGACTGACAACGGAAAATCGATCGAGTCCAATAGAAAACAGTCATTGGATCTTAGCAATGAAGTTGATCAGCTTCAAACTCAACTTGATGCTGAACGTAGAGAGAATGAAAAATACAGAAATATGCAGGCTGATCTAATAAAGAGAGAAAAGGAGATTGAAACATTCAATGAAAAATTGAGTAATGAGAGTAGGGAGTTGGAGAAGCAAATAAGAGATTTACTTGCTGAGAATGCAAAACTTAAAAATGTGCAGTCAGCTAAAACTGATCAAGATGCAGTTGTCAAGCTTCAAGCTGAGAGTATTGAGGAACTTAAAAATTTAGATAAAGAAAATTGTGCTGTACAGCTTGCCAAAATACAGGCATTAGAAAAGAAAATAGATTTATTAACAAAAGAAAATTTGGGTTTAAGGGATTCTCAGTCAACTGCCCGAGAGGAACAAGCTGAATACCGGGAGCCATTAGACAAACAGCTAGAGAATCTACAAGCTGAAAATGACAAATTACAGAAATCAATCTCAAACAGGGAAGAGAAGTTTGAGTCACTACAAAAACAGATAAGTGATTTGCAAGCAGAAAATGATCAACTGCAGAACTCAAACAAGAAAGAGAAGTTTGACTCACTAGAAAAACAGATAAGAGATTTGCAAGCAGAAAATGATCAACTGCAGAACTCAAACAAGAAAGAGAAGTTTGACTCACTAGAAAAACAGATAAGAGATTTGCAAGCAGAAAATAATCAACTGCAGAAATCGGCTTCTAGTAAGGGAGATAATATTCGGGCACTAGAAGACAAGATAACAGATGTGCTGAGAGAATGTGATGAATTAGTAAAATCGAATTCAGAAAAGAGGGAAAGAATTGAGTCACTGTTGAAAGAGGTACAAGATTTGAAAGTAGAAAATGCAAAATTGAAAACGCCAAGAAGTGACCCTAGGATTGACGCTGCTGTTAACTCAATGCAAAAACAGATTGAAGAAGTAGCACGTCACAGTTCAGAGTTAGCCAAATCTGACAAGAACAAACAAGAACGTCTAGCTAAGGAGAGTGATGAAAAGATTGAAGCATTGGAGCACCAGGTAAAAGATTTGATATCTTATAGCGAAGAATTCAAGAAATTGGAAGCTGACGCTAATGATAAATCTCAGTCTTTAGCACAACAACTGACAGAACTCCTGGATGAGAACACTAATCTAAAGAGAACAAGAGACGAGCAAGTGAAAGCTCTTAAGAATACAATAAATCAACTCACTTCGGAGATCGACTCATTGAATGAGGAGAATGATATGTTAAAGGTAGAAATTAACTCGCTAAAGAAAGAGATTGATTCCTTGAAGAAAGAAAATGATTTGTTGAAGAATAAAAATGACTCGTTAAAAAATGAGATTGATTCATTGAAAAACAAAAATAATGTGTTTAACTTGAAAGATGACTCGACGAAAGAAGAGATAGGCACATTGAAGAACGAAAATTATTTGTTCAAGATAGGTGAAGATTCGGAGAAGGAAGCGATAGGCTCATTAAAGAACAAAAGCAATGTGGTTAAGTCAGATGATGACTTGACGAAGGAAGAGTTTGACTCAATGAAGAATGAAAATAATGTGGTAAAGTCAGATGATGACTCAACGAAGGAAGAGATGGACTCAGTGAAGAACGAAAATAATGTGTTAAAGACGGATGATGACTCGACGAAAGAAGAGTCTGACTCGGTGAAGAACGAAAATAATGTGTTAACGAGAGATGATGACTCGACGAAGGAAGAGACTGACTCAGTGAAGAATGATTATGGCTCAACAAATATAGAAATTGACTCATTGGAGACGGGGAATGGTCCACTTGAGAAAGAGACTGATTCTTTAAAGACGCCACAGACGCTGGGTACTATAGGTCATGCCACAGGACCTTTGACTGACAGTGAAAGGAATCAATTGACAGCCATTATCAAACAGCTGGAACTTCAAGTAAAGACGCTGCAAGCAAGATTGGCTGAATACGCAAAGGATGATCCAAATGGCAAAGGGAGATCTATAGATGTTCACAAGAAGAGTGAAAATGTAGAAGAGGGAGGGTTGAAACCAGCAGGTAAGTTTGTTGCCCATCACTGCCTCCTTCATTCTCTCTGTACGTTAAATGAAAGCATTTGAATTTCATTTTTATTTTCATTGTACAAAATGGTTGGCATAACCAAGGCCGCAATGATAATGCATTTACTAGAAGGGTCATCGAAGGTAGGTACTTGAATCTTAAAGTACCTCAAAGCTAAAGTAAACTTTAAATAGTAAGATATTTAAACTGAAAAGTAATTTAAGAAAAAATGGCGAGATAGTCTTTCAACACTCTGTCTGTATGACTACAGGCAAACAGGTGGGCGGCATCCTCGAGGCAAGGAATGCAGAGTACGAGAGACGCATTTCCGAGAAGCAGCAAGATGCCAACAAGATTCATAACGCTAATCTCGCTGAACTTATGGCGACTTTCGAACGTGACAAGAAAGCTCTTTGCGATCGGCACAATCAGAGTGTCTTGCGGCTACAGGAAATGCACGAAGATGAGGTGTGTGATATGAGATGTGAATATGAGTCGGAGATGAAGATCATCAGAAGTGCTTTAACAGACTCACAGAAAGTGATAAAACAATACAAGACAGATATGGATATGTTGAAGAGGAAAAATGAAGAGTGTTGCAGGCTACTGTGCAATAAACACCAGGAAGAGAAGGAAACTATGATGAAGCTATTTGCAGGCAAGGGTTAAATTTACATTTTGTGGGGATTTTCATACAAACAAACAATAGTCAACAATTAATAACGAAGACTACTCTTTACCATAAATTATAACAGGTTCCTAGCAATGAATTAGCAGTATTTAACCAATGATTGCAGGCAATGTCGACAGCATGGCTAAAGATGAAACTGAAAAGAGAGGTGCAGATCTGAAGCGTTTACGTGACAAAGACCAGAAGAAGATGGAGTACATGAAAGCAAAGTACATAGAAGTCATCGAGGAGGAGCAATGCAAACACTCGGCAGAGTTAGAGAGACTTCGCGTTTACTATCAGCAGGAGATCGAGTGCATGAGAGAACAATTGAAGATGTTGCCCGAGGAGGAGCAGCAAAAGTGCTCGAGATCTCTTGAATTGTCAAAGACTGAGGTTTATGAAAAGCAGCCAGGTCAGTGTTTTCCTTACCATGTGCATCGGGCAAGCGCAACATCTTCTAGACTCGAAGCTGTGTTGCTGCATACAACTTTCATACGACCTTCAGAGATGAAGGTCTTCAAATATTTTTCAATTTAATGTTGAATGAAAGATTTATTATGTTCAGAAAATGTGTTTTTATGTTGACCTTATTTGTTATGTGGCATAAATAATACAGAACGTATGTATGTATATAATACCATTTGTCAAAATCTGATTTAACGTAAGTGGAAAACTTATAGAATCTGATATTTCAAATCCAGCTTTGTCGTTGAAGAGAATTACATTGAACTGCAACTGCAAGCCTAGAATTACCAAAGAAGTGTTGTTTTCTATGTTCATGTGGATACAATTTTAATGCTGTAATATCAGAAACCTTCTTGTTTGTTTTAGAAGGAGCAGAAGCGTATGATGCTAGTCAGTTTCAAGGTGCATCAACCAATCTCTATGATATCCTCAACAAGGCACTGAAGGATGGCATTCAGGTATTACCATACTTTTAGTAAGGTAGAAGGTTTGAACATTTGAACATCTAAGCAACCTGTGTTTCTTGTTCAGTCTCTGGTATATGAAGAGCTGTCGATTCTCCATGCAAGCATCCGCTCCGAGACAGGAAAGCTAATTGCTGCTCAACCAGGGTTGAAGATCATCACAGCCATGCGCGATTCGGATCAACAACAGCTCTGCTCTCGCATCGCTAGCTTGGAACACGAGATCTCTAGACAAGAGCAGGACACACGGGTCAAAGGTAGGGCTATGATGTTTTAGCTTAAACGCCAACTGTGCGTTTTAACGTTTAAATTGGTTAACGTTTAATCTTAAAAAGTGCTGTTTTTTAATACACAAAATATTGTGTCAAAATCGCTGAAACTACCTAGATGATATGTCTATTTATTTTATTGTTGGTTAATACCTGTAGAGATACATTTTCTCTTGCTATTACAGCTAATATTTAAAACGTCAATATATTGTATGAAGTTTATCTTGATTTCAGTGGGTTCTTTGGAAAGTTCTGTTCGCAACGAACAACGTCGGGTGTCCGACATGAAGCAAACTTTGACGCAACAAAATGCAGAAATGCGCTCTCAATTAGACAGCCTCATGCAGCAACAAGCAGGATTGGAACAAGAACGGGATTTGTTCAAGAAACAAACCGATTACTTTGAAGGACGAGCTATCCATGCTATGTAAGAAGCTAAAATCAATATATTTAGCTGTACTATTAGGAACCCCACTGATTTCTTATGATCTCCTACTATAAATGTCCATTCATGGGTCAATGAATTTTACAGTATGGGCTTGATATTTATGGAAAAAGTAAGTCGCTGATCTGATCTAATCCATGATCTGATCTGATCTAATCCATAAGTCATCAGATATTCTCAATACCTAATGAATGACATCTTCATGTCTAGTTTTTATATATATGTATTTTTATTCTTGCAATATATTACTACAATGACTCATTGCAGCCAAAACCTGGAGAGAGAGAAGGCAGTGAATCGAGCAGTGGAGGAGGAACTTCTTAAGGAGAGGAACAATGCTGAACTTCTTCAGGCCATGCTACAAGAAGAACGAAGTCGTCTGAGTAATGCAAATCTTCAAGAAGCAGAGATGACCAGAGTGAGCTACTACTTACCAATTACCATATGGATAATTTATTTCTGTACAACATTTTAATGGGGAAACTGCCCTGTGTAATGCATTGATAAGCGAGCGCCAGTATGTATAATGGCAGACCGTCAGCACAACAAAATCCAATCAATAGAATACGTATCCACTAAGTTCATATCTGCTTCTCACTGCAGTGAAGTCGCTTTGAAAAAAGGCTATATAGCCACTATAAAGCAAAATATTAAAAATAACCCCTTCGCCAATTTTATCTTTTACGGAAATCTATTCACTCTCTTTATTTGTGTACGTATCTTGATCACAAACCACACTGATATCTGCTAGTACATGTATGATTTATTTTGCATTAAAATATTCATTTTTGTGTTCATTTTGTTAATTTTCTTTGCAACTCGTTCATTTGGTTCAACAACAACCCTGCTTGGAAGTCTTGAGCCATTTCTGAGAAATAAGGACTTAATACTATGTGTTTAACAATGATTCCACAGTGTCTGCGTCTTCGATTGGAGGCTTCCATGGCCAATGAAGCAAAGTTGAAGTCTCGGCTGGCAGAACTTGACATTCGACATCAAAAGCAAGAGCCAACAAAAGAGACAACCTCAAAATTCCCTCGTAATCAAGTCAACAGCTCAAATGCAAATGCAGAGCTTAAGGTAAGCTGTTGCCCTCTACCTTCAATCATCTTTTCAACAGTAATTTACTAAGTAATGCAATGACGAGGCAGCTCATCCCTGCTATATGTATTGACATATTGGGAAAGTTCAAGTCACCTACCACATAATATACTTAGATTCATTGATGTAATCATACACGACACCACTACGGAGTTTGTGTGAAATATGCATTTTCTCTCACTGCAGCCCGGTTCGTCAGAGAAACGAAATGCCTTCATGCGAGATGTCAGCCGCAAGCATGCAAGCCATGACTACCGATTCCGCCAATGATCCGTCCTTAACTCCGCCGATCCTGAAAACCTGCCAATGTGTTATTTATAATCTGATGCTTGATGTCCTAAAATATAATATGTTGATCTTCTGGGAAGATATTTGGTTTTAATTGTCTGTTATTTTTAATTAGATAGACCTAATTCATAGGCATTGCCAGCTCTTCAATGCATAATTGTTATATAAGGTGGTTAAAACTAAAAGCCAGGTGTAAGGGTCGAATTGACTGCAAGAATATGTTTGGTACTTGAAACTCCAAAGAAAATGACTGTAAGCGCACAGTCTGAAGCGAGATTGCACATAAACCTCAGATGCTCCACCACCAACCACATTAGGGAAGCGAGTTCCAGATCAAAACTAGGAAAATAGGAGAACACCTTAGAAAGAACTAACCCTCGCCAGTGTTCTGTTGCAGAAATGTCTGTAGACTAAAACTAAAAAATCTCGAGGATCATTTACTGACCTGTGAAAAAACATACATATATATTCAGTTCACCAAATGACCATGAAGCCCAGAATAAGTACTAGGTAGTTTAAATAAGTATTAGTACTTTACAAACGACTTGTTCTACATATTGGTTGTTTAAAATTTGTACCTTTAAAATTGCCATTTTTTAACAACATTTTGGCAGAGAGATCAAGATGACAGATCTACGTATGTCTAACCGTGAGCAGCATTTGACAGATTGCAATTGTTTTGAACGAGGCTTCAAGAAAAATGTTTCAGACTTGGTCATTCAGAAAGCCGTGATAAAAACAATTGCAATCTGTCAAATAGTGCTTTTGGTAGATAGACATCAGTTCTCGCAAGAATTTGAATGAATGTGTGCTGTAATGAAATATGCCGATTGTATTTGATTGTTGACACTAAGGTATTCATCAATTTCTGTTATTTCGCGATGTAGTTATAACTTTTACTGAACTCGTTACACGATTGACATGAAAGTGACTTTCCCGCATGCGTTCTGAAGGCTTACTCGGTGGGGATATGTTAACTTTTTAGGCTAGGTGGCGTTTTGCAACTTTTAGGGTCGAATAACTTTTTGTTCATGGTCAACTGCATTAATGAATTTCCTGAAGAAGAGAACCGAATGTGTTGTCGAAATATTGCCTCCGTATTTTAATTTGCGTTTTTATATTTAGTACCGGAGTCGTCCAGAGTAGGGTTTCTATCATAATATTGGAACTGCTGAAGAAACAATTACTTAATTACCTATTCACCAACTAACATTTGAGATCATTAAAATATTCTACTACTATTGATCCTTTTTAGCAAAAAAAGGCAGGCTTGAATACTTGAGGCAAATTCTATCAGGCAAATTGAGCTCTTACACAATGGTTGTTTCTAGGCTGAGCTGGAGACTGAGAAAGAACATTCAGCAAGATTTGAGCAGGCATTGAGGGAGGAACAACGCCAGACAGAACAGCTGCAGCTAGCTCTAGCACAGGAGAGACGGCTGGCTCAGCGCTTCGAGGCTGAGAGGGAGAAGAAGCGGGATTTGCGCTTACAGCTAGATATTCTCAAAAATGAGAAAGAAAGCATAGAATCAAAGGTAAATAAGTTCATTGTATATGATCTTCATGCATACCACTTCGATTAGATGAAAATATATCAATTTTATCAATGCTAATTAAATCGAATACATTTTGTGTAATGTTGTTTATTAGCTGGACTTTGCGCAAGAGAGGCTCAGCAGCCAACGAGCTGAAGCAGAGAATAGAGAACAGAAGATCCAGAGCCTGGAAGCTGTGGCACAAAGGCGAGAACTCCTCTCAAAGCAGGAGGAAGAGAGGGCCAGAATCGCTCTGGAAAATGCACTTACTAAACAGGTTGGTAATTTCATTTATACATCAAACAATGACTACTAGAGCTTTCAAATAATCAAATAATTGGATTTTAAGAGTCTATAATACTTTATGAAATCCATGTTTTATGAAGTACCTACAAAAAAGTGGCCCCTACTTTTTTCTAAACGGCTTAACCGATTGTCTTCAAATTTTCTATAACTTATAAATAAAGAGTAAATCTGTGTCTCTAGTGGCCCCAAAGTTTTATTTTTTGTTTAGTTATTTCATGGCAGAGGTGCCAAAAAGACTCATATATTGCCCATGTTAGCACCTCGTCAACACGAGAAAAAACATTTTTTATTATTTTTTGAATCACTAGAGACACAGATTTACTCTTTATCTCTGTGCTGGTAAATTTTGAAGACAATCGGTCAAGCCGTTAAGAAAAAGTAGGAGACGCATTTTATGGGATTTTGTGGTTTTCAATACATATTTGAATTAAAATAACTTACTTCACAGCAGTAGGTATATTATGCAACATGCAACACACGATTAAATGTCACAATGTCTAGTACAACCCAGACCTAATGCATTATGGTGCATTTCTAGAATTTTTTTACATCTGAATCAAAAATTTTGCAAGTATTATCAACTCTTAAGAAAGTTGTACATACATACCTACACAGGACAGGACATGGTTCTTTATTCTAGAATGTGATTATTTCTGTACAAACCCTTTTTAATTATGGCATGTGGTAATTAATGGGCATTTTGTTTAGTTTGAGTTGCAGCAGAGGGTGTTTGAACTTGAGCAGGAAGTCATGGAGATGAGATTTCAACCAAACTCATTGTCACCGCCTGAAAAGTCTCGGCAGCTTCCAGAACCAAGTGTGTCGGTTACATTGCTCAGCAAAATCAAGGTTCGTTCAATATCAAATACTAGAACACAATAATAACACATTCATGAATCATGACAATTCCCAATGTGACTGAATACTGATTGAGTTTGGTTAAATTAAATAGCTATGAAAAATCATTTCTTTTACTCTTAAGCTGGGTTCCCATACTTCGCATCGAATTCGCTTCCGGTTCGCTTCGCTTTCGCAAAATGGCTACCTTTTAACAAAGGAAATCGTCCATGTTTACATTCCCATGTTCGCGTGTTTCGGTTTCGTTTCGTTTTCGTCAAAGTTAGAATTGGCTCAACTTTAACGAAACCGAAACACGCGAACATGCGAATGTAAACATGGACGATTTCCTATGTTAGAAGGTAGCCATTTTGCGAAAGCGAAGCGAACCGGAAGCGAATTCGATGCGAAGTATGGGAACCCAACTTTAGAAACTAAGACTGTGACTATTATTTTGTAGCTAATGCTGTATTTAACTTACACATTTAATTATTTTTTCAGACAATGAATGAGATTCTGGAGAAACACGTGGTGGAGAACAGCAATATTGCCGAGGCAATGTCTCGAATGAAACTCGAACGAAGGCAGCTGCTGGATCGTGTTGCACATCTCGAAGATACTTTGAAAGACGTTAGTCGTCATACTAGAGCTCATGCATGTGTCTTGATTATGAATGATATGTTCTCATTTGAATTTCATTGCTTGTAGCGAGGCAGCCGTGAGATGGAAATTGTTGACGCCATAATGTCAGCCGAGAGGGCAAGTTGGGGGAAGGAAAGGACGCTGCTCCTCCACAATCTCACTAAGTCTGAGGCCAAGCGAAAGGCGGCCAACAACAATACAGTTGATGCTGAACAGGTGGGGAAGATTGTTGACGCTTGTTTTTGGACTCTTGAAAGTATGTGAATTCTAATAGCTGCCTTGTTTTTCTCAGACTCGTCATTTATTCGGCCAGTACATGCGAGTTCAGAGCTTCCTTAAAGCTCTCATCTGGCAGAAGCGATACCTCATGCTAGTCATTAGTGGATATCAACAACTCGAGAAAGAGGTTCTCACAAAGTTCCCCTCAACGCATCAAAATGGAGGCCCTGTGAATGGCAGCCGAGGAATCAACAAATTCAGGTACTTAATGATCTAACATCTCATATTTTTATCCTAATGGTCAAACTTGTACAGAATAAACACTTAGTTACATTTCACAGTTACATAGTTACATTAAATTAAATACTTTCAATACTTTGAATACTATCAATACTTTGTAAGTAATAATGTGCAAGAGTTGGATCTTCGTTTGTTAGTTTTGTCCAAATCGCTACAGAGGTGTTCTGAATTTTCCAAAGAACTAACCGCAATAGTAGGTGGAATAATATCAAATGCCTTAATAAAGATTTGCTTAAAGATCAGACAAGGAATTATCAGTGAGGTGAGGAGCTGTACCATTGTTGGGATTGCTGTCCAGTAGGGTTGGGACTTGACATCGATTTAGCAATTCAAATCGAATCCCAACCCTACTGTCCAGCGTACATATTCATTCAATTCTGCGAGTGTGTATAAATGTGTTATACTTTATAACATGGCGCTGAGTGATACTATATTCATGTAATGTGTAATTTAATAAATTGTTTTTGCCGGCCCGCCCACGAGATTCATTTCTTATGCAGGCTTGCATGTCATGAAGTATTCATAATTTTTGTTTTTGTTAATGTAATTTCTGTACAATGCAATAAAATGGATTTAAATTTGAAGTTGTGTTGTCTGGTTGAACAGGAGCTGTGCAATGGCTGTGATTGCTGTACAGAGAATGAAGTTCCTTGTGCGAAGGTGGCGCCATGGTCGTGCAGTGGGTAGTAGCACTTTACTGCTGCATGGTGCCACATCTAATTCCTCTTCCAAATTACGTAAGTTTTACGTCATAAATAACGACATTAATAATGTTCTACAAGGACATTGATTAACTGTAGGTTATTTATTGATTTTTTTGTTTTCAGCTAGAGTTCGATTTGCAAGTGTTGACGAAATAAACCACTATGAAGTGGACAATATGTCAAGGTGAGTTTTGCTTTCATTCCTGTACTAGACATGTCATATGTAGGGATGGCACCCGGTAAAATTTACCGGTAAATTAAGGTAAATTTACCAATTATTAATTTACCGGTAAAAAAAATTGTAAATTTTGTTTTTTTGATCCTCTCCAATGTATGAATGGAGATATCAAATTTTAAGTAAAAACTATAAGTAAACATCAGTGTGACAACATTAGCAGTTAGGCATATTTTACGTTGATTTTTGGTTGTCCTCAATCATTCAGAATGATACCTTCATGATTTCATCCATATACCATTACTTCCAATGTCGGAATCTCTCTTCAGGTTTGCTTGTTTAGCAGACAGAGATTGTAACTTGATCAAATTGGTGGTCAACAATTCCTCTTGGGAGAATAGCACAGGCAGCATGGCATAGCCTACACCATAGACATTGTATAGCCTTCGGTATACTAGGAAAACGCTCAGTGTAACGCGTTGATGAGCGAGCACAGAACATGCAACATCCCCATAGTAACGATGCACGACACGGCACAAGACGATTTTCTCTGCAATTTTTCAATCTCCATAATACTCTGGATGAATAACAGATCCATTGTGTCGTGAAGTCTTACCTACATACCTTCTCCAGAAATCTCTTGTGACATCCCATACTAAACTCGTAAAATTACAATTAATACTTGACTGATTGGGCTTACAATATGTAAAATTTAATATTAAGTTGGTCTTGATCACCATGCAAAATTTGAACTTAATGTGAACATTTTTATTGTCGACTAATCAGAAGACATTATTTAAACTTAAACCAATTAGAGGATTTGGCCTTCGTACTGCATCCGATTTTATGCGCTAGCTCAAAAATGCTTTCATTTTACTGTACATTGTGGATAGCTTGGCTGCTCTACAGGCCTTGCCTTGGAACAGAAGCTTAAAGAAGGCAGGGATGACAATTTAGTATTCCCACAAATAAGTGATACGTGATGGAGCCACTTCTGGCAAGATGGCTACTATCAGGTCCACATATTAATTTGTTTGTTTTTACATTTCGTGTTTCCATAAAGCAGTGAAAAAACAAAAATCAAATTAAATTGATATTTAGCTATAAATGTACTTTTTTGGCCATAACAAACAACTATATCAAATATTTGTATTTATATTTATGCAAATGCGCCCTTGATAGCCGCCATTTACCTAGTACCACAAAATCCACCAGAGGTCAGTTGTGTTCCTTATTTTCTCGAATACATTTTTCAAGATTATGGAATAAAATGACCTTAAAATTACAAAACTTTTGAAAATGACGACAGATTATACTGAAAATTGGCAAAAATACCTAAAATGTTGGTACCAATGACCACGCGAAGATTTAAGTTGATCGGTCAATCTGTTCTAGTTTAAATGTCAAAAATCACATGAAAAATGGTTTTAAATTTGAGCCAATAGGAGGATTTGGCTGAAACTTTTTATGATTGGGTACAATGTTGGTTGCAATGTTTTTGCCAAATTTCAAATTGATTGAAGCAACCAATCGAAAGATAATTTTTTTAAAATTTGAACCAATCACGGGAGCCCGTTCAAAACGATCCCAGGGACCGCATAGAGTACGTTAGTATGTGTACAAAATTTCAGATCGATTGCTTGAGCGGTTTGACCTGGGCTGTGACCACAAAAAAAAAAAAAAAAAAAAAAACACAGAGAGAAAGTGCCATAAGAGTACCGTGGTGACGCTCGCTCAACAATGTCTATGCCTACACTAGATTGGTCGAATCAATGCTATTCGGCTATATCATCCCTTATCAATATGGAGTATTGTCATTATTAACATTGATTATAGATGTAGGTATTGTTATTGTCCTGACTGCGGTTATCTTTGTAAATGGGTCAAATAATAAAGTAGGGTCATTTTTGTATTTGGTATAGTCATAAATTGGTATCTGCCATCATTTTTCAAAATTTACCGCTGACCGGTAAATTTACCGATTTTTTCAAACCCGGTAAAAGTGCCATCCCTAGTCATATGTACTGGGTACAATCAGTGGTTATGTCCATTGCCTATGCTTAAACTTGCCAAGCAACATCGAAACTGCTTCAAGAGATTTTCAATTTATCGTTATTTGGTTGTGAGACAAGAAAGCGACATTTAACACTTTGTTAATTTTTTATCTAAAATGTAACTTACATGGTTGACGATACGTGTTCGATTACTTTCAGTTTGTCGAATTCAACAACTGGGCCTGTACCACATGCTCATGTGGACTTCTATGATAGATTTGAACAACTGCAGCAGAGGCTCGGATTGACGTCACATCAACCACCAGGCTAGCAATCAAACGTTTTCAGCAAGACATCGCCAACATATATTTGGTGAAATGCTTTACGCGCACATACTACGTAGTTGCAGCTAATAGCGATATGATGCACATTGACTAACATCAACTATGGAGTAAGTCAAAATTATTTCAAAATACTTCTAAACTATGGATGCTCAAATTTATTTGTTGTAGTATTTGTAAATACGGTAAATATTGTGCCTTTGGTAATCTATTCTAGAATATTTATTATACAAACAGCTAAATATTGATTGGAAGAAAGTATGTATAAGCACTTGGTAAGATTCCTTGGAGATCTTGGGTTTTAATCGCATATTATGTTTTTTTCATTAAGCTTGTGATGTCATGATAAGTACAACTTAATTATTTAAATGCTAATGTATCATAAAATATTGTTTAAGTACTACCATAGACATTGAATAGGGTTATACATATACCGTACCGTACTTGAGTAGGTACCTTATCATTATTTTGGCACATATAAAGTATAATTTTAGCTGTAATTGTGACTGCACAAGAATACACCAAACCATGTGTTCAGGTTAATTAATATTTGTTGTGCTGTGACAGTTTTCTTTTCCTTGGAAGATGTCATACGAAGCGGTGCTGAAGTTTTGTACATATGTACCAAGTTTTAAATTAGGAATATGAATGAAAGCTATTGTAAAATGTGTAGAAAACGATCGATTCCATTTCATCTGTAGACAAGTGGGCAATTGCCTCAATTTTGTAACTTACTAACGAGATACAATATAAATTGTTGAAATTTAGATGCTTCTTCATTTTAATTTGTATTGCATCCCTGAGTTTGTTCGAGTACCTAACCATAATTCAATCTCCAATTCAATTACATTATGAGTGTGTAGGTACACTCAACAAAACATAAAACGATATTTGAACAAATCGGATTGTCTGCTTTGTCAGGATCCTTGACAATTAATCCTTGTCATTGTCAACAAAAGCAGAGCTCCCCTACTTGAGTTCGATGACAAGTTAGTAGTTTACTATAGACTTCATCAGATGATGCCATCAAATATTTTTCAGTCAATCGATATCTTTCGAATACTGTTTTATCTTTTGTTGAGTGTACAAGATAAGTATTGAAAGTCTTGACGTTTGACCCCTGACAACTATCAGTTTACTAAATAATATTTCAATCGGAAGTAAACATATAAAAAATTGCCTATTATGGAGTAATTAATGTACAAGTAACGGTATTATTGTAATTTTATTTCTTACATTGAAGACATTTTGCTGCTTATAATTTTTTCAGCAAATGTAAATTAAAATTCAGTCATACATCAGCTATAAATAATGCCATTCTGCCATTACTTATTAGTTACTTCTTAATTTGAAGTTGATCAATTGGGTGGATTTCTCTTTTCTTCTTCATTCATAAAGGACTCGAATGTTAAAAATATCCTATAAAGATGTTATTGTCCGCAGTGTAGGACAAAAAAAATTGACATAATAATCTATCTACTTATGTACTTAGTAAAAAAATAATTTGTTTGCAATTAATGTTGATACAACAAGATCAAAAGGAGGTGCCTTTATAATAAACTCTGCAAAAAAAAACCTTTACAAAACGCATTTAGAAAATTATGTAAAAGTCATCTTATGAAACTTGATATGAATGGACCCAGCAGCTAATCTGTAGGAGTTCTTAGCAGTTGCCAGTCTGTACGCATGACACATGTGGTGGAATAGTGCACGAACATTTCTGACACGTCTTCTCCGATGAGACGGAATCTCCCACATTGAGAGTAAGGCTACCGAACTTGCATTGGGCTGGAAATAAAAAGCAGTAGTAATCAGGAGTTTATAATCAAGCTCAGACATAAGATTGATAGAATAGCTCACGTACTTGCAACAGAAGACTTCTTGCCCGTTGCTGCGACAACTTGATCGGTAGCAGCAGCTGCAAAGCAAATGTCCGATAAGAATTTGACAGGTACAAGCTGATGATCATCAAATCATCGCATCGATTTCACAATTGTTCATTCACTGAATCTAATAGAAGTGAAATATCTTTTTGCAATACATGAACTTAACTTGGATAATTAGAATGTGTCTCTGTAACTTGACCCACAAGTCAAATAAGAAATTGCTCAATGTGACATTAAGTTATCAAGATAGATAATTATTAATTACTAATATTTAAAAACTTACGACAACGCCAACCAATGGGACAACAACGCTTGGTCCCGAAGAAGATGGGGGCACATCCGTTGTGGATATTATCTCCGTAGTGAATCTCAATTCCACAACTTATTTCAGAACACCATGGTCCATTGAGTGTTCCTGCCAAACGAAATAGAATCTAAGTAATTCGTTTTAGAGTCTTTTAAGATTTGGAGTACCTAATCGAAACAGCTTTCAGAAACATGCTTTTCTTTTACCACTGATGGCACCACAAACTCATTCTGTGTAAAAAGCATTTGTGCAACTGCAGACTTGAACTTTTCAGAGTAAGTAAATTCGTTATTACCATCATATCCTTGCTGACAGATGCACTTCTTGCACGGAGCGGTGGCTGGGTAAAATTGTTGTCCTTTAACGTAGGTCTTGCCTTCGTACTCGCAAGTCACTGTATCCTTAGCAGTAGGGGCAGTAGCGTTTGCTGTGTCTTCTGTAATTGACACAAATGCTGTTATGTGCTCTTGCTTCAATCATGAAACAAACTCGGTCTTGTACTCACTCACCACAGTGTGTTCCTGTTGAGCAGCATTGTCCCGGGGTGTAAGTGCGCACACAGTTGGGCGGAGTGCGGTCTCCAAACAGCTCGGGGCACTCGCTTGTTACGCATCTCAAGCTGGCACTGAATTAAATGACACAGATTAAATTTTATCATAAATTAGTTTGGGAAAGTATAGAAAATAAATTGATCAAAAAACATACAAGAGAAAATAAGTTGCAGCAGAATCAATTATTTTATCTTTTCTTCGTAACAAAATGAAGTTGATTTTAAAACAAAAAATTACTGAATTTGGACTGTAAATTTCGTGTTATGAAATGCCAGCCTAGCCGAAATGTACTCTTGGACACTCAAAAGTTAAAATTTTCATTCATAAATATGATATTTAAATTCAGTGAACATTTTGGTAGGAAAACGGTACTCTTCCTGTGGAGTGAAGTTATTTTTATCAACCAACAATGATGTGTCATGCTTGGTCATGGCTAGACATTGAATAGGGTTCGGCTTGATACAATGTCTATGATCATGGTTTTATAATAAAATATGACATCACTTCTGAGGAACACTGTTACCCCGCCAAAATGTACCCTGAATTTATATTTCATAATAATGTATACCTACAAATTTGAAAATAGTTTTTCCTACAAATATTTTGAAATTTTGAAATTTTCAACTTCCCTGTTTTGCTCGTTATATTTTCCTAAGTATGTACGCTCGGCCAAACAAAACTTGAACATTGACCAAATTTGAATGACTGCTGGTCGTCCCATCATAACCAATCAAAGCTTGTTATAATCATTGAATGTGAGGTCACCTACTAGATCAGTGAGACAATGAGATCGCTTAGACTGACTTCTGATGGTGCGATCTTACATTTATCAGCCTATCAGATTTATTGTAGTTCAAGTTTTGTTTGGCCAAGTGTACCTACCACTTTAGGTGCCATATTACCATTAGTTGAATCTTCAGTTTATAGTTAAGCTAAGCTCCACTTCGAGAAATGTGGTGTATTACCTGTATTGCGGGCTGGGGCATAGCTTAAAAATTTTCAGTCAATTGTATCCTGAGATTAATTTAAACTGAGGAAATAAGTTCCCGACCCTAATTGCAGTATATAATGGTAATTACACAGAGTTTTCTGAAGTGGAGCTTAAACTATAATGGTAATACCGGCCATTAGTAAGTTAAAACTTGTATTGAATTTGTGGAGTGTGAGTTTGACCTTGAGTTTTTTAATCGATTTTTATCAATCTTTTACCAATGTAATAAACCATTTTAAATATTATCTCGGTGGCTCTGCTTTCTAAGAAAAATCAGATGCAGTATTATTTCCAGACACCTTTGTCCCTGTTTATCCTATTGTTGAAACAGGGACTAAGGTGTCTGGAAATCAAACTGCATATGATTTTTCTCAGAAAGCAGAGCGACCGAGATAATATTTAAAATGGTCTATTGTTAACAAAATAGGGCTTTGTACGCGTATTCAGAACAGTTCAATGAAAATAATTTCATAGTTTGGAATAAGTTCTATGTTTTATTTTGTCCAACAGATGTTTAGTGCCACAATTTTACTAATTTTCGGGCACTAAACACCTGTTGGACAAAATAAAACTTATAACTTATTCCAAACTATGAAATTATTTTTATTTAACTGTTCTGAATACGCCTACAAAGCCCTATTTTGTTTTAAAAATAACTCTTCAAGGACACGCTGACAGCAGAGTTTGAGACGCGTTTTGGCGTACTTCTCGAAACAGGGTTCATGTGGGTTAGTTGGTAGGGCGCAGAATAGATCTAGGTCTCAATAGCGAGGCAAATGTTGGAAAGGTTCGCTACTAATGTGCCACGACCGCCTCCTAGTCCTTTCTACTTTCTATAAGTCAAGTCGGGTATTTTCATGCCTATATAGGTACTATAGATTAGGGGGCTGTTCATATTTAACGTGAAGGTGTCTCTAAATTTATATTCAGATCAGGGAAATATATTCCGAAAACACTCCAACACTCTTTTAGGTTTATTCACTTGGTGTCGTCTTTTTCACAAAATTTTGTCTGCCCACCCATATTTTTCGTCCTAGTGCGGCGCCTGGCTTTGCGCCCTGGATCCACTTGGTAGATGGGGGGGTGGGGGGGGGGGGGGCCCACTGTCTTTGAAGCAAAATATTTTCTTGTCATTATTATTTAAAATGTACTATCCCTCCCTACACATTTATATCCCATGCGCCTGCCCTGCAATCATTCCCACCATCCTCCGCCCATAGTACTATGTTGCAGCCGGTATTTAGACACCTCATGTTGCAAACTTCAACTATTTATAATAAATGTGAAAACCATGGCGAGATAAAATTCAAACGCTCACAGTGGGCCAAATGTGAGGCAAACGCACTGTGGGACACAGGGGTCACCCACAACCTGGCTGGCGATCCTAGCTCCTGGTGCATATTGCTGTCCTTTCAGATGGCACTTGTCCTTGTTCGTCGCTCGGTTGGCCAACGTCGCTGGGTTGGCCAACGTCGCTGAAACCAAGATGTTGTCTCAGTACGAGCCCGAGGGTGTGACCGCACGCCACTGCTACTCACATTCACAGTCGAAACTGACTGGACAGCACGCGCCTGCCGGCTGCACGGGGCTGCAGCCCAACTCCGTGTAGTACTTGATCTGACTTTTCTGACACGAACACTGGTCGCCCGCCACTGCAAACAGTCGCAGAAAACAACAACTAATAAGCCTTTCCATTTCGTATTTCAGGATTATAAATAACATAGAATAGATAGAATATTTGAGCGAGCGAAGCGAGCGTCTCCTTTTGGCTCTTTTGGCACGGACCTCTGTTTTTTTTTTGATTTTTTTTTTGATTTTTTGGCTGCTACCTGGAGCAATGGAAGTTGCACCGTTTCACCGATCGATCTGAAATTTTGCACACATGTAGAGACAACCTTTTCTGTTTGCTGACCCTAATTTTTTTTGAAATCCATTGATTGGTTGAAATTTAAATAAACATCTCCTGATAGGCTAAAAAATGAAAATGGACTTCGACAAATGTGATCGACCTTATATTTTGCATGGTCATTAACACCATCATTGTCTCTTATTTTACAAATTTTCAGCCAAATCCTCCCATTGGTTAAAATTTAAAAAAATATTTCATGTGCTTTTTGAAATTTAAACCAGAACCGTTTGACCGATCAACTTGAAAATTTGCATGGTCATCGGGTCCAACATCATCTGTATTGTTGACAATTTTCAGACTAAACTGTGTTTAAATTCAAAAGTTATTGACAGTTTACGGCTATTTTGCGTGTTGGCTATCATATTTCTCGAATTTCATATTTCACGGCATCTTCGAATCTTCACTTCAAGGTTGTTAGAGCAGAAACTTTCAAACGAATATTATGAAACTGATATGACCGTTTAAAATTTTTTTGAACGATATCCTGTGATTTTTGGAAGTTAACAAGGAATCGTTCAATCATAAAGATCAATCGATCAACTTAAAACTTTGCATGGTTATTGGGACCTATATTTTAGGAATTGTTGGATATTTTCATACAAGTCTGTAACGAAATTAAAGAATTATTGGCTTTTAAGGACATTTTCGATAAACAGAATTTCGGTTCGAGGTGTTGCGCGTTATCCGTGCTCGCTCATCAACGCGTTACTCATAGCGTTTTCCTAGTATATTTATATGTATATTCGTCCATTTACTACCTATCTATCAGTGTATGCTTCTGCAAAGGTTCCACTGCACTCTTTAGGTATAAAATATATGTATTATCGTCAGCACAGCCTATACCTATACGGACCAAACAATGTGGTAGACTCATTGAATATTAAGGATTTATCATTTAATATTCAATTGTAAAATTATCGAGGACAAGGTATCCCATCCTAGAAGGTTATTGATCACAATATAAAAGTGAAACGTGATATCCGATGCGCAAGTCTCTTTATCGGCTTCTATTATAATTTTAATAATAAGAAATAATAGGTAATCGGCTTGTCTCATGTTTGATAATCACTATTTATTTTTGGAATAGTTTTGGCATTTAAATTAACTCCTTTTTTCATATCATTAATTTTATCAACTGTCGTGATTGATATTTTAACTCGATGTTTGGCTGTGTTTTTGCGCTACTAGATGTTTGTTTTGAACCATAATAATTTGAATATTGACTATACTATCCTATCGTCATCCCTACTTCAAGACGACTTCTGCAAGATTGATGTCACTTCATCTTTACCCGATACAATCTATAATAATAGCTCATGGCCGATTTGGGATGAAATATTGAAATCTCTCTAAGATGAGCGGACCTTGGAACACCCGGTGTGGTCACTGGTTCCAGGCAGGGTTAGGAGATCATTGATATGCATTGCATGGACCGTGGACGCATCTTTCATTAGCATAACAAGTCCCAGTCAGTGTCCTATGTTTCTCCCGACGTTTTGGTGGCCAAACTACAGTTCTGAAGCAACAAGACTTACGACAAAATTCCCAGAGAAAATATAGAATGATAGACGTTCTAGTTGATAATTTACAAATATATTACGCCGTACAAGAACACAAACATTCAAATTTCTTTCACGAGTCATGTTACCCTATTAGCGAAACGCGAAGTTTTTGTGTCCGTCCGTGGGTGTTCAATCAATATTGAAAATAAAATTGCAAATACGACAATTCATAAAGGTATTTGAAAGAAATGGATTGTCTGAAAAAAATGTGATGGCATCATCTGATGAAGTCTATACTTACTCGTCACCTACCTCTAGTAGGTGAGCTCTGATTTCATTGATAATAACAAGGATTGATTGTCAATGAACCTGACCAGCAGCCAATCTGTTTCGTTCAAATAGAATAGAATAGAATAGAATAGAAGCATTTTTATTCGTAATAATGCAAAAAGGTGTACATTCAATATTTTATTCTGTTGGATTATTGATCTTCCATGCAACCTGCGTTTTATGAATTGTCGAGTGTACCTACGTAAATATCATTCGAAACTAATGTTCATTAGGTACATAATTTATAAAGTTACATCATTCAAGGGGTATTGCTTAAAACCAACAAATTTGTGACTAAGTTTCATTCTTTTAGCTATAAATCAATTATCAAGCAATGTTAATGCAAATTTTCACAAATTAATATTTTTTAATTTTTATGCAAATTTAAACAAATTAAATTTTTAATTTTGATAATTAATTTATTTTAATAGAATACTTATGTTTGTTTGATGTGACGTATATGTAATATATTGGGCGTCGTTACGTGAACTCACCTGTGGCGAGCACCGCCATACAGACGAGTAGGAGCTTCATGTTGTTGCCGTGGACGACGAGAGCAGACTGACGTCAACTTCTCCGCGCAGTCGAGTCAACACAAAAGTCAACCACCATGCTAGCGAGCCGTAGCGAGCAAACGTTTTCATCAAGACAAAAATGTTTTACGCGCACATACGACGTAGTTTGCACATTGACTAACAACATCATTATTTCAAAATACTACTAAACTAATGGAAGTTAAAATTTATTTTTTGTAGTATTTGTAAGTATGGTACTTATTGTGCCTTTCTGTGGTAATCTATTGTAGAATATATATATATATATATATTATACAAACAGCTAAATATTGATTGGAAGGAAGTATGGTTTCAATTTTAATCGTTTGGTAATATTCCTTGAAGATCTTAGGTTTTAAACACATATTATGTTTTGTTTACATTATACTGATAAGTACAATAACCAAATTATTTAAATGCAAATATCATAAAATACCATACCGTACTTGAGTATAGCAGTGCTGTGATTAGATTATTTGATTTTTATCTAGATAAAGATAACATACCAAAAATGTATCTAGATAAAATAATAGACAATTTCCAAGAAATCATCTAGATAATAGATAAAGATAAATTATCTGGATAATTGTAATAGATAATAGATTAAAAAAAATATATATTACTGTTCCCTAATAATTTTAGAATCACAAATTCGGAACTGTAGTTTTTTTTAAATTGGGCAGTCAAAACAAGCCAACTTACGGCCGGTCTTTCAATAGTCTGCTAAAAACCAATAGTTAAGCTATAATCGGTCATTCGAGGATTTTCATTGGTGGTTGCCATGCCAATATAGTCCTAATTGACTGTTTAATTAAAAGTTAGCAAGGCATTGGAAGAGGCGACTAAACGGAGATGATTTTCCTATTTCATCATATTTGAGGGTCGTGCATGTTCATACACACACATGCATTTTGAATTGATATTTTTTATCTAGATATTTGCCAATAGATAACAATATTTTTTCTAGATAAAGATAAAGAAACCCAATTATTTAATTATCTAGATACCTAAGATAATAGATACAAAATAATTATCTAGATAATTTTAATTTTATCTAGATAAGTCACGACACTGTTGAGCAGGTACCTTATCATTATTTTGGCACATAAAGTTGTTGTGTTGTGCTGTGTCAGTTAGTTAGTTTTCTTTTCCTTGGAAGACGTCATACGAAGCGGTGCTGAAGTTTTGTACATATGTACCAAGTTTTAAATTAGGAATGAATGAAAGCTACTGTAAGATGTGTAGAAAACGATCGATTCCATTTCATCTGTAGACAAGTGGGCAAAGTGCCTCAATTTTGTAACTTACTAACGAGATACAATATAAATTGTTGACATTTAGATGCTTCTTGATTTTAATTTGCATTGCATCCCTGAATTTGTTCGAGTACCTAACCATAATTCAATCTCCAATTAAATTACAAATGAGTGTGTAGGTACACTCAACAAAACATAAAACGATATTTGAACAAATCGGATTGGCTGCTTTGTCAGGATCCTTGACAATTAATCCTTGTTATTATCAACAAAATCAGAGCTTCCCTACTAATACCCTAAAAAAGTCAATTTATTTATTGTATTTAAGGGTCAAGACTTGAGTAAACATTTATGTATGTAGACTATGATATGGAAAAAAAACTTCACAGACTTCTTCTCAAACTTGAGTTATAGATGACAAGTTATATTTCATCGGATGATGCCTCATCGGATGAAATCTTTTTCAGCCAATATATTTCTTTCGATTACTGTTTTATCTTTTGTTGAGTGTACTTAAGTATTGAAAATCTTGAGGTTTGACCCCTGACAACTATCAGTATACTAAATCCCCATAAAAAAACACTTTGTGTAAAAATAACAGCCAAGTCTCTTCAACTAAAAAAAATATTATGAAATCTAAAAATTCTGCACTGAAAAGTAGTGATATCAAAAAATGAGCCAAGTCAAAACTTTATTTGAAAATCAAAAAATACATGGCGCATCGTGTATATAAATAGCTTGGTAGTATAGGCCAATTATAAAATATACATCAAATATACATATATATAGTATACCTATAATGCCCTAAAAAAACGATGCGCCAAGTATTTTTTGATTTTCAAATAAAGTTTTGACTTGGCTAATTTTTTGATATCACTACTTTTCAGTGCAGAATTTTTAGATTTCATATTATTTTTTTTAGTTGAAGAGACTTGGCTGTTATTTTTACACAAAGTGTTTTTATGGGGATATCACTCCTTTTTTTAGTTTATTCTAACAACTTGTGACAATCGAATGAACAAATACTAAATCCTTTAAAAAAATCACCATTTACAATTTAGCTATTTTCATGAAGCACAGGTTTCATTCCAATCGGTCAACCAAGTTCCGAGATAAGGCAACACTTCGGTTTTCAAAATGGCTGCTGAACTTTCTGCACTGTCACATAGAATTTATAGCTATAAATGATGTGTATCAATTTTAACTTTCTGAATATGTATTTATTGTATAGGAGAGGATTATAATAATTAATAAATTTGAATGACTTCATTTCCGGTCTCATAAATAGGAAAATTCTTGTTTGACTGTTCCTATTCCATAGAGATGGCCTTCCATTTCGTTTGGCGCTAGTTTCATACCGATATGTCAACCAGTTTTCGAGATATGACGTTACTTCCTGTTTCAAAATGGCTGCTGAAATCACTGACCCCTTGAATTATAATTTAAACATGATTACATTTTATTATAATCTGTCTCAAATAGTATATGTATTGCATCAAAATGTAAATTTGTAAGATTTATAAATATGTGACGTCATTTCCGGTTTCGGTATGGTAAACTGCAAATATTATTGATGATAATACATGAAGTTGACCGTGTAAATTGCTTAGCGCTGGTTTCGTTCAAATCTATTGAGCCGTTATTGAGATATGATGTCACTTCCGGGTTCAAAATGGCGGCTTCCGGTTGGTTTTATAACAAGTCAATTCAGATATCAGCAGTACATACGTTACATAAATATAAAAATAATCGGATCAAATTTGTTGCCGAAATGCCAATCGATGTATTGCAAATTTCATGACGTCATTTCCGGTTTCGTTAACATAAATTTTAGTCTGTTGCTATTGATAATCCATATAGATGACCGTCCGAATCGTTTGGCGCAAATTTCGTTCCAATCGGTCGAGCCGTTGTTGAGATATGACGTCACTTCCGGTTTCAAAATGGCGGCACAAAAAAAGTCAAAGGGGGGAGGGCAAATCAGACGCCAAAAGTGCACACGTGGTAAAAATTTGAGATCAATTGGTTTAGCCGTTTAGGCTGTGGCCTGTTTACCGGATTCTAGCTCCAGCCTACTACTACTGAGATTATTACTGAAAACCGCCCTAAAACACGATTTTCACGGCCCTCTAGCTCGCAAAGGGCGTAACCTATTGTTCCCAAATTTGGTATATGTGGTGGGGTGGGCCATAGCTCGAAATTAAGATATTTCGCAACAATGTGAGATAACACTAGACTACACTAGATAACATTTCAATCGGAAGTAAACATATAAAAAAAATTCTTTTATGGGGGTAATTAATGCACAAGTAGGTAACGTTGTTATAATAATTTTATTTTTTCCATTGAAGGCATTTTGCTGCTGGAACTGGAATGCATATAATTTATTCAGAAATTATGAATTAAAATCAGTCATACATCAGCAATAAAATAATTATGTAAAATTTAAAATATCTTTTAATGTGTCATTGTCATCAGAGTTGTACAAAATAAAAACATTGACACAATAATCTATATCTACTACTTAGTAAAAATAAAATATTGATACAAACAGAACAAAAGAAGGTACCTTTAGAATAAACTCTGCAAAACAATTTTCTTTACAAATCACATAAAATTATGTATAAGTCATCTTATGAAACTTGATATGAATGGACCCAACAGCTGATCTGTAGGAGCTACCTCTATGGTAGGAGTTCTTAGCAGTAGCCAGTCTGTACGCAAGACACATGTGGTGGAATAGTGCAAGAACATTTCTGACACGTCTTCTCCGAAGAGACGGAATCTCTCACATTGAGAGTAAGGCTACCGAACTTGCATTGGGCTGGAAATAAAAAGCAGTAGTAATCAGGAGTTTAATATCAAACTCAGACATAAGATTGATAGAATAGCTCACGTACTTGCAACAGAAGACTTCTTGCCCGTTGCTGCGACAACTTGATCGGTAGCAGCAGCTGCAAAGCAAATGTCCAATAAGACTTTGACAGGTACAAGCTGATGATCATCAAATCATCGCATTGATTTCAAAATTGTTCATTCACTGAATCTAATAGAAGTGAAATAACTTTTTGCAATACATTAACTTGGACAATTTGAATAATTGTGTTAGTGTAAGTTGACCCACAAGTCAAAAAGGCAATAGGGCAATGTCAAGATAGATAATTATTAATTACTTATATTTAATAACTTACGACATCGCCAACCAATGGGACAACAACCCTTGGTCCCGAAGAAGATGGGGGCACATCCGTTGTGAATATTATCTCCGTAGTGAATCTCAATTCCACAACTTATTTCAGAACACCATGGTCCATTGAGTGTTCCTGCCAAATGAAATAGAATCTAAGTCATTCCTATTAGAGTCTTTTAAGATTTGGAGTACCTAATCGAAACAGCTTTCAGAAACATGCTTTTCTTTTACCACTGATGGCACCACAAACTCATTCTGTGTAAAAAGCATTTGTGCAACTGCAGACTTGAACTTTTCAGAGTAAGTAAATTCGTTATTACCATCATATCCTTGCTGACAGATGCACTTCTTGCACGGAGCGGTGGCTGGGTAGAATTGTTGTCCTTTAACGTAGGTCTTGCCTTCGTACTCGCAAGTCACTGTATCCTTAGCAGTAGGGGCAGTAGCGTTTGCTGCGTCTTCTGTAATTGACACAAATGCTGTTATGTGCTCTTGCTTCAATCATGAAACAAACTCGGTCTTGTACTCACTCACCACAGTGTGTTCCTGTTGAGCAGCATTGTCCCGGGGTGTAAGTGCGCACACAGTTGGGCGGAGTGCGGTCTCCAAACAGCTCGGGGCACTCGCTTGTTACGCATCTCAAGCTGGCACTGAATTAAATGACACAGATTAAATTTTATCATAAATTAGTTTGGGAAAGTATAGAAAATAAATTGATCAAAAAACATACAAGAGAAAATAAGTTGCAGCAGAATCAATTATTTTATCTTTTCTTCGTAACAAAATGCAGTTGAATTTTAAAAAAAAATTACCTAATTAGTAATTTATAGATTGTATGTACTCATAATTCTGTTGAAAGCCGCCTTAATTTGTTCTCTACTTAAAACACATCTCAAACACATCTCAAAAAAAAATAAAAACTTCTCGTGTTTAAGTTTCTGAGATAAATTGTGATTCCTCCCCCATGTTATCTAATGGCAGCGAAGTAAAATCGTGTCACATTTTGGCTAATAATGATCTAATTTCGATCTATTCCCAACTTTGAAAAAAATACTTATTTTCTGGTAGATAGTTGGACATTCTACAATGGGAAAAAATGAACACGATACCAATGTGTGTTATTTTTAAAGTTATAAACCAAAAAAGATATGATTTTCCTATACCTACTGTGTTAAAGTTTTGTTCATTCTCGGAAGGCAATAAATTGTATAACCTTTGACAGTGTTCTTTTATACGTAAATCTAGTTGAAATGTTGAAAAAAAATCAGTTTACATTTTGGTAGGAACGTAGGAAAACGGTATTCCTGTCGAGTGATGTCATTGTCACTTTAATTAACCAACAATGAAGTGTCATGGTTGGTATAAAATATGACATCGCTCGTTAGGAATACTGTTTCCCCGCCAAAATATACACTGAATTTAAATTTCATATTAAAGTATACCGACAAATTTAAACTTTCGAGTGTAAAAATTGTGTTTTACCAACATTTATTTTATTATTTTGAAATGTGCAATTCCCTATTTTCCTTGATATAAGTATTTCCCTAAGTACCAATTTAGTAAGTTAAGACTTGTCTTGAATTTGAGAGTTTGAAACGCGTTTTGGCGTATTACTCGAAACAGGTTTCATGTGGGTTAGTTGCTTTACGGTTGGTATCTCAGTAGCGAGGCAAATGTTGGGAACGTTCGCTTCGCTACTATTGAGCCACGACCGCCTCCTTTCCACTTTAAACTCCCTTTAAAAGATGCGTTGGAATAGGGTGGGGGCATTCCCTCCCCCATTTTTTCAATATAAACTTTGTTATTGGTAATAATTATCTGTTTTTTTATTGATCTGTTTTGTCATATGACTGTTGTTGGAGTCAATTGCCACCCAGTTCCGTTATTATCGGTTCAGCCGTTTTCAAGATGATGCTACTTCCGGTTTCAAAATGACGTCCCAAATCTCTCTCTGGGCTAGGTTTTATCAGGCGCCAAAATTCTATTAGTGACAACATTTCCTGATCAAACAGTTCTGCCGTTATGCCGATAATTGCGTTATATTGATGTTTAATTTTTCATATAATTTGATTAAAATTTTGTTTGACAACAAATTGTAGATGCGTGGTGAACTTTTGATCATATTCATTCACAAAATATTAGGCTTTATTACCAATATTTTCCTGTAAAAACGTTTATTCTAGCTCCTTTAGCTACGTCACTACGACTAATTATTTAAATGACATAATTTTATTAAATAATTGAATAAATAAAAAAATAATTAATATTTTCGCCAAATTTTTTCTTGAGTATTGTATCTTAATATAGTACATACTATTTATTGAAAACAAATATCAAAATGTGTTCAGTGATTCTTAAAAAAATTATTTTATGTTCTCAAAATTTGAACTTTACACGTAATTTTGGGCAATTTCCCTTCATATCTGTGCGTAAAACATTTTTTTTGTTGTAATCAGCGAATTTTTCTGAATAAGGTCTAATGAAAAAGACAAATCTTGCAATTTGTCCCGGGTTCGGCCTGTTTTTAGCCTTCGTTGCTTGGCCTAATAGTATTCAAATTGCGTAGAAAGAAACGTACCAAATTCATTCTGATATTCAAAACTTTTACTGGGCTTTGCGTCCTGAATCCACATAGTACTGGGACCCCGCCCCCAGAGCCCACTGTTTTTGAAAGCAATTATATTTTCCTGTCATTGTTATTTCAAACAAATGTACTATCCCTCCCTACACATTTATTTATATCCTATGCGCCTCCCCTGTAATGATCCCCACCATCCTCCGCCCATAGCCCATAGTATGTTGCAGCCGGTATTTAGACACCTCATGTTGCAAATTTCAACTATACATAATAATGTGTAAACCATGGCGAGATAAAATTCAACACTCACAGTGGACCAAATTTGTTGCAAATGCACTCGGGCACACAGGGGTTACCCACCACCGCGCTGGAGATCCTAGCTCCTGGTGCGTATTGCTGTCCTTTCAGATGGCACTTGTCCTTGTTCGTCGCTCGGTTGGCCAACGCCGCTGAAACCAAGATGTTGTGTCAGTACGAGCCCGAGGGTGTGACCGCACGCCACTGCTACTCACATTCACAGTCGAAACTGACTGGACAGCACGCGCCTGCCGGCTGCACGGGACTGCAGCCCAACTCCGTGTAGTACTTGATCTGACTTTTCTGACACGCACACTGGTCGCCCGCCACTGCAAACAGTCGCAGAAAACAACAACTAATAAGCCTTTCCATTTCGTATTTCAGGATTATAAATAACATAGAATAAATAGAATATTATATTATATTCGTCCATTTACTATCTATCAGTGTATGCTTCTGCAAAGGTTCCACACTATTTATGTATAAAAGATAATACCTATCGTCAGTATAGCCTATACCTACGGACCAAACAATGTGGTAGACTCATTGAATAATTAAGGATTTAATATTCAATTGTAAAATTAACGAGGAAAAGGTAGCCCATCCAAGAAGGTTATTGATCACGATATAAAAGTGAAACGTGATGTTAAAGACCGTGCGCAAATCTGATCGGTTGATCGGTTTCTATTAATATTTTAATAATACTAGGAAAACGCTCAGTGTAACACGTTGATGAGCGAGCACGGGTACGTGCAAATTCTCGAACCGGAAATGCGTACACAACGCACATAAAACATATACTCGTACATCCATATTGAATTAAAATATGAGCCACTCAATCAACATAAAAGTATAATATGCTTTTAATCGAAACTTGAAAATAGCATCTAAGCACCCTGGTACTAATCAGATTCAATTCAATTGGCACCAGTGCCAAATGTTTTCCAATTGGAAAACATTCTTTTCGATACTTCATTTCTGACAGCTATTAAAAATATCAATAAGTTCATATGTTCTTAACTAATTAGGATGAAAAGTTTTAAAATAAGAGACTATGTTGGTCTTACTGACCATGCAAAATATGAGTTTGATCAGATTTATCGAAGACAATTTTATTTTTTAACCTATCGGGAGATGTTTATTTAAATTTTAACCAACGAATGGATTTAAAAAAAAATATGGTGTGCAAACAGAAAAGTTTGTCTCTGTGCAAAATTTTAGCTCGATCGAAGAAAAACTGTGATTTGTATAGCCTCAGGTAGCAGAAAAAAAACACACACAAAAAATAACAAATAAATAAACAGAGGTCCGTGCCAAAGGATCCAAAGGGGACGCTCGCTCAATGAAATAATAGGAATCCTGCTCGTGACATCACAGTGGTAGAAAAATGGAGGCTGCTATGGTAGGGGAAATGTGTCAAAGCTATAATTAATAGCTATAAATCATATTTATCAGATGAATATTTAACTTGAACATGTGTATGGATAAATATTGCGTATTATTATTAGCTTGTACTTACTTAAATATCTTTCTTTCACAAGTAATCACTCTAAATATGAGATTTGGATTGCCGCTGTCAGATTTGTTTATTCCCTACTTTTGTATAGGTTACTATAGCAACCTTTTCTCACGCAGGATGCCTATAGGTAATCGGCTTGTCTCATATTTGATAAAAATAGGTTTGGCATTTCCATATCATTAATTTTTTATATTTTTACTCGACGTTAGGCTGTGTTTTTGCGCTACTAGATGTTTGTTTTGAACCATAATAATTTGAATAATGACTATACTATAGTCATCCCTACTTCAAGACGACTTCTGCAAGATTGATGTCACTTCATCTTTACCCGATACAATCTATAATAATAGCTCATGGCCGGTTTGGGATAAAATATTGAAATCTCTCTAAGATGAGCGGACCTTGGAACACCCGGTGTGATCACTGGTTCGAGGTAGGGTTAGGAGATCATTGATATGCATTGCATGGACGCTTCTTTCATTAGCATAACAAGTCCCAGTCAGTGTCCTATGTTACTCCCGACGTTTTGGTGGCCAAACTATACAGTTCTGAAGCAACAAGACTTACGACACTTCCAGAGAAAATATAGAATGATAGACTTTCTATTTGATAATTACAAATATATCAAGTACACGGAATACCACGACATTCAAATTTCACGAGTCATGTTACCCTTAGCGAAACGCAAAATTTTTGTGTCCGTCCGTGGGTGTTCAATTAATTTTGAAAATAAAAGTGCAAATACACTTGCGCATATACGTTTTGGCCTTCAATGATTGCAATCGTACCATGGCGTTAGTACATACTACCTACCATAGTATACCCATAACTACCCATAGTATGTTTTCATGTTAGTTTATGTAGCTCTGTAAAACAACATGCTAATAAAGATTCCTTGACTACTACTACATGGCATATCAATCGTTGCATATCAAAGCTCCATGACAATATATAGGTATACACAGTGTTTCAAGAAAAAATAAAATTGTAAATCGCAACGTACGTAAATATAATTCGAAACTAATGTTCATTACATTATTTATAAAGCTACCAACAAATTCGTGACTTAGTTCCATTTTTTGGCTATAAATCAATTATCAATCAATTTTTATACAAATTTGCAGAAATTCATATTTTTAATTTTTAATCATTCAATTATTTTGATAGAATACTTCTGTTTGTTTTGACGTATGTATATTATATTGGGTTGGGAGTCACACGTTTCCTCACACTTGCTTGAATACTCCGCCCACGCGTTATCAAAACAAATGTCTAATCAATGTATATATTAGGTAAATAGAAATGTGATGACATACGTCACATACCACTTCACCATGAAATGTGATAACGCCAGATAAGCTGGCTGGCATCTAGTTGCTGCGAGAAGCCCGTATTCTTCGATCTGAGAACATGAATGGCAACTCGCCGCAATGTTACGTGAACTCACCTGTGGCGAGCACCGCCATGCAGACGAGTAGGAGCTTCATGTTGTTGCCGTGGACGACGAGAGCAGACTGACGTCAACTTCTCCGCGCTAGTCGTAATGGCGAGTGTTCGCGCTCACGTGACTGTCAAGGTGTCACCTCGACGCGGCTCATTGTTGTACTAATTACAGCCGTCATGTCGCGTTCGCCCGGTTTCCGTAAACATCGCCAACTACCAATTAAAACTCTTTGGTTCAATTCATCCGACCTTGACGCATGCACATTTTCATGGAAATATTTCGCATTTTCTTTTTGTTTGGAAACAATAACAAAACATTGGCTGAGTCCAGTTTACACGGTACAATGTTTCTTTCAATTCCTAACTAGTTAATTTGGTTCAATTTGTTGTTCAATTTTTTAATTGCTTCGTTTACTTACATTGAATCAAACAATGTAACCACTAACCATGCATTTTAACCATCCATGAATTGAATGAAACATTGATTATTGAACAGAAGGAAACTAGGCTTTAGGCATCTTTATTCTTTACGCTGCAGTTAGTCTTACGGGAGCGAACACACGAGACGCGCAAAAGACGCGCGTGTAAAACTCCCCAGGGCGCAAATGAGCGCAAATGAGCGATTAAAAGTCGCCCGTGTGTTTGCAGCCTAGAGTCCCACATGATGCATCAAACCTTAGATAAAAACGCATCACAAAAACGCTCTTAAACGGCCAATTACGTACTTAATTGTGAATATCATCATTTGATTTCGCAGCCATTGCAAATAAGTTTTAGTTTGCTAGTCAGTTATTGAGGCGTCGGCGTCGATGAGCTGTTTTCACGGCCAGCGTCGTTATGTGTGAAAATCCTTGACTTGACCGGTAATATTATTTATGTGGGTATTCCCTGTCCTAATGTCATCTCATCTCTCTCTCTCTCTCTCTCTCTCTCTCTCTCTCTCTCTCTCTCTCTCTCTCTCTCTCTCTCTCTCTCTCTCTCTCTTCCTCGCATTGGTGCCAAGGACTGACTTCCTTGTCCCAAAGTCAACACTGGCATTAGCACCATTGGACGGGGACTGGAAATATCAACAGGTACCTATAAAAGAAAGATACGCAGCACTTCACATCTTGTATGCGCAAGCGAAAATAAATATTGAGATGAATCTTAAAGCGAGTTCTGCACACACAGTGCCGGAAAATATACCTCCCCCCTCTCCTCTCCACACCCACACTCGAAGAGTTCACATACTTAGTCCAACGAATTTCTTCGAAAATGTTAACGTCCGAAATAGGTATAAATGGAAAAATATTTTAGGACAAACTTTTGACTTGTAATGGAGCTATCAAATCAAATATAAACAATAGTATTTTTGGTAACTAATTTCTTGTTTTTTGAAATGGCTACAATATTAGTTAGATGGTGAACATAATAGGTATGATTTTATTAGTTTGGGATAATTATATTTTGTATCCAACTCTCCAGATAACGTCGAGCTTTTCAGATAAGGAGTAATCAATGGTATAATTTCTAAAACGTAATAAATGTGAAGGTCGTATACAGCTGTGACGCTCAACAGGGTATAGGGTCTAGATTCTACAACTTTTCGCTTGCTAGAGGAATAGCAATGTGGATAAAGCTTATGGCAAAATCTCTATTTTAGCGAATTCTGCTTATTATATCCCTTTCAGACCCAGACAAAAAATTATTTTTGTAAATATTTGAAAGTTGGATTTTTTCCCCGCCAGAGGCAGGGAAGGCGCAAGGGGTGGGCGCAGGTGGGCGCGCACCCACCCAAAATTGCCTAGTGCCCACTCTCTGCCCACCCAAAAATAATCGAAGATATTTTTATTAATGTATTTGAATTTGAATTTTTGATTATAATTTAATGAAATAAGTAGGTAATTAAATAACACATATTGAATAATTTTCTAAAATTACTCCACATTCAAGTTGTAGGCTGTCAGTGTAAACCTTTAATTTTGGGTAACTCTACAATCCATTCCTATTTTATGTGATATTCCAATCATATTTTTCTCCAAAAGTAGTATTTCAGCATCCCATACATTCGTTTCTATTGATTTAAAAATCCGAAAAACGCCCTGCCATTGCTTTTTTTAACCTAGGAAAAATGATATGCCAACCCCAAATAATTGTCCGCCGCTCACTGCCCACCCTATCAAAAATTCCTGGCGCCGTCCCGGCCAGAGGATTCAGTTTTAAGAAGTGTGACTCATCCAATAAGATTGTTTAGTTCATACATCGATAATCAATAGTTAAGTTATTACCCCACAATTGTGTGGGTGGGTAGCCGAAAGGGTTAAACCGCTCTGCAGGCAGTTATTGAATCGGGCCCCAGGTATGGTTTCCATTGACAAATTACTCGTTGTCAAATGTCTACCCATGTCTAACTACTTAAAACTATTACGTTACTATGAATTTGATCCTTGCAAGTCTGAGTGCCTAAGGTTACTAACCTTAGTCTAACCCAAGGTTTTAAGGTATTTGCTTATGGTTATACCCACTATTATCGTTAGTAATTATTTGTTTTGTATTTTTGCCTGCACTGCCCAGGTCACACGTAGATTAGACTAGGAAAACGCTCAGTGTAACGCGTTGATGAGCGAGCACAGAACATGCAACGTCCCCATAGTAACGATGCACGACACGGCACAAGACGATTTTCTCTGCAATTTTTCAATCTCCATAATACTCTGGACTGGATGAATAACAGATCCATTGTGTCGTGAAGTCTTACCTACATACCTTCTCCAGAAATCTCTTGTGACATCCTATACTAAACTCGTAAAATTACAATTAATACTTGACTGATTCGGCTAACAATATGTAAAATTTAATATTAAGTTGGTCTTGATCACCATGCAAAATTTGAACTTAATGTGAACATTTTTATTGTCGACCAATCAGAAGACATTATTTAAACTTAAACCAATTAGAGGATTTGGCCTTCGTACTGCATCCGATTTTATGCGCTAGCCCAAAAATGCTTTCATTTTACTGTACATTGTGAATAGCTTGGCTGCTCTACAGGCCTTGCCTTGGAACAGAAGGTTAAAGAAGGCAGGGATGACAATTTAGTATACATTTTTCAAGATTATGGAATAAAATGACCTTAAAATGACAAAACTTTTGAAAATAACGACAGATTAGACTTAAAATTGGCAAAAATATCTAAAATGTTGGTACCAATGACCACGCGAAGTTTCAAGTTGATCGGTCAATCTGTTCTAGTTTAAATGTCAAAAATCACATGAAAAATGGTTTTAAATTTGAACCAATAGGAGGATTTGGCTGAAACTTTTTATGATTGGGTACAATGTTGGTTGCATTGTTTTTGCTAAATTTCAAATTGATCGAAGCACCCAATCGAAAGATAATTTTTTTTAAATTTGAACCAATCACGGGAGCCCATTCAAAAACGATCCCAGGGACCGCATAGATTACGTTAGTATGTGTACAAAATTTCAGATCGATTGCTTGAGCGGTTTGACCTGGGCTGTGACCACAAAAAAAAAAAAAAAAAAAAAAAAAAACACACAGAGAAAGTGCCATAAGAGTACCGTGGTGACGCTCGCTACGCTCGCTCAATTAGATTAGATTTATTTTATTTTTAGCAGTTCTGCTATTTAAAAGATATAAATACAGTTGTTAAATACAGTTTATTGTCAAAAACAAGTAGATATAAAATATAATGTAAAATACAAAGATAACAATAAAATACTCAAACAACCGACCAATCAGTCTAAAGGTTTGCACACTCACAATAGTGCCATCTATATACTAAACTAATACAATGCAATGATAATATCACGTCTATAGATGATTACATTTATAAACAATCAGGCAAATCGATCTTGACATTTATCTTATTTTGAAATATTTGTCAAATTATCTCACACAACATAACGAAATGCACGCCGTTACCCCAGAGCGTTTTCCTCTAGTCTCGCTAGAAAGTCATACCTAATTGTTTCTCGCTGGAAACTTCGTAGTAGATAATCCCTGACCCACAGAATCTGTTACAACAGCCTGACCTCTAAGTTGACTTCACGACCTTCTCAAGTGCAATGTCGAGTTAGATAAGTACCTACATAAATATAACAAACGGGTTCATTGCAATATTTAAAAGTTAATTTTTTTTTTTTTTTTTAGCGAAACGTTTGAATGGTTGAAAATGATTAAAGGAGCAAAGTGGTTAAAAAAGCAATAATGGCTGTAACGCCATTATGAAATTTAAGATTCGTTTGTCCAAACAAGTTGATATTTTGCATGGTCATCAAGCTCAACAAGTCATATCATTGAGCGAGCGTAGCGAGCGTCACCACGGTACTCTTATGGCACTTTCTCTGTGTGTGTTTTTTTTTTGCCTGCACTGCCCAGGTTAAGCCCGATGCACAATTGACGCAGACGGACGACGCAGACGGACGACGCGGACGGACGACGGAGACGGATACGATGTTAGGTATGACATATTCACTCTGGCTGTTCACAATCGGACGCGGACGGACGACGACTTTAACATTGTATCATCCGTCTCCGTCGTCCGTCCGCGTCGTCCGTTGCGTCAATTGTGCATCGGCCTTTAAACCGCTTAAGCAATCGATCTGAAATTTTGCACACATACTAACGTAATCTATGCGGTCTCTGGGATCGTTTTTGAACGGGATCCTGTGATTGGTTAAAATTTTAGAAAAATTATCTTTCGATTGGTTGGTCCAATTAATTTGAAATTTCGCAAAGTCATTGCAACCAACATTGTACCCAATCATAATACATCCTCCGATTGGTTCAAATTTGAAACCATTTTTCCGGTGATTTTTGTAATTTAAACTAGAACCGATTGACCGACCAACTTAAAACTTCGCATGGTCATTGGTGCTAACATTTAAGGTATTTTTGCCAATTTTCAGTCTATTCTGTAGTTGTTTTAAAAAGTTTTGGTCATTTTAGGGACATTTTATTCCATAATCTTGAAATATTTACTACGTTTTCATCCCTGCCTTCTTTAAGCTTCTGCTCCAAGGCCTGTAGAGCAGCCAAGCAGTCCACAATTTCCAATAAAACTAGCGCTTATAAAATCGGATGCAGTTCGAAGGCCAAATACTCCAATTGGTTTAAGTTTAAATAATATCTTCTGATTGGTCGACAATCAAAATGTTCCTTGCATGGTGATCAAGACCAACGTAATCTAAAATTTTACACATTGTAAGCCCAATCAGTCAATTAATTGATTATCATTTTACGAGTTTAGTATGATGGGTTGTCAAAAGCTGGAAAAAGTATGTAGGAAAGTCACTACACAATGGATCTGATATTCATCCAGAGTATTTATATGAAGATTGAAAAGTTGCAGAGAAAATCGTCTTGTGCCGTATCGTGTATCGTGACTGGGGATGTTGCATTTTCTGTGCTCGCTCATCAATGCGTTAACCAAATGCGTTTCAAACGCAAACCCAACACGTGTTACCCAGAGTTTTTCCTGTACAAATAAGCCGAGGAGTGAACAACTAAAAAATTCAATGTTCACTTTAAAAAAAAACGTAAAAAAATCATAAAGAAAAATAAATAAATAAAAAAATACTCGTGATATTTAAACAAGAAAGAAAACAAAAAAAATCAATAATAAATATCAAAAAAGTCAAAAACAAACAAAAAAATTCAAAAAAAAATATCAAATCAAAAAATCATGTGTACTCTAAAATGTCGAGTTGTTAATTCCTCGGAAAGTTATAAAAGGTTTTTAAACAACGTTGATACATCAGTTGATCAGAATGACGAATCACTTACCAATATTTCGACATTTTTACATAATTATGTTATGACAAACAAGGGTATGACATAAATCCTACAAAATGTTACAGAACGAGTGGACAGAGCCAGTGGACGACACGTTTTGATTTCGACAATTTGTATAGCTTTTTAAAATTCAGTTAATGTTTAGATGTGTAGGGACCTGAAATATCGCTGTCAGACAAATTCTATTTGTCGGGGTTAGAGATAGTTTTTTTTGACATCCATTCTTTTAGAGTGAGGGGGAGGGGGTGAAAATAAACAATTTTTAGCGTAACGTCTTTTGTGCTCAGTCTGTAGGCTAATGTCGACGGAAGAGTGATTAAAATAATGGATGGACGGGGGGAAGGTGGCAGTCGTGGCCTGTTAGTAGGGAACCTTCCCATCATTTGCCTCTCGACTGAGGGGATATACGAAAACGTCTCGGACAGAAAGGTCAGCTGCGGGACTCGAAACCGGGTCTCGAAGTGCAGCGATACCGACTGAGCCAACGTGCCCGTTTAAATTTAAATAATTTATTGTCAGATGTGAAAACATGGAGTTCCGAGCGCAGTGGCATACGTCACTACGCAAAGGAGAACTAGCAGCTGGGTGTCGTGCGTAATGAACGTCACGCTTCAGGGGGTGGGGGATGGAGACATTGGGACGTCACGTTTTGATATTCAAGCTTAAAAATGTACATTCTGATCAATTTCGCAGTCGGACAAATTCTATTTCGGAGGGTAGAGATAGTTTGTGTTGTCCAAGTGAGGGGGGGGGGGGATACTATTTTTTAACGTGACGTCCTTCATGCACAGGCCTCACGTTTAAACTACGAAGACGCTAGGTGTAACGCGTTGATGAGCGAGCACCGGAACGTGCAATACCTAAAACAAAACACGTTCCACTCAAACAACGATATCTACTACGTATGTTATTTCGGACTTGCATTGCACCTTTCCGTCTATATTACTGAAGTGGAAGTACCTTGAGTTCAGTGATCTATCTACTCTAGGGAACAACGTACCATGAATTTTATAATTTTTAATCGAACTCTTCTAAAAGTGATTTCAAAACTAATAAAATGTCAATACATTTTATGTATTAGAAAAAATGAAATGAAATAAGAAATGACATTACAAGGCACTCTCACTGCCTTTTCTCACTTGCTTTTACCGCCAAAATGTTACGTCAAATTTAAATTTGTTATTTATGAATAAAAAATTTATCTTTTTCGATTGATAAGTGTCATAATTTGTGTATATTTACAAATTTACAATTAATCAATGTTTTCCCTATTCAAATCCAATGATTTGAATTGATGACGTCATTATGGAAACTTGCCACTTTCCGATCACTTTTCTCTTCGCCTTCTGTGACGTCAGCGCCGTGAAAATGTCAAGAGTGGGGGGATTCAGAGAATTTGGGACCTGGCGTGGCCGTGATGAGTCAGTTGACCCGTTGAGTTGAAACAGTAAACAAGTCGCGATGTGCTTTTCCTCGGACAAATCTAACTGAACATTTTCCGTGTTTAACATCAAATATATTAAACAGTTTATTACTATTCAACCCGCTTGTTGAAATGTTTGTAGAGCTAAGCAGAACTCGCTGAATATCATAGAAATGAGTAGGTTAGATGCGAACTCTGTCATCTCCAAAAAAATCACTTTTGAGTTAGATACGTGATATTATAGGTACAGTTTTTTAATTCTTTATCTTCTAATACAATGTAGATCGCAAGAAAAATTCTATTTTCTTTCAAAACGCGGATTGAAAACTATTTTGCCTGATAATTGTATAGGAAATGCAAGTGGTTTTCCGTGTTCTCTCCGAACCAGGGTGCTCCGAACCAATCGACGTGCAGATGGCTGAGTTTTACATCGGCTGACCCTCTCAAATATGAGTACTAGGAAAACGCTCAGTGTAACGCGTTGATGAGCGAGCACGGGTACGTGCAAATTCTCGAACCGGAAATGCGTACACAACGCACAGAAAACATATACATCCATATTGAATTGATTATGATATCAACTTAAAAGTGTATGCTTTTCATTGAAACTTTAAAATAGCATCTAAGCACCTGGTTCATAAAGCAAATCAGAATCAATTTTCAATTGGCACTGGAAAACATTCATTTCGATACTTCATTACTGACAGATATTAAAAATGTAAATAACTTCATACGTTCTTAAAGTGGTTCCATCGTTTCGGCATAGGAATGAGAATTTGCTGTAATTCACACCAAAGATTAATGAAACCATATTACATACAACTAGCAAAAAATATTTGCCCCTTACGGTATCATATAATTAGATATTCTTGATTGAAGATCATCTTTTCCCCCATAAGATAACACAGGGAGACATGAAATCGTCCTGGAAAATTGGCCTTAAATTGCTCCTAAAACCGCAAGAGGAATGACAAATTATTGAAAATAGTCTTAAATTAAAGATAATAATTTTTAGAATAAGACTGTCGTTTGAAAATATGGGGTCACGGGCCAAATAAGAAAGAAACTGTGTACAATGTGTAAAATTTACCATAAATCTGGCAACATTGCACTACAAATATGAATTATTTTGGGATAGTTTAATTGGAACTTCAATTAAAAACATATAATTGGAGCGTACGGTAAGATATAATTGTTTTATGCTGTTGTTTGAGGTATTATTTCATCAGAGATTTGTATGAATTACGGCGAATTCTAAGCACCTTGGCTGGAGCAGTGGGACCACTTTAACTGATTGGGATGAAATTTTGTAAAATAAGAGACAATATTGGTCTTAATGATCATGCAAAATATGAGTTTGATCAGAATTATCGAAGACCGTTTTCATTTTTCAGCCTATCAGGAGATATTTATTTAAATTTTAACCAATGAATGGATTTCAAAAAAAAAATGGTATGCAAACAGAGAAGGTTGGTTTTACATGTGTACAACATTTCAGCTTGATCAAAGAAAAACTCTGACCTGTATAGCCAAAAAATGAGTTGATCAGATTTATCGAAGACCAGTTTCATTTTTCAACCTACCATCAGGAGATGTTTATTTAAATTTTAACCAATCAATTTTTTTCAAAAAAATTAGGGGTCAGCAAACAGAAAAGGTTGTCTCCACATGTGTGCAAAATTTCAGTTCGATCGAAGAAAAACTCTGACCTGTATAGCGTCAGTAAACGTAAAAAAAACAAAAACAAAAACAAAAAAACAGAGGTCCGTGCCAAAAGAGCCAAAAGGAGACGCTCGCTTCGCTCGCTCAACAAACTAACAGTAACCAACATCGATGTCGAAAGTCGATGTCGGATGTCGTTTAGCATCCCAAGTAGCTTCGTTCGTTTGCACCGGATAAGGTGCCTACACAGTTACGTTTGTATTTGCTTCGGATCAGTTACATTTCACATTGTTTTCTGACAGAAAAACCCTTTGAATGAATTTTGAATGAACTGATCAGTACACTCAACAAATAGTCCAGAGTTTAAAGCCCATTCTAGATAAGCCCATACCCATTCTTGAGTATGCGTCTTCAACAAAAGATAGTCATATTTTTACAGGGGGAAATGCCCAAGTCCGGTGTGAATCAGCCTGTTATTATGAATGAACAGAGTGACTGATAGAGTAGGTATAGGTAATCTTGTAAAATAAATTACTTGTAATAAGATACCATTGGGTTTAAACTTAATTTACCTGTTTTGTTTTCACAAAATTAACCATAGTAGGGACTGGATAAAATATATTATTCAATTTTTTTGGGGAATATTATTGAGAATAAATTAAATTTTGTTAACTCACTAACGTTACCCAACGTTATGTAATATTTCAATCTATTGCATTTTATTTTCTTCATACTATTGGACATTTTTTATTAATTTTCTCGAAATCATTTATATTGATTAAATGACGCCTCAATTCCAGGGGTAAAAATCATGTTATGGTTAGAATGTAATTGCGGGGCCGGGGAGGAAGGGGCACAATGAAACAAAACATGTGCATCGGGCTATTATAATTAAGAGAGCGACTTATTTAGGCTCTTTGGCGCGGACCTCCATTTCTTTTAATTATTTTTTCTGAGACTGCCGAAATATACAGGTCACATATTTTCTTCGATCAAGCTGAATCTTGCCAAGCCAATTTTTTTGAAATCCGTTCATTGATTCAAATTTTAAAAAATTACTTTCCGATTGGTTGGAAGGATCAATTTGATATTTTGCTAAGTTTTGGGGAAGTTTTGGGAATTGTCTCAAATCTTACAAAGATTAAGCCAAATCCTGAAATTGGTCAAAATTTTAAAAAAAATGTTCCGAATGGTCGAAAATAAAAATGCTCCGATTAAGTGCAAGATGATCGAAAAACCACAAATTTTAAAATATTTAGTGTCAATTTATAAATGTTTAGATTTTGTGACTGAACTTTGAGTAGGTATAGGTTTCTGATTTTGAGGACAATCGGGAGGTGATCTAATGATGTGAATAGGTAGGCATTAGGCTATTAAAGGTTTTGTCGAATGGTTTATTTGTAATGCAGCTAGCAAGGTCGGTTGATGAAAAATTATGAAAACTATAGTACGTTGAAACTAATACTGTCAATAAAATAAGGAACAAATAAATATAATATGTCACATTTTCTATTATCTAGTTTATAGTTTAGAAACTTCAAAACCGGAAGTAAAAATTGTATAATGGGAATCTCTTAAACTGATAACATTTTCATTCTCCATTATGTTAGTAGATCTTACATTCAGTGTTGTGACCACTGGTTGTGACTTACCTAGATAATATATTCTTATGATTTATCTTATTGAGCGAGGGAAGCGAGCGACTCATTTTGATTCTTTTGACACGGACCTCTGTTTTTTTGTTTTTATTGGGCTGCTATCTGGAGCAATAGAAGTCGCACCGTTTCACCGATCAATCTGAAATTTGGCACACATGTAGACTACCTTTTCTGTTTGCAGCCCTTAATTTTTTTGAATCCATTAATTGGTTAAAATTTAAATAATAAGTGATCGATCGCACGCACAGTCAAACATAAGACTCAAGTGCAGCTCAAAGATTATTATAGAGAAATTGCATCATCCAATGCGCGTATGTGATTATAATAACATTGACCAACCATTTTCTAATATTTTTTTTATTTCTTACAGCTTATTCTATGACTACAGATTATTGAGAATACGACTTAATTGTGAAAATATAAGATTTGAATTCATACATTTTGAATATCTCCATCATATTTTTGAAGGGCAACACAGTCTTCGTCCTTCTATCGAAGCTCAAAGTAAATCAGCGTCTCCTTGCGATTACTTTCTCGACTATTTCTTCCAAATTGCATATCTCGAACTTGTTGGTCGCCTTCAGGAGGTCGTCGACGAAGGGGTGCGCGAAGAACTGATGCGCCACGACGGCCTCCTGCTCGGGCGCCAACAGCTCGTACATCGCCTCCAACCTGACCCCAAGGGAACTACTTTCCTCCACCATGCTTGACGCCCACCACGGCAAACACACTGTCAACAGATTCAAGACGGCTCCGAAAGGCAGGTGTGTAGTGACCTCTTCGTTCAGTGATGGAGGCGTCGTGGGCATGGGGTAAGGAGGTGGAGGTGGTGGCGGCGTCATTTCCGTGTCAGAGTTGACACGAGCAGACCTCGTCGACGTGTGACTCTCTTGGACGGAGTTAGTGACGTTAGAAGCAGAATATACCTCCTGAGGATAGAAACCTTCATTAATTTGCAGTTAGGTTTGCAAGTTTTATTTTAGAATTGAAGAAACTGAAAGTACGTCGTGCAATAAGTAATACACGGATGAAGTTCTAACAGCAAGAGTAAATCATTTGATCGTTTCATGGACAGCGGGTATACGATCGCGAATATGGTTGATCGATCGTTCAAATTTTACATTGCAATCGAGATTTTCTCCCCAACAACGATCCCAGAATTGATATTATGCATACGTGTCAAATCTTGTACTACTCGTCTCATTTAGAATTAGAACTGTTCGGAAACCGTTGATTGACAAAAGCAGACAAGACAGATATAAAGGTTCGGGTTTTTTAACTTGACCATTTAAACTTTAAACTTTAAACTTTAAAAAGTTTTAAAAACTTTAAAGGAACCGAAACAGTTGACAAGATAATTTCAATAAGGATTAATTATGACAAAATATCCCAATGATAATATTTTTGAATGACAGAAATGTTGAATTAAAACGCTAGAGAGTGAATATACACGACAAAATATTATCTCTGGAAATAATCGACCAGCTACTTGCCTCTATCTTGATCCCCGCGACAGTCACTATCACCTCCTCGACAACGTCGTCGATGACTTCCTGGGCCGCCTCGAACGCGCGGCGCAAGAGCGTAGATGACGACACACGCAGAGCGTCTTCGTGATGATGTAATTGATACTCCTCCTCTGACGTCACGACCCGCACCCCCAAGACCAGGGCCAGCGCCTTGGCCAGACCGCGGCGAGGTTCAGCGTCCTTGCAGAAGTAAAGCAGCATCGCCGAGTAGTTGCACTCGTCGCCGACCTGGCAACATGGGGGAGCAACATCGGTGCCGACCTGGCAACATGGGGGAGCAACATCGGTGCTGACCTGTACGACCAGTAGTATACTAATACGTCAGAATGAAGAATGTAAAAATGAATAAAAAAAATACAAAACCTGAAACATTTCGAAGAGGAGTTCCTTGGCCAACTGCTTACGAAGAACCTCTTTCTCGTCATCGGTGAATTCTTGCTCAAACCAGAGTCGCACGTCGTCGAAGTCTTCCCTGGCCACCATCTCCTCACCACGAGGGTCTTTAGCCACGTACCGACGTCGCAGTGATACCAACTCCTCTTCCGTGGGGTAGCCGACGTCGAGACAGCGAATGACGAGCTCCTTCCAATCGGCGTACACTGCACCGGCGCTCAACTCGCACACCACCGCGGCGATCTCGTCGTGCGTCAGTGTGTACCACTGCGGCGGCAGCCACATGGCGTCGTCCAGCGTCGCGATGTCTTGGAGGATGAAGGCGAGGGCGGCGCGGGGCAGCACGCTGGTCGGAGCGGCGCGCACGAGTAGTGGCACGAGCTGCAAGAGCTGGGCGACGTTGAATGAGCTGTATGACGGGTACTCCTCGACGGGAACGGGTGGCATTGGGAGGGGATCGGGGAAGAGGAGGTTCACGTTGCTACGGTAGAATCTGTCTTGTTCGAGTACCAACTCTTCTTGTATGGGTGCCTCTTCTTCGATGGCGTTACAGAAGGTTGTAGCAAGTTGATTGACGGCGTCTACCTCGAGCTCGAAGCGTGTCGTGATGGCGGCGTGCAGCAGGTGGAACTTGTCCTGCGCAGCGTCGAGGGTCGAGGTGACGTCGCGCAGGGCTTGCACGCCCAGCATGCGCAGGCGCAGCTGCACGCGGTCTGTCTCGTCCAGCAGGGCAGTTTTCCATTCTTCGCACAACTTCATGCCAACTTCGTCAGGTATAACAGGTCCGTCAGACTCCTCGACCTTGCCTTTGTTCTTTTTATCCTTTTTTCCAACGCTCTTCCCCCTCTTACTTTCCTTTCCCTTCGAGCCCTTCGAACTATCCTTTTCCTTCTTTTTTCCCTTGTCTTTCTTGCCGTCCTTTCCCTTCTTACCTTCCTTTCCTCCCTTCTTCATACCTTCTTTTCCCGCCTTCTTGCACCTGTCCGCGAAGTAGGCCTCCTCCTTTGCGACGGGCGCCGTCAGCTCGGCCTTGAGGCGGGTCACGTGACTGGTCAACGCCTGAACTGTGTCGGTGATGAACTCGTGGAACGGCGTGATGCTAAGTCGGTTACTGTCAATCTCCTCCAGCAACCTGGCATAGCCATTACAGATTAGTTCAGATGAATATTGAATAGGGAAGTCTCATAAAATTTTATTCTAGTAAATTTCTATAAATAAACACAAATAATAATGACAAATACACTTATTACCTGTGAAATCTTAAATTTTCATTCATAAAAATCGAGTTCAAATATCGTATGATTTTTGGCGGGAAAAACAGCCATTAACAAGAATCAGAACTGTGATGTCATTTCCAAGTCTTGAACATTGTGTTGACATGGGGATTCCCTTGTTGCCATGGCAATATAGCAAACTGTGATGTCATTGCCAATTTTCCTGTTTTTAAATGAGAGGAGATCTATCAAACTTTGTAAATTAATTACATTAGAACTATTCGTCCAACAACAAAAATAATACCACATCTGTGTTCAGCAACATCTCAACTTTCATAAAATAAATATTATTCTGAATTCTAATCTTCACGAGACTTCCCTATTCGTCTTTCAATGTACACTTGGCCAAACACAAAATGAACGTGAAACAAATCTGAATTACTGCTGGTCATGTGCCATAACAATCAATGCTTGTTTTATTATAATTGAAATGAGAGCTCTACTAGAGTGAGACAAGGAGATCGCTTGGACTGACTTCAAATGGTGCGATCTAATATTTTTCAGTCAATAAGATTTATTGAGCGATCATTTTTAGTTGTGCCAATTACCTATACCAATGAATAACTCACCTCTTAATCAACTTGAATGTAGACGATGACTTTCTGCGCTCAGAACTGACTGTGGGCCTCGTGTCAATTGCCGTCAAACTTTCTGGGGGATGTAAGGCCATTCTGGCAACCGGAGGCTTGATCAACTGATTCAACGCCAAGGGTCGTCCCAAGGAGCTCGTGCAGTGGTCGGTGATGAGTTGCAGCGTGTCCACACACCTGTCCACCTCCAACTGCATCGCCTCGACGTGCACGTTGACGATCTCGCTCAATATGACGGGGAACCAGTCCTCCGCCACGACGGCCTGCCGCTGACTCTCCGCTTGCGTCCTGCGCAGATCGCAGGCCGCGAGCAAGAACGCCCGCAGCTCGGCGACGCGACAGTGCAGTTCGTTCTTCATCTCGGCGTCGGGGCGCAACTCCTCGTCGATCGCGTTGAAGCGGAGTTGGAAGGCGAGGACGTGCGACTGCTTGTCGTCCGGCCGGCTGATGAACGCCTCCATCCCGCGACGGGAGCGGTTTAAGTAAGGCATAATCTTGGCTAGGATCACGCGCTTCTCAAAGAACAGCTCCTGGAAGTCCTTGATGGTGGGAGGAAAAGTCACCGGATTCTGATATAAAGTTGAACGAGCGAAACCTGCTGCTCATTAGTACACTCTTTTGGTTCGGATTTCAGCCTTTTAATACTGTGTTTGCAGTATCAAACAGTAAGTGTCATCTTTATCAAAAATATCAGCAGTATCAGCTTTATCAAAATACTCTAATTGGCTAATATTTTTAAAAAATCTTGTGATACCTTTTCTAAAGTTGAAATTTGCACTGCAGTGTTGCACTGTCATTAAAGATAAACATTTTATAATATTTTACGAATCAGCCAAATCAGTAAGAGCTTATAAATTATTGACATTTTAAGTTTTTTGAAATAGCAGTCTTAAAATTTTATGTAGGAAAAGTATAAAAGCGATCAATGCATCTTGATCTTGTTTAGTTCCAAAATACATATTATACATAGGAATGTATGCACACTCGGCCAAACAAAAATTGAACGTTGACCAAATTTGAATGACTGCTGGTCATGTCCCATAACCAATCAAAGCTTGTTATTATCATTGAAATGAGAGGTCACCTACTAGACTAAGACAATGAGATCGCTTAGACGGACTTCTGCAAATGGTGCGATCTTACATTTATCTGCCTATCAGATTTAAGGCCGATGCACAAATTGACGCAGACGGACGACGCGTACGGACGACGGAGACGGATACAATAATAAAGTCGCCGTCCGTTCGCGTCCGATTGTGAACAGCCAGAGTGAAAATGTCATACCTAAACATCGTATTCGTCTCCGTCGTCCGTCCGCGTCGTCCGCTGCGTCAATTGTGCATCGGCCTTAATTGAACGTTCAATTTTTGTTTGGCCAAGTGTATACCTACACTATAATAATAAAGTGAAATATCACTTTTTCTTGTGACCTTTCGCCTTGTGAGTTTTTCAAGTAAAAAAAGTAATTTAACTGTAATTGTGTACAGTACGACTTGGCTGTGTTGATCGATCGCTCCACTAGATTACTTGAAAGGGAATTATCCATTTCCCACTGCTTAAGCCCCATTTACACGGTGCAATTTCTTGAACAACTTCTGTGCCACAAAAGTTCTGCACATGTGCAGAGTCACTTTTTCATCTCAAAAGAGACACTGCGCACGAGCAGAACCACTGTGTCACAGAAGTTGTTCAAGAAATTGCACCGTGTAAATGGGGCTTTACTTACCTTTATGTAAATGGCTTCCAGGTTCTCCCAGAGCGTTGCCAGGGAGCATTGGATGTCGACCGGCTGTGGGAGGTCGACAAAAATCCACCCATATTCACCGGGCTTCGGAGGTGGAATTGGCACTGCGATGGGTTCTATCTTCGGTTCAACTGTTTCTATTGGAGGAGGCTCAGTATCCAATATATTCACTTCTTCGTGCTTGCTTTCACTCACTTCTTCCACGGCATTTTCTTTTCCTTTCTTGGCTTTTCCCTTCTTCGTGCTTTTCTCTTTCTTCTCATTTTCTTTTTTTCCTTTCGCCGCCTTCTTCTCTTTTCCCTTTTTACCAGTCTCATTGGCTTCTTCTGCCAATATTTCTACCGGGGGTGATGGTTCTTCCTCCACAATCTGTGTCGTTGTTTCGGGTTCGCTAGCTTTTGTTTTCCCTTTCTTCTTTTTAACTTGCGATTCAACCTGTTTGTAAGTACTTTTGACTAACAATTCCTCAATGCCCTCCAGACATGCTCCAAACAACTCAATGGACGCTTTTGGGGGTAGAACCATATCACCGATGATCAGCCTCGCCAGCTGTTTGACGGCTGGGAAATCAAAAGTTTTATAGTAAAAGTCATAGTTCATACCTTGTTCATTGTATACTGCCTCCAACGGGTCATCACCGTCATCATCTTGGCCCTCCGTCACTTTCTTGGCGTGGATGAATGCGGTGAAGTATGTGCGAAAGTCTTCGCTGGGACGCGGGGGTATTGGGTTGGGCACAAGTCTGGACGTCCGCAGTTGCTCTAAAGAAGGGACTGAATCGTCGTCATTGGACTCCATTTCCCTGACCTCGAACTCTTCGATGACTTCCACGAGATCGGCCTCCACGGGTTTCTGCAGAGGTGGCAGTGACCTTCCGGTGAGAGCCTCTTCCAAAAGCGCCGCCTGTTCGTAATTGATCGGGAAATCAATTAAAACAAAGCCTCGAATGTCGGATGCTCTGTCACGCAGGAATTCCACCAACATTTGAACTAAGAGTTTGTCTGGAATCTGTTCTCCTAGACAGAGAATATCAAATGCGTTTCTACCTAGATCTGCCGTCACACTAAGCAGAGGATCGTCGTCCGGAATTCGTCTGGGGGTTTGGGTCTCTTTCTCGTATACTGTTGGTTCAATGGCTTCGACATGCTCCTCTTTTGTTGCTTTCGAAGTTTCCTTGGGTCCTTTCTTTTTACTTTTTTTCTTCTTCTCTAGCTCTTTCTTGACATTCTTCTCGTCTTTTTTCTTCTTTGCTGCCTTCTTAGGATGTTTGCCCTTGTCTTCCTTCATCGCCTCCAACTCCTCTTTTGCTTTTTCAGACGCCCTACAAAGTTTCAAATCAATGTCTCTGACGACTTCCATCTCGGATTTGAATCGTTCAAGACAGAAATTGATAGCTTCGTCCATCGTAATGATGAGAATTCGTGGCTCTTCCAGCAAATGACAAAGTGCGTCGATGACTGGAGGCTCATGGACGCCCTGCACGATGGCTGCCGCGGTCAAGGCAGGCAAGCCAGCGCCAGTTGGTGGTGGAGGAAGGGGATATTTAACGTCCAACAGACGATGCACGATGTAACCGAGCACTACTTGACTAGGCTCAACCACAATATCTTCTGGGAAAAGGTCAGACACCTGCCATGGTCCACAAAGACTCAGATAATCCCGAAAATCATGCTCATTGAGTATTTCCTGTCGACCAAATTCAACTAAAGCAATCTCCTCCATCTCGTCCGAGTACTCGTCTTCTAAGATGTACTCGACGTCTGGTATTACATCAAAGATTGGTTGACTTGTGAAGAAAATCTCTTTCCACTCGTTCCAAATCTTTCTCGGTAAATTCCCGTCATTTTCTGATATGTAATTTGCAGTCTTGACGCTGAGATCGACGATCGCCTCGACAACCTCCATGCACATATCATAATTCTTATTGTAGAGTAGTTGCTGCTTTTCAGCATACAGCCTTGAATGAAGTTCCTTAGTTTTGTCCGCTTCCCAAGTGTTTGCTTCCTTCTCTTCTTGTATTTCGTCGCGCAATCTGGTCAATGCGTCGCTAAACTGTTTCTCTCTCATCTCCGTCAGTAATTTGTCGACGAGGATCCTGTTTTCAGCCATGGCTTTCTTCTGAAGCCGAGCTTGCATCATTTTGCTAGTCATCTGTTTCTCGTACTGGGATTGTTTCAAGAGTTTAATAGTTATACGTTGGTCAAACTCTCGCTCCTGTTTGGCCATTAGTTTGCTCCACAGTTCTGTCATTAGAAGGCGTTGCATCTGCAACTGGAACGATTTTGTTGCTGCTTGTTTCCTTGACTGTCGGTTCAATTTCGCAACATAATATTTCGCTTCTTTGACATTGACACAGTCACATGAAATCTCTCTCTCCCTCTTGTTTAAACCTTTAAGTTCGTCGTATGACAGTTCTTCATCATCACATGCCGCATCCACAATGCTCATATCTCGGAAAGCTGCCTCTCTTTCTTCCACCGGCGGTTCTGAACTCACTTTAGTATTATTCTCTGTAACAGGTTCTTCAAAACGTTGTGGCGATATGTCTTTGTCATTGGATTCATCAGATTTTCTCTTAAAATTCTTCCAGTTATCTTTAAAGGCTTTAGTTTTGACCATCTTCCACTCTATGATGTGCTTGTTTGCTATCAAAGGAGCCTCAAGGATATTCGTCTCTTCTACAGGTGCATCATTTAAGCGACATTCCGACAACCTTTCAATTTGAAATCTGGACTTTATTTCTTCTCTTTTTCTCTGCAAGTTAGCTGAGCGCAACTTGTGCTTGTTTTCAAAGCACAGATACATCTGATAAATCAATCTAATTGCAGTCGATCCGTTCCCCTCGGCGACCTCTCTCAATACGCTGTCATCGCAGCATACGCCGATCAACTCCAGCCACACTTGCAAGTGTTGCAAGTTTTCATACCGCAACGCAGGATCACTAGTGGCTTTCATGAACTTCATCTGGTCTTCGTTGATGACGTCATAGCTGTGCAGCAAGCGGGCGAACAGAGTTCCATCGCTGGCAAGTTCCCCTATGAAATAGGGTTCTATGGTGAAAACAATGCCCAGGCGGTTGCTGAGCCAACGCTGAAGGATTTCACTCATTTTATTGCTATCGATCTAACCACAGTCATTAGGTATTATAATGTAATAAGTGTTATTATGTACCGTTAAAACTACTGATTTATGTGGGCAAAGTGTTTGTAGATAGGTAACTATCATTGAAACTACTGTATCGTGCCCAATCACGCAAAGATAGTTTTGTTTTGCCAGTGCATAATTGAGCATGCCTTTTTTATTTTCAGCAGACCGTGCCAATCACCACGGTGTCACTAAAGAATACGCCCTGGAAAATTAGGTGTAGGTGAAGGATACAACCTAGGTACTTTTATTATAATGTCGGTAGTATAGCCTCTGAGCTTTTCTTTCCAACATAATACTGTAAAAACGCATAAATCATTTTGTGTGAGTTTCCCCCTCGTGGTGGAGGTACAGATATCATAATTGTACGGGTACAGTATGTTGGCCGCAGCGTTCAGCTACTCCATGCAGTGGAAATTCTATTTTAAAAACATCATTTCTGACTGCAGTTTCAAAACTTTAAAAATGTCAATAAGTACAAAAGTTCTCTACTGATTAGGCTGAAAATAGGTTTAAAGTGGTCCCACTGCTCCAGCCAAGGTGCTTAGAATTCGCCGTAATTCATACAAATCTCTGATGAAATAATACCTCAAACAACAGCATAAAACAATTATATCTTACCGTACGCTCCAATTATATGTTTTTAATTGAAGTTCCAATTAAACTATCCCAAAATAATTCATATTTGTAGTGCAATGTTGCCAGATTTATGGTAAATTTTACACATTGTACACAGTTTCTTTCTTATTTGGCCCGTGACCCCATATTTTCAAACGGCAGGCTTATTCTAAAAATTATTATCTTTAATTTGAGACTATTTTCAATAATTTGTCATTCCTCTTGCGGTTTTAGGAGCAATTTAAGGCCAATTTTCCAGGACGATTTCATGTCTCCCTGTGTTATCTTATGGGGGATAAGATGATCTTCAATCAAGAATATCTAATTATATGATACCGTAAGGGGCAAATATTTTTTGCTAGTTGTATGTAATATGGTTTCATTAATCTTTGGTGTGAATTACAGCAAATTCTCATTCCTATGCCGAAACGATGGAACCACTTTAATTATTGAAAATTTTAATTTTTATAGCCATGCAAAATTTGAACTTGATCTGACCATTTTGATTTTCGACCAATCAATTAATTCTTCTTTTAATTTTTTTGTCTGAGTAGGTCAAATAAATAATAGTTAATTTCATTTTCTTAGAGTATGGTTGCAATATGCAATTTCGAATTATCTTTGGCCATATGAAATCCTAATAGTATTCAGTAATATTTATTGATAGACTTTCAAAAACTATTTATTTATACATACAATGTAAATGCATTGTATGTATAAATAAATAGTTTTTGAAAGTCTATCAATAAATATTACTGAATTAATATCAAAACTAACAAATTGAGAAGAATTTACCTAATAGTATTAATTAACATTTTATATAATTGTTTTCAACATACCTAGGTATTAGATAAAATAATTGAATGTAATGGGAGCACCAGTGTGGAGAAGTAAGCGAGGAGTTAAAAGAGTTGAGAAGGCATAGTGATTCTTCATTCATTTCAATTCAATTTGGTATAATTTAAATTGAAAATTACAATAATCCACAATAATAATACATCTAAAAAATTATGCTTTCACAAGTATAGTAACTAATGTTAAAAAATACACTTTATTTTCTTGTGGGCTTAAAATGAGTGGAATCATTCAAACCTGCAATTATTAGACATTTGAAAAATTTCTAAAAATCCTAAGTATATCACAGGTTAGCAAGTACACGAGTATACTTCTATAATTTACTTAAACCTTAACTTCATATTTTGTTTTGTTGCAATCTGCCAAGGATTTCTCATAATGCCAACACAAAAAAGTTTGGTTGCAGATTGCTGTTTGCCTCGACTTTCCTCTCTCCGTCCATGCATTGAAGCTTTTGGATCAGATATATCACACTGCTGTAAGAAAGTTTTGCAGCGGACATGGATGGGTGAATAATCAAGCCGTGTTCGTAGGCAAAGAATATGGAGCAGACTATCCTTATATGATTTTTCTTCTGAGGTGACATTATTCTCACTATATCTTTTGTAACTAACTGGGGCTAGCATCTGAAGCATTTTCCACTCGGGCTTGGTTAAATTTAACAACGTCCTTATGTCTTCATCTTTTAGAAACATGTAAAAAAATCCTCCTATACCATGAGCTGAGATTTTGGCATTAGCCGATACAAAGCCTTCACCTAGGCCCGCAATGCATTCATTTGTCATACATCTTCGATAACTTTCCCCAGGCTGGTTGCATAGACGACAACGGTACTCGATGGAGACATTCCACAGCATCCATCCCTGTGGCAATGGTCCCACAATGATCTCTGTTCGTAATCGATCCAGGTTTGCAGTGATGTCTACAGAGCTTGGTAGGCCCCAACGTTGCTCAACCCAAAGGTCATAATCCGGGAAGCAGGTTACTCGCAGCTCGGTCATATCTGTAGATGCATAATACATGTTGTTGTTCTTGGACATGTGACTTGTTAAGCATGAGACTCGAACATGTGCTTCACACACCATGCCGAGAGGATATAATCGGCACTGCCAGTGGTTAAGATAGATGTTGCACCTCTCCCCGTTGGCTACAATTATCAGCAAGAGCTTCCTGCAGGTTGGAATGCCATAGCCATGTGTGCTAGCTTCAACCTTCTCGGCATCAATATTTATGGGCAACTCTTTTCTCTCAATAAGACGACCCTCAATGTTAATCAACTTAATCAGCGCTTTCGATTGCAGCTGTGGATTCATATAAAGCTGTGTGCATGTGTGAACAGAGAACTGGGACTCTTGTGGTACTAATGCAAAGAACCATTCTGGATTCAAGCTGTATAATGACGGCTTGTGGTGGAACCTTGAGAAGGCACATGATGACAGATGTATACGGTAGACAACATTGTTACGTAACAGAGGTACAAGGCACATCAACCGTCCAGATAGCACTAGAATTCCTGGGCAACTACCAGCGTCCGGAATGTGCACTCGCCGTTGAAGGAGTGTCACCAATACAAAGCAGGTAAACTCGTTGTTCAGTAGTGTTGGAGATGCAATCGAGTGAACTACAACCAAGTGATGATGGCTGCTGTGCATGATGGGCTGCCCATCACGTAGATCAAGTACTTCTTCATCTTCCCAACGCTGTCTGCATCGGATGTTGCACAGCTCTGCGTTCATCACCTTCTTCTCTTCCTTGCACAAGTAGCATGATTGTCGATGTAAAGTTTGAGAGGTCATATCCTGACTAATAAGGCTTCGAGATCCGGACTTCAACACCTGAATGTTGTCCATGTTTCCAAGAATGTACAAATTCAGCCCAATACGGTTTAATCCACCAGATGCATTTGAAGAGCTGAATGTCTCTCTAACAACAATTGCTTGTTTAATAATAACAATACTATTTAGAAAACTGGAACTGATGGGTTCTGTACCGTTAGAAACTACGGGTAATGAAGCTGATCTATCACTTAAAATCCAAACTCCCATACTTTTTGATACAGTCAGTAATCCTACAAAAAAATGATCAGACATCACATCGGATTGCCAGAATTGTTTCTCTGGCTGCCCCAATTCCTGCAATAGGAGGAAAATCTTGCGACTAAGAAGTACAAAGTCCTCTGCTTGGAAGAGTGGATTGTCACAAACATAGCATTCATGATCCAGAGACAGAAAGTCTCGCTGCATATCGTTGTCATGCGAACGTTCCTCATACTTTCCTGTGTTCTCACTACTACGTAGAAAGTCGAATAGAGCATTAATTTTCCAATCAACATCGAATACGTTACATGCCTCCGATATTACTGGGTCTGGAAACTTGTCCTCCATGAGTGTCAACTGTCTGTCGAGCCAAGCGAACACAGTATATCCACCAGGCAAATCTGTTGGTATTCTAGGTGGCAGCTCACGTTCATCCTCTAAGCATTCACCTCTTGAGATTACGTCCATAGAGCTCCGAGCACACATTACAATTGTGTTCCCCTTGCACCGCCGAGCATTGTACACTTTAATCGTGTCACCTACTCCAATTGGAGTGATTATCTTGCAAGACAGGGATACCAAAGAGAAGCAGAGACGTAACCCACCTTCCAGGGGCACAAACCCAAGTGGCGAGATATTGCCTTCAACTTTAACATTCCAATCTGTTAAAACGTCTTTACTATGTTCCGTCCAAGAATTGTCTAGGCACAAATAGGGATTTACATCAAAAATTTCTTCCATTCGAGAGATATCATTTGTGGCAAATACTACTACTACTACCGACTGTCTTACCGAAGTGTCATTATTCGTCTTGTATGTTTCAGTCGTCTTCCGAAGTCTACTTATCTTGTATCTTGATCTGACGTTGAGCTTGGCCCACCAAGTTGTATCATAGATTCTAATTAATGCAGGGGTTCTACTTCCAGCCAAGGATATGAGGAAGGAGTTAGGATAGGCACTACTTCCACGTACTATAAAGCTTTTGGAAAATAGAAGGCCCGATTGCGTAATATCCATCCCAAACTATCTTATGTAAACATGAACTCAATGTTTTTACAAATGATCGACACATTCAGATATCCTCCACAATATAATACAAAACACAAGAATCATAATTAGAACTTAGTTAGGTTATGTTGTTCTCCCTACGAAACGCGCCAGCGGCCTCCCTCCATTGCCATGGTGATGAATAACCTTCAGTGCCTTCAGCATTCATTGTGTTACCCTCACAGGTCGATCACACTTTTTCTACACTCACAGGACGATAGCACTTTACAAATCAATATAATAATTATTTTATTACGAAGTATTGCATGGATGGAGTGTGGTAGACATAACTGAAACTCAATGGGATAAACATGCATGTATAGGAAGAAGAAACACCCATATTGTCCAGAGTTGCCATTTCTTGCAAACCCAGGTCAGTGTTGGCGCTACGGAGAGTGTTGGAGGGCCACTGTACCCTCAGAAAATACTTTGCCTTCCCCCAGTCAAAATCCATTAGGCAATTTGTAATTTTTGCCCATCAACTTTTTACCTATTATTGCCCCTGTTCTACCACTCCAGCAATTATTTTCTGGCGCCGCCACTGCATCAATAATGATAAATTCTATCATCAAATCAAACTGCATGGTAACCAATTTTAGCCTCTTCAAATGTATTGCCAAACACAGGTTTTATATATTGGATGGAACAGAAAGTGATTTATCTCATCTTGGCGAATATGGGGTCTACATGTTTGAAAGCATTATAAGCAGAGGCTGAGCAGGGCCCTGAACAATTATTTCAATGTTAATCCTTATGGAAGAAATTGCTAAGGGGTCGCATGGAGTTATAGAATCAGGGCCCAGAGCAATAAACTGCAAAAATCTACCAATGTTCTGTGCTTTTTGCAGTGTTGTCAAAGTTACTTTTAAAATTTAGCAGTGTTACAGTTACAGTTACTTGCTCAAAATTCTAACAGTGTTACAGCTACAGTTACAGGGGTTTCAAAAGTAACACCGATACAGTTACTTTTCGAACGAAAAGTATCAGTGTTAAGTTACAGTTACTTCCATATTGACAGCAGTTACTTTCACAGTTACTTTCAATTTGGAAGCATTTTCCTTGATTTTTTTTTACATTTGAAGGGATTGAATTACGTTGTGATTGATAACTGACGATAGTGAACAGGGCTGGCAGGACAAGAAAAAAGTCCAGTCCAGCGGCTTTTTTGAAATTTTTTGTCATTTTATGCCTTTAAGAGGGTTGATTTTTACCATTTTCTAAGGAATCGGACATTTTACATTATTCAATGATGGATTAAATGTAACATGCTACATTTCAGTAAAGTTACTCAAAATTGTAACGGGATAAAAGTTACAGTTACAATTTTCAATAAAGAAAGTAACTGAATACAATTACAATTACTTTATTTTTAAAGTAACATGTTACAGTTACTTATACTGGAAAAAAGTAGCATGTTACCAGTAACATGTTACTTTGTATCATGTTACTTCACAACACTGGCTTTTTGGTATTTGACACTAAAGGATGCAGTCACGCTACCCAGCAGGGACTGGACCCAAATAAATATCAGTTCCGATTCCTGGAAAAAATAGAAAACCGGTTCCGTTTCCGGTTCCAATTCAATTCCATCAAATTCAGACAATAATTCAATTTTGTTAATCGATTTTTGGGAACTTACATGCTTAGAAATATATAACATTATAGTATGAGTAGATTATCATTTATTTGAAAAACTATATGGTAGAGATGGTAGTAAATAATTTCAGATTTGAAGGCAATGAAGTAAAAATTCAATTCAATTAATTATTTAAAGAACCCTTATGGAACCCAAATAATATATAGTATTAATAAGGGTTCCGGTTCCACCGGCAAAATTAATATGGGTTTCGATTCCAGTTCCTATAAAAATGACGGTTCTTTTCGGTTCCAGTCCCCGCTACCCAGCGTAAAAAATTAACATCTCGAGGTGTGCAACTCTAGTGCGCATAGGCACGGTACTTTCATGCCAACAGGAATGAGTTTGATAATAATTATAATCTATCCGCTGGTTCCAATTTAATGGGTCAGGGGGTGGGTGTTCCCACCAACACTAGGGCCGCAGGACTACTGGAGACCGGCTGGCCACGCCTGGCGTCTCCTCCTCGTCTTCTTCTTCTTCCTCCACTTCCAATTGTTCCACAAATTGCCTCCACCTTGTTCTGTCCTCCCACTGTTTCTCAGCCTCCAACTCATTCCAACTTCCTCCTCTCTCCAAAACATCGTCCTTAATAACTCCAATCCACCTCTCTCTTGGTCTTCCTACTCTACGTGGTTCCGAAGTAGCCGACTCGAAACACCCGCCGTAGCACTCGCCCTGTTCCCATCCTCTTCATGTGGCCAAACCACCGAAGCCTCTCTCTGCCCAATTTAAACCCCAATCTGCATTTAATACAATCTGCATAATTTTCATCCCTTCGTATTCTTGGGAAAAATATATGTTTGTTTATTTACCAAAAGCAGCAAATTGGCAGATTGTACACGTTTTTATCATCGACTTCAGAATGAGGCGTCAAGAAGACTGCGACTTCTCTCTTCAGCAATTTTATTTTACAAGTGCATTCTGTTGGTTCTTATAGGAACGAATTCCATCAAGAGAGGAGCAGTACTTTCGATTAAATATCCATAATGCTAGTAATTCCACAAATAGTTGTAGAATGAAATAAATTAAATAGCTTCGTAATGTTTCAGAACACATCATTATTAGATAAAATAAACAGTACGGTATAAGTTCTAAGTATTTATTTTGTTACATTTCAATTTGTTATTCAATTTGTTGTTCAATTTGTTACAATGTTACATTTCCGAGCCTGATGAGGGGTGACACAGTTCACTCGAAACGTCGCTCAAAATAAATACTTAGAACTCATACCGTACTGTTTATTTTATGAAATAAATTAACTTGTCCTCCCAAGGATTGGGCCCAAAGCAAGGAAATATGATATTGCAAAGACCATGTAAATATTTCTGTATTTTTAATAATATGTTAGATACAATTTAAAATAAGAAATTTCGTAGAAAAATACAACCACTATGCATTAATTATTACTTTATGAAAAATGACATTTTCTAAACAACCAGTCCCAATATTTATCGTGAATTAAACGTACATAGTCTCATACAAATATGAAATATTTAATAACAAATTAAAGATCATTCTGTACACTTAATTAATATTACATATTACGATCATTCGATCAATACAAATATTTGTATTAACAAAGTACAACAACGAAAGTAAACCACACTATGGTTGGATTTAAACTAATTCTACATTGTTGGAGCAATGTTTATGTTTTCATTGGCCGACTGCAGTCAATCGATTGCACATGCAACGGTTAAAGGAATTGATGAAACCCGGATGACATACATATTATTATAATTATAATTATTTTGTTAGGTAGGTTTATCGTCTGACACGGTCCTCTACTCTAGTTTGCATGCAACAGGTAGATTAACATTGCACAACAATCTTCTGATATTTATATTAGGTAGACATTTAATTAAACAAAATAAAATTCTTACTCAAAGTTTAGAAATTTCCAACCATAATCATAATGCATACTCATTAGTGCAACTTATTATCACAGTAATAACTTGCCTTCACTGGCTAATTTAATGAGTAATACATATTAACAAATATTATGAGCATTCAAGTCTACAGCATAAAAACAATTACTTGATAAAAAAAAGCTGATGCCTTATTCTATTGGTGTTTTAAAAACTCCAAATATATTAGAGTATTAACTTATTAAGTACCGTTTGATGGTTGCTACTATCGAATATCAATGATATTCAGAGATAATCTACATAGTTTTAGTTTATATGTGTACCTAAATCTACCTAAAAGTGAACACAAATAATAAAACACTGCACTTGCAATCAATAACGCACACCTGATCTAGCACACATCAACACATTGAGCAAATTTGTTCAATCTACACATATTCTATCTCTTCAATAATAATTACCAATCAATAGTCTTATCAGCCTCTTTAATTGTGTACCTATACTAAATCTGACGAACTTGGTAAAGTATACGTTATACTTAAATTAATTTTAAAACTATGTGTGCGTAAAAAAATACTTCAAAAATACAAGAAGAGTAAACTGATTACCTTTAGCTTAGACTAAACCTTTAGGTACAGCATACATACCTACAAAGAACTGGAATGCATATTGTCAATTACCAACAAATGGCTTGCAAAAACACAGAAAACAATAACGAAATTGCCAACGTAACTGGCAATTGCACTTTTGCAAAGAGAAAACTTGTCTTATTTCAGTACGAAAAGCTTTTTGGAATGCTTCTTAACGATTTGATTGCATGACTGTTGGTATGTACTACTGTGAGCCTCGCTTCCCGCTTGACTGCTTAGAATCCAAGACAATGTGTGTGACAGATGTTGGCCGAGTTGCCATAGCTACAGGTAAAGTGACAACTGTGGAATGTTGAGCCATGTTATCACCAGCCATCTCTTGCCCATTGTGTGAATTTCCATTAGTCGTATGTCCTTGGCCATCATCAAGGAACACCCACTGCTCAAAACTACTATTTCGACTTCCGTGCTCTCCAGACACAGGTCGAGGAGTCAACGATGAATAGCTTATGAACTTCTTGGCACCTCCCTGTGACGTTGGACTGGAATAGCCTTTGGAACTCCCAGCCGAGTTGCTCTGAGGACTTCCAGGAGAGCGGTTTGTGTTTGGCACTTCCACTGCAATCACAGATGACATAGACGAGTCTGACTTTCGAGGGGGCACAGGAGGTCTCGAAGGTTTGTTTTTCTTCTCACTTATTCCATTACTCCCGGTAGGCGATGGTTCTTGAGAACCTGAAGAAACGATCCTCGTTGGGATGTGAGACCGCTCTGAGTTGCCAATAGAGGAATTACTCTGGAATGAGGATAATACAGGTATGTGGGAGAGTTCTGAATTCACTATGCTTGGTAGACTTTGGAATGTGGGCATTAAGCCATCCGAGCTCATTCGTAGAGGAATCTGGGATCGCTCTGGACTGCTCGAGTTAGGGCTGGTCTGAAAAGTGGTAGTTGTGACATCATTACCAATCCTGGTTGGAATTCGCGAGTTTCCGGTGGGGCTTCTGATTGCCGTCACTGTAACATTATTTCGTTTCTGTTCATAACTGCCATTCTGAGAGATAGGAGAATGAGTTTCCGTTTCCAGAACTTCAACTTCATTTTCCATTGTTTCAGTTGGAATACTGGACGGCTCCCTCACTTCGTCATTCCCATTGAGTATTGTTGTATCAGTGGCTGCCTTGTCAGCGTTCATAGAGGTCACTTGGATTTCGGTGATATAAGTCATGCTGGTGGTCGTGGGTAACACAGGCACAGGTGAAGTTGGAAGATCTGGAGGTTGGCTGTCTTGACCCCAGGTGCAGTCATCATCATCACTGTTATTGACAAATGTCGTTGAGTCAACAACACTTCCAGCCGTTATGAATGCTTCCGATGTTGATGTAACAGACACTGATGGCTCTGCAACAGATGAGTCCATGCCTGAATGAATTGTAGAAACGTTAGAAGTATCATTGTCAACATCTTCAGACGGGCTCTTGTGAGTCGATGAACTAACAATATTTATATTGTTCACTCCTTCACTAGATGTTATCTGCGGGGACTGGATCGTCTCGATGTGTTGTCTATATGGCACTTCTCTTCTTGCAATTGGCGTCGAGCTGACGATTGTGTGACTTTCACCCCTCTGAGATGTGAAGGTTTCGGAGGTGTCCGGTTCAACGTCAATGTCATTGTTCCGGTACTCTGCCTGAATGAAGCTCAAGAGTCGACTGCCAGCTACTTCTGTCTCGGGGGTAGAACTTCGAGGCTCAGAATCCATGGTATCGTTAGAAGTGCTACTCAATACCTGGTCAACCGTCACTTGAGAAGGAATTGCATCAACAATCATTGGTTCTGGAGTAATGCGCAAAACCGTTCGTTGAGACGCGATGATGTCCATACCATTGGCCGAACTTTCTATATTAACCCTGCCATTCCCTTCTGTATCAGTGAGAGATAAACTTGTATCATAATCCGGTTTGAAAATTGACTTGCCAGGTGAGTCAAAGTATCGAGCACTTGCAACTGGAACACTAGTTGCTTGGACTTCGCTGGAATGCATTGGCAAAGATTCTATAAATACTTCCGAGTCATCTTCACCAACACTGATTGTCAGGGACGTTGGTTGCTCATTGTCTAACAAACCAATATGAATATTTGTGGGAGAAGTGAGCGATTTTCTCAGACTGAGTGGCGGACTTCCTTGCTGCATGGCATCCTCCATAGTTCCCCAATCAGAAGATTTCTTGAGTCTGCGTCTTTGAAATGTGTCCAGAGCATTATCAAGCCGTGGCTCTTTCCGGTAGAGCGCAGTGTCGTCACCATCTTGAGCAGCGGCTAGATGATCCTCACCCGGAGGTGGTAAAGGCGCTTTTCGCTTCTTGCTACTGTGTGGAGCACTTCCATCGGCTAAGTCCAGTGAGACGGCCCGTTCCAGGACGCTGATTGGCTGCTCAGTCTCAAGACGAGACAAATCTCCCATTGATGCTGCCTTGCGAGTGCTATCAGTTTCCAGCTCCAGCGTCACGGTGTCTGAAGATGGACTGTGGTGGATTGTAATGTGAGAAGAGTTTAGCTCAATGGTTGTGCCTCCCTTCTTCGGGCGTTGTGCGGAGGAGGAAGAAGTCTCGCCTTCTGAATCAGAGTCGGAGTTTGAGTGCTTTAAGGAAGTTGGGTTATCTACAATAATTTTTAAATCTTCTTGTGTTGGATTTTGCTGCATATCTACACTACTGTTTGGCTGCAGGGCAGAGCTACTCTCAACAGTGATGTTTGTAATTTCATTGTTTGTGGGATTGTTTTGCTGAAGTTGCATTTTTGCAAATGTAGGAAGTGTGTCACCTAAATGTACATCCATGGTTTGAATATTCTCGTCAATTTGTATTTCATGAGGAGTCACAATCATTTCAGATGTCGCGTCTGTCGGATCCAAGCTCATCTCTTGGTTACCCTTGTTTTTTAGGTTGACGGCAACTACCTGCACAATATCTGAGGGATTGCCATTCTTCTCTTGAGCAGGAGGGCCAGGAGCTTTCCTTTTGTTGGATTTTTTTAGAGCTTGTCCCAAACTATCATTATCATTAGAACCTGAGGTCGTAGCTGCAATGTCATCGCCAGAACTATCCTCGCTCAAGCTTTCTGGCAACCGTACCCTGTACTTTACTGGAGGGACATTAGCAGACATTGCAGGATCAGTTAACATAACTGTCGCATGCTGAGTACCTGGAACTTCTGTTGTGTTTCCAGTATTCTCATTAAGCTGAATGTCTTGTGCAATTGAGCCCAAAGACTTGCGTTTATTCCGAGCAGCCATGCCAGCTCTTTGCATTGCTTCGGAAATTTCTGTTGGAATTTTACCTTCATAAGATTTATCAGCATCAGGGTCATTGGCAACAATCACTTCTGTTTTATCTTGTACTTTTTCCGGTTCACTCTTCATGTCGATCTTCACTTCTGCCTGGTCATCTATGTTACCTGATATTTCTGACTTATTCTTTACTGTTTGCTCTGCAACATCCGTTGGAGAAGGAATTGAAGAACTCACTTCAGGTTCAGGAGAAACCTTTTTCTTATCATGATGATTCAACTTTTCTTTCAAATTCTGCAAACCTTTTGTTAGAAGAAGCTTCACATTGTGCGCATGACCATCAATACCTGCAGTTGGTTCGCTACTTTTCTTATTCTTGATTTCGTCTTTCACCGCTTGTTCGGCATTTAAAGAAGCTTTGCGTCTATTTTCAGCCTCCTCCACTGGACCAACATCAATTCCTCTTTCGTCATAGAATGAGTTGGCTACGGTTCGTCCTGCATCCACAACATCATCACTTTTTGCTTGTGCGAGCACTACTTTTTCAACAGAAATAGGCCTTGATGGTTGAATAGAACCAGCTTGCTCCACTATCGAGTTCCGTTCATTTTCTTGTCGTTCTGCGTGCACAATATCTGGTTTCTTTATAATTTTATCTTCAGACGTAGAAGGTGTTGCTTTGTTCAAGTCTTCCTGACTGTTCTGCTTCCTCACTGCATCCGAGATACTCTTGAGGTTTGGGACGGCTTTTGGATCAGGCAAAACACGCACACCAAACTTTTGATGCTTACTGACTTGTTCGGCCTTGACATCCTTGTTGACTGCTTCGGTTGGCAGATCAGGCGAACTGGTCTTAGGTAGTGGACGTTTGGCTCTCTCGGGTTTCACAATGGCCACTGTCGCTGGGATTGGCGTCGCGGCAGTCTTCTCCAGGCTGACTGTCTCCTTGGCAGGTGTTGGAGAAAGTTTCAGTGTTGGATAGTCACTGGCATCCCAAGAGTCATGTTTTGAACGGGGAGTTTTGTCCGCAACACGGAGCAAACTTGACTTGCTCATCTGCAACATATTGATGACCGTTAGTATCACAAATATATTAAAAATATTGAATATTTTAAGTTTCTACAAAGGTGTATTGGTGCCAATGTGGTAGGTAGACTTGTACTTTAGAGCAAGAAGTGCACTAGCATTTTCTAGAAATTATTTGAGAAAACAAAACAAATTATGTACTAGGTAGGTAGGTATGAATTAATTCAAAATTGATAATAGTTTATAAATTAAATTTACTTTTAAATAAAACACCGGACACACTGTCAACTTCTGCGAGAGTGGAAAGACGAGAGTAGCTCTCCCATTGGCTGACAGCTGTCACGTGACGGTCAAATAAGATGACATGACAGCTATCAGCCAATTAGAGATCTGCTCTCTACTCTCGCAGAAGTTGTGACCGGCGGTGTTTAAATCATTTTCCATTACGTATATTTCAATAATCTCTCACAATACCAATTAAGGTGCGGCAAGCGCGAGCGATTTTGCCGCTTGTTGCAGGCACTTTTTTGGATACAATTGACAAAATGGGATGGCGAAATCATGTGAAATTTTAATCAATTAGATAAAAGAAAAACATAGGGTTATCATTTGGTACGTTTTTAATACTTTGCTTTGTTAATTAGTAAATAATTATGTAGATGATTTTTGGTGAAAAATGACTTTCTTGTCTCGCTGGGTGCCGTATGAAATTTAACTTTAAAAATGTGCCAAGTGATAGCCCTAAGTTTGTCTTTTATCTAATCACGATTAAAATTTGATATCAATTGGTTCACGGGTTTGGTCTCCAATCGTATTGGAAATTTCATCGTTTTGAGCAGTTTTGTTGGGCATGAAGCAAAAATGAAAAAGTGCTAGATAGTATTATACAATCAGACTGATCATGTGAGCATCACATCAAAGTTACACCACACCCACATATGAAACAAAATTTTTCTCTCTCAATTTGCTAAAACGGCTGAGTGCTTGTATCACCTTAAAGGTGGGCTATCACGGTTGAGCTCCATTTTTTTATTATTCAAAAAACATGATGACATTAGGCATGCAATCACAGCGGCGAAAACTAGAGCTCTGTAGGATATTCCTAAACGAAGTTATAGCCCAGCGAAGACGGATAGGGGGTGGGAAACGCGTCATTCACACCCAACTCAGCCTCAAAAGCCTGCAAAGGTTGGGTGGGACCTACGTCACAACAACCAGGTTTTTCAAACTTCGCGGGGCTCTAGCGCCTGAACCAAACATCGCATCGCGTTCGCGTTTTCGACATTCTTCTTCTACTTACAACATGTACAACATTTTCGACTTGTTGACCATGACAGCCCACCTTTAACTACCACTCTTTAAATTTTATCTAAATTTAGCTAGTTAGCTCTTTTTTATGAATGACTGTGAATAATCAAATTAGTTCTTGCAATTACAATCAAAACTATTTAGATTTTCCAACAGTTATTGAATTTTATAGAAAATGTATACCTACTCTACTATAAACATTTGATTTACAAACTATGCGATTACTTGCACTGCAGCTTGCAAGCATTGCTTACCTGTGCCAGGTCGGCAATGGACTGGCTCCTGTAGAATGGATGACAGATCCGGTCGGCTGGCTCCACGCTTGACCTTTTCGTGCGGATGAGCGTGCTGGGTCGAGACGACGGCAGCGGATTCTCCACTTCCAACTGCACCTCATATGGTGAGGCGTAGCTCAGAATTGTCAGTGCATCCTCGAATACCATGTGGCGGAAACTGATGCGAATGCTGTCAATGCGGTCACCTGGCAATGAAAAGTTCACGATTAGATTATAAATCCAGATACAATCTCTTGAGTTGGGTCGAGTTGCCATATTAATTAATAGTATTACACTCCGTGCTTCCACATACCTGGTGAGATTCGTCCGGATTCTGAAGCCGGTCCACGATGCAAAACATCTTTGACGAAGATTCCATCACGCATGTTGCCGCACACATTGAAGCCGAGACCCGTGAAGTCGTGGCTCCGCAGTGAGACGACATTCACCTGCGGCTCCTGGAAAAAGAACAAACATTTAATACAAGGATTCCTCTGTAATGGCAACATGATTGTGATATTTGCAAGGGGCGCTGGCCTCCTCCTCCCCCTCCCCTTTCCTGGATGTCAGGAAAACATTAATTTTTGTGGTGTTTACATCTAGTTTCATTTTGTAAACAAAAAAATCAAAAAACCTCATTTGAAAGTGAAAAAAACAAAAAATACCCTGCGGGGAGCAAGGTGGAAGGAGTCCTACACCACCCCAAAGTGTCAAATTTTAAAAAAATATTGAATATTTCAACAAAATACACCTCATAACGTCTCAAAATTGATTTCGAAGTGTCCAAAAACCAAAAAACGTTGTGGGGGACCCGCCCCCACACCCCCCTTAACCCGGGTACAAACCCCCTTAACCCCCCCCCCCCCCCCCCCCCCCCACGGAAGAAATCCTGCGGACGCACATGGCTTTGGACAAAGTCATTATGATCAGGGAAGATAAATGAATGAACGATAATCACAGTTCGAGGTTGGAAGAAACTTAGTGATAAACAATAAGTGACTAATGAGCCCTTGTCTCTTTAGATAAGAGTATTTTTCAAGGTGACAGTGCCTCATCAAATCATAGAGAAAAATGTGTAGAAAATACGAGTTGATTTTTGATTCTGTGGTGTAATACATCATCCCTGAGCTGAGAGAATCAGGAAAAGGAGAAAGCGAAATACAGATTCACGTGAGAGATTGCCCACGGTCCTGTGTCTATTTGTTGTGAGGGGCGGGGGGATTTTGTGACATCCTCTAAGAGGGAGGACCGATAATCGTGACATGACAAGAGGGAGGGAGGAGGAGGCCAAAATTACACAATTCTTAGCGTGACGTCCTTTACACATCCTTAGCCGTCTTGGACAGTGCTCCGACAGAATCACATAGGCGTAATATTGACTCGACAACGAGATATACAATGCTTGGCTCTGGATCTGCAAACTCGCCTCTATGCGACGCTTCAACTTTCGTGTCTTTTATTTCCCTCGTTAGCCCTGTCTACGAAGCCTGAAGCTTATCTCCCGCCAGCCCAGTGTCTGCACAAGCAAAGAAACTAGACAATAAATAATAATATACTGCTAAGTGATAGTCGAAGGCGTAGTCAGATGTGTGCGCATGGATTATGTATGCATGCCGCGTCACCGCGAACTGACGGCCAGCACTCCTCGAGCGCGCGCGGACCAGAGGTCGTCGCGAACAATGCCGGCATTATTGCACGCTAATTGAATTGCATTCTTCTCCCTCACCCTCCATCAACATCAACATGCGACCACCGCGAGTCGTCTTGTGTCGTGCAAATGTCTCCAAGGGCAAACAAATGTCACGTGGGACACTCGGTACGCATCCATGATGTAAACATGGTACTACTCGATTGACGATTGGCATCTAAGACTCTTTTGAGATTCTTTGAATAATTCCCTGCTTATAACGATATTATGAAATCAGAGCTGTGCTAAGCAGCCGACGGCATTTCGCCAAAGAAATAGATAGTAGTACGTCAAATTTCCAATGTTACGAGAATTTACCCATATTTGTATGCATGCATACGAACTCGAATATAACTTGCGAGTTTTCATTTCGGTGTTCGAGGTAAAACAATATTGATTTCCTAGATCATGGAGATGTTTAAATATGTGTCAATTGCGTCTTCACTTTCAGCGCGTTCCAAACTAACACCTAGGCAAATAGTTGTTCCTGTCGGAGAATATAACAAAGATGACACAATGTAGACAATCGCAATATCCGCCTTTGTTCAGAGCATCGAAGCAGTTATATTGTTTGTTCGAACTTGGTTTTAGTGCAAGCCCTGTTTTCACAAGACTTATGCATTGTACACGTAGCTATTGGAATGAACCATCATTCATGTCTAAGCTATTGCCAATGTCTCGCACATCCTTTGCAAATCTGCAAGGTGCAAAGTAGAGTACCTCACTGTGGAGACGAAATCGAGAATTTACCAGACGGGTCCAGCGTCTGGTAAATCACGTTAGGTAATTCAATCCATTCTTCAGCGAGTCTTAGACTGATATGATCGAATTCATGCGGGCCTATCCAACCACATCTCGAATAGTCCCTTCTCAATTTCATGGACCACGTGTAATGAAAGACTCAATTCAGTAGATCTAAATCAAAATTGAAGGGTTTACTGTAGTGAAAGGCTGAATGGCAACCTACCCCCGCAAAAGAGTCGTCCAAAGCTCGTCGTTTCTCGTTGCGATTCCCCACCAGCGCTCCGAGAGGGCTCCAAGCCGACCAGCGATTCTGCAAGACGGTAATTGTAATTGTAATTTTAATTGTAATCAAATTCGCTCCTGACAAGAACTATGATGAACATGATCCAGGCTATATCCAGGATTTGGCGACTTGGCTGTGTTTAGGCTATTGTCATGGATATGACTGATTTATCCTGCCATCAACTTTATCGGGGTATTATCAAGTTGGACCATAGAATGTGGAATAGAATATATATTCTGGATATAGAATGACTGGGATTTCTCGGGACACTGCGTCCTTTTGAAACCTCGATTGGGATAGTTGTTTACATTGAGTGAGAAAGAACAACAATACGGTCGCTATTGAAATCTGCCCGCCATTGATGGCCGTGGCACTTGTTGTGCTCAATCATTGAAATGAGGATGAATTGATCTGACATGTGCAGAAGTAGATATTATCGAACCCACCTTCTGGTCTGATTTGACTGGCTCTTTCTCGTAGCTGACTCTGCCGATCGGCGTGCCATCTGGGGAGAAAGGATTGTTCTGTTATAATGTGATTATCATGCGGTTTCTCGCACCATCAAGTCAAGTGTCAATGGCACGGATCAGGAGAGACATGATTAGCCAGCAGCTTGCAATACACGCAAAACATCGCACCGTTTGTAACAGCACTTGAGTGGCCACAACGCCACAAACTGATGCATGATTGAATGCAAACATTAGTCGCATCATGGATATGTCAAGATTATTTGTACAAGAAATTATCTGCATTCCCTGCTATAATAGTGCAGCCTACATTATTAGCATGTCCTTTTAATAATTATGTTAGCTCTTTGAACAGCCTATTAGGGGTGGATTTTACAAATCTGCTTACTCTATCAATACTAATACATTTTGCTGATTAGTGATTAGTAATACCACTCTGGAGTCTGGACTAGTTCGTAATCGTATGTGGACAAAAGCCCACATATAAAATAATGATCACAACAATGTAAAATCATGTTTTGTTTTTAATTGTTGAGAGACAGCAATTCCAACAATGGTTATGAGATATTCTTAGATGAGATCAGTTGATATTCGTACACTATACAGTCCAAAATCGCAAATTTTGTATTGTAGTAGAAGAGTGTGATAAAAACAAACCCTATAAACGACCACACAAATGATTTGTAATGAATGATTTGTGGTTCGCACACAAATGATTGTTCGTTAGTATATTAGCAAAAAGAAAAGAACTGAAGTACCACCATCAGCGTATAATTTGGAAGAGAGTAAAATAAAAGCTAACGATAACATGGTGGTAGGTAGGTACTGACTTTCATAAGTTGCATCCAAATCCATACATGAGAATATAAAGGATTTATTTTGACAAGCTCCGTCGGCAAGGGTTAGGGCCAGGGCCGAAAAAGCGATTGTTTTCATAAAGAATGTTTTACTGTATATTGAGAGCAGTTCACTACAATTCTAATTTCAGTTTATATTATACAAATGTGTTAAATGTGCAACAGGTGTCCTGGTGATGATTGATCAGTACCTGAACACTCGTGAAGTATTGAGTAGTACACACACACACATACAAGATATTCGTATCGTCACTAGTAAACAAAATGTCCAGCAGTCCAGTCAATAAGTCACATAGAAAGTCATAACTAAAATCTACCATAGCTAGATCTGGACCTGCAGATTCCCATGTGTAGAGTTTCTGATTCTTTATGACCTTGCTGCTGCGCTGGTTGGACATTTCATTGTATCTAATATTTATTTAAAGAACAGAACGCCTTATTAAATGCAAATCGCTTCCACTTAACAATTCAAGAATTCCTTCTGGTAAATCGCGTGATGGCAAGCAATTGCACTGAGTGGAATAAGAAAGATATGTGATGTTTGTTTGCACCGAGCGCGGCGAGCGGGCTTGCGGGGAACTCGTGAGGGAATGTCTGCAAGGACTTCTCCGCATTATAAGCTCTGAGAGTGCCGACATTGCCTGCAAGTGTGCTTTTTGTGCGAGCCGACCGACAACAATGGCTAATTTGTGTGTCCCTTTCAAGAGTGGAAGTAAACGAACGAAAAGAATTTAAACGCAAACAGAGTTCATTTGCGGATTTGAAAATAAGAAGAAAAGGTCGTGTAAAGAATGAAAAGGATTCGCTCGCTTCGAAAATATGGAGTCTTTTAAAGACATGCAAAAAATGGAGGAGAACTTTAAAGCAATAAAGTAAATATTGATTGTTATCATGTGTAAAGCACTGAACTGAGGTGTAATGCAATTGATGCGATAGCGATGGATTTAGAGAACAAGTAATAATTATTAATTCATATTATATTTTCATATTCTGACAAAATTACAAAATAAATAATGTTTCCACTTGATTTTGTAAACATGCAGCAAGTAATTTCATTGAGCAAGGCAAAATAAAATTAGTCCAACATGGGAACATTATAACATACACAAAATAACATTTCAGTTTGGGACGTTATTATCAATAGATGTCGTCATCAAAATGAGATCTTGATCTGGCAAAATTAAAAATCGCCTATCAATACACTAACAATTTTTAACTATCATATTCAGTCACCGAAAAGACCCCAAAAAAGTTTGAGCTAACAATAGCAATTTTTAAAGGAGTGAACTGTGCAATCACCAGAGTATGGAGAAGGTACTCACCACGGAAACAAGGGTTGTCGAACGCGTAATCGTCCACGACGCCACCCTCCGGGTCGGTGACGAGAACAAGATGTCGGCCTGTGAACCAGAGACAACCTACATTACATACACCGCCATGACCTCGCCGAAATACACATCATTAAAAATATTGTTATTGCGTAATATTAATTAGCTGTTGATGCCAGCGGTGAGATAATTTCACCTTGTACGCAGATTCTCACAGTTTCAGGGGATTAGGCCTTTCGTGTCAATGGGCTTTTGTGTTAGTGAAAAATTGTTTTAATAAGTAGGCTAAGACCCCAAATTTAACTCGATTTGCATAAAACATACTTGGTATCTGTGTCGCACTGTACGTATACCCACGCCATAGGGCACCACAGGGAGCTTGTGCTGTCATTAATAAAATCTACATTTTCATAAATAAATAGAAAATCTGTGTATAATATTACTAGGTGCAGCTTTGTATATGACAACAAGTTTCAAATCCGACATGGTTATTCGACTGTTGTTGACTGCTCGTATGGATCTTATTTATACTTATCGGTTATAACATAAAACGGTATATTTGAAGTAATGGGATTGTCTGAAAATTATTTGATCGCATTCGCACAAACATAAGTAATGATAACTCGGCATCTAGTCTAGTAAATGAATCAGAAATCAGAACATTTTGCACTGATTTTACTGATGGATCAATTGTCAAAGAATATCACTACTAGTAATAAAATTGTATGCATATAACGTTGTTGTACCGTGTGTAGGTACACTGGCGGCATTAAGTTGTTTGTACTCATAAATAATATCTCTCTCTGCTCCATATAAAAACATGTTTATGATATGGGTCAGAGAGAGGCAGAATACAACGATCATATTGCCGCCACTGTACACCCGCGGTCAGAAAAATCAAAAAATTGACGGGAAACGGCTTGGTTGCAGTTTGAATTATCGACAATATTTGTTGAATGGAGATATAATTGTTATTGGGTATATGGGGTGGTAGGTTGGTTCTTAAAATCAGACCCTCCAACCCCACTTGCTCAAAATGTGCGTTTGCCTCTCTGTGCTTTCGGCTGTATCATCAAGATTTGAAAAAGACTTCGAATTTTGCAAGCGATTTATGTGACCGCGGGTATAACCATACTCATCGATACTCTAGGCTCTCTAATCGATACCATTATCCGTGATCAAATAATGCATTCCAGCACCTTTATTGTTAAATATAAATTTTTATTATTTTCACAAGAATCCTGAAACATAACACAATTCAGTTATGTAATTCCGAGTAGACGAGTTACAGTAGAAATGAGTGGATGTCAGCATGCATTGTCGGCACGATTACTGTGTAAGGAAGTCCCGCGACAAAAGAGAACAATCCTTCACTCTACTGACATATGACAAGCTGTCAACAAGGCAAGACATCGAGCTTCAAGGCACTCCACTAGCATAATTCAACAATTAGACCCGACAGCAGGATTCTTTACACAACTCGACTCGGTGTTTTTGCAATGCTCATTCATTCAACAATACGATCAATTGGATATGTGAATAAATACAATCATGACAAGAAAAGCAGAGGTTATACTTTTACGGCACTTCCTCTGTTTGTTTTCCAGGTCACAACGATCACAACCAATCAATCTGAAATTTTACACCAATTTGTTAATTTATTCACAAATTCACAAATCAAATTAATTTATCTTCATGCCCCTATATGATGTTACTTCATCTCAATGTATCACATAGTTTATTATTCCTCTTACATTATATTGTAATTTTAGCATGGTTATGTGGCAGAGCAGCCTCTGCAGTATACGAAAGCATTCTGCATGCTGAACATCGCCATTTTCGTATTTGTTACAACCTGTACACTTACTGAAATAAAGTCTTTTTATTATTTTATTATTATTATTATTAGTTCTTTTTTTAAACAAAATACTCGGATTGCTTTCATTCAAATTTTTGGGATATTTCGTCATTTTTTTATAGTTTTACAAAAAACATGACGAAATATCTCAAATCATTGAATTGCCTGTCAAGTTGAAATTTTGCAGAGGCATTGGACAAATTCACGCCACTTTTACGTATTTTCAGAGAACATGAGCAGTAACGTCAATTTATTTTAGGCATATTTTGGAGATGTCAAAATACATATTTCGATAAATTGTTAGGATTTTGTTGTCACTCTGAGCATCTCGTGCGCAGCATGTAGATAACTAATGTACTTACTTATAATTAAACATTTCCTACATGGACGAATTTAGCTGGCTTATCAACGCGTTACACAGGGCGATTACCTGGCAATAACATGAATATCCGGATATTACCAGATACGAGAGTGTCATTTTTCAAATAAGTATTTGAGACAGTTGAGACGAGTTTCTAAGGAGACATTGTCATACAGCAAAAGTAATAATCATGTACTCATGGCTTTTTTTGTACCAACCTAATCGGTAATGGCGACGGTGTCATATTCTTAGTTCAGATCAATACCCTATTCATGTTATGATGACAAATTAACAGTATGCCATCATAATATCACCATTTACCGATATAATTGATTGAAGACAATCTTCACAGTAGGGTGTAGCCGTAGGTTATGTAAGTATGTTACATGTCCTACAAACAGGATCGTATCAATTCTAGAATATTTAAATTGACCTAGGTTGCCCACTATTCTGGTCTTGAAAATGAATGACAGTAAAGAACAATCCCACAGCGTCAAAGATAACAGAAAACTACAGTATCATCCGAGAAGAGTTGCGATGCTCACCAAATGTTATGACTTGTAATGCAAGTTATCGTAGTACTTGAAACTGTAACTGTTGATGAATCTATCGAGAGATGAGCAACTATTTCCAGCAAGAGATGATCGGATGGAATGCGAGCTATGTCGAGCCCTAGGCTAAAAGGAGTGTGGACATTTCCTAGAAAAACTCACTAAGAAAATATAAACGGAATTATTCAAATAGGTAGTTTAAGTCCCTTAGATATACATTCTGATAATTACTGTTCTGAGCAGTCGTCAACAAAGGTCAGTCAAGGAGAAGTGGACAAGTGTAACTACTTGATTTGTGCTGAAAGAACACTGGAAAAACTTTTCTAGATCTCGTATTATTTCTTGCAAATATTTGATATACGCGTATTGATGAGGTTGAATATTTGACAATTATAGGAGAACACCGAAGTTTCAGTGGTGGCGATATGGGGGCACGGGAGCGTAATAATACGATTATTATTACCCCCCCCCCCCCCCCCCTCTTGACAATGTTCTTCAACCCCGGCAATTTTTAATATCTGGCCCCGCCAGAGAACGTATGAGGGGAGAGATGGGATCAGATATTTTTCGTACATTGGTTCCATAATCAGGTTCAGGTGCGAGTCAAAATAGGTACTAATTTTCGCTCAACTTCAAGTCAGTACGCTCTGATTTTGCGCATGCAGAAACATTGTCAGAGATCAAGACGACGACACCGTATAGAAATCAACTCCACACAAGTCCAGTTGACCCAACAAATCAAACATTCTGTTTTCTTGCACCGATGATTCCGAAACATTTCAACTTATACTAGACATGCCCATAAATAGTCTTGTCCCTTTCTACTCCCTATAGCAATACTTCGGCAGAGAATATCGTGACATGAGTGAGCAATGCTGTATGACACACATTACCTCTGCTATGTACCAGCTCGACCACTTTCTCCGCGGCATAGCGAGGAATGTACCTGCCATGTCAGTCCCGCGGATTATGCAACCGAGCGCGTGGAATGCCGGCCGGTAGATAACAGATGGTGGCAGAAGATAACGAGGCTCTCACAGCCACTTCGAGGGCATGAGAGTCACCTTGAGGCGCTCGCGAGTTAATTATTCACCCTCAGATTGCAGATTCACAAGACGTAATGAATTCAGGATATACCTAAGTAATTCATCAAACGCGGAGATAATCATGCGGTTATTCGCACAGAATACATCTCGTGCACTAAATTTTAGAGCGAGATTTGAGAGATTAGCTTTTCGCAATCAACACTCGCGGTAATTGCTGGATTCATTGCTGTTCGACACAATGTTGTGTGGGTTTCAAAAGCATGTGAAATAAATTGCTGGAGCCATGTCAATAATACTGCTGGAATGGCACCTTCACCAACGTCATTACCGACAAATTATGTTTGCGCTGGTTAGATCAAGACAAGCGAGGAAAGAAACGATCTCATCACAATAATTAAAAACGGCATACGAGCTGGTTCAGGCAAACCACCTTCGATGAACTCTCAGTTAAATAGCATTATATTACATCATTTTACACTCTTAATAGGAGTTACATAAAATTGCTAAGCATGGCTATTGCAAGGCAAGTCTAGTGCTGGTGTGTGTGTGAATTACAACAAGCTGCCTGTAGCTATGTTTTACGGGACCTGGGCCTACATTCTAGGTCTAACATTCTATTCAATCCCACATATCTCTCTCTACATACCTATTTCACAATAATTCACGTCACACATTGCGTGCCTGTCTCTGAACTCTACAAACAACTGAGAAAACAACCTGCGACGCTATTAGTAAATGTGATCTTCTCGAATACATTCGTGGTCACTTCACGCATTGTTCCGTTTGACCTGAAGTCCAGTGACAGTGCACTGCAATAGTCGGTTATAATGCGACAATATTGTCTTGCACATTACCATCTAAATTCTAAAGTGCAAAGCCGGGTATCGCGATGATGACACATCCGGGCTGTGAACCTGACCAACCGAGCATCATGCCAACAGGCTGTGTCTGGTCAAGTGTCTGCTACCAAGTGCTACCTACTTGCATTATGACGTTCAGGTTTTGGCAGACGGATGATTTGATAATTTTACTCGTTAGAGGCGTAACTGGCAGTCGCCTCCTGGTCTGTCAGGTGCTGTCTGGCAAGCTGTGATCCAGACAGGGTCGAGGCTTGATTTACATATCTGCAGTCATCAGAGATGCATCTCTTGACCTCCAATGTAAACATCAACACCGCCGCAACCAAGCCAAGATAAATTATAATGTATTCATGGAAATAGTCAATCCTTCTTGTGACGTGAGCCGATCTCGTTCAGACAAGAAAATCGAATTAAAAAGTCAATGTAAAATTATTATCTGGATTGTAGGTAGAGCTATCTTGACTTGCCTAGTCCAGAAGCAGGCAACGTTTCGAACCAAGGAATTAAAGTCCACGCAGCTAGTGAAAGACTTCATAATTCGTGGGTCCTGTTTACCTACTGATTTATTCTGGTCGCGTCCACACATGGCAACCAATCAGAATCCGCGCTCTTGGTTCGAAGAACACAAGATCAGCTGAAGAAGCTGAACGCGGGTTAGACTTTATGAGCCGGGTTGATAGAACACACGTACATTCCTGAGACATCATTTCAAACAGGTTTCCACATTATAAGCAGCCTTCGCGTCTTGCAGCATCAAAAATCATGCGACAGAAGAACTTGCTTTTTCTGATCATTGCTTGGTTGGTGTGGTACAGAACGAATCAAAACCTAAAAACCGAGAGCCGGGTTAATTTGAACATATTAAAGTGACATTATTATATTGAGAATGCAATCTCGTATACGGAACGATAGCAGAACAGAAAATCCCGGAACAAACTTGTAACGGATTGTAAGCAAGCAATTGTTATGAAATACGATTTTGACGAGGATTTTGATAAAATTGCAATAGTTCATTTCGAAATATCGGTCAAGTTATCACGTTATCGGTGTATGACTTGACAGCAGTGACTAGTGATGTAATAATCCCGGGAATTTATTATTTATTGGGAATTTACTACAGGGATGAGAGAAAACATTATTAAAGCATGTTTATGTTTTGAGATGTCATAAGACAGGGGTTGGCAACCTGCGGCTTCTTGGTGGGTTTTGAATGGCTCTTTATAATTTAAATAAAGATCTGGAATCGAAATATTTGAAAATTCGAATAAACGCCCTGCGGGGCAACATCAAGAGGGAGGGGGGGGGGGGGGCTTCGTCAAAATAGCAGAAAAAACTAGTAATTCAATTGATTATTTTTGGTGTATTATATTTGATTGCCTGCTGCGGCTAGCATTATTATCTAATTTATAAATTTTTCGGAAATTGGCTCCGTCACCAAAAAAGGTTACCGACCCCTGTCATAAGATAACAAGAAGATTAATGACAAAATAGAGAATACTAAGAGGTAATGACATACCACAAAAAAAGTACATTATACATTTTAATTTTAATAATGAAAAAGTAAATTCCCGATTTGGGGAATATTCCCCAAATTTGCTCGGGAATATTCCCGGGAACGGGGAATATTTTCACGGGAATATTCCCGCTGGGCATCACTAGTGACGCATTCTAAGGTCCAGGTAAAAACTCCGGAGATGGGGTACGAATTCAAGGAGATGTTATGTTATACTTTATGATGGGCACTTGACAATTCGGTGCAATTTTGAAACTGCACATCCATTTCGATTTCCATATTTTACACTTTGTTGTAAGATATGTTTTAAGGCATTTTCTCTTGCTGGTGAGTGGTCACTCACTGGTCACTACACCATGCAACGTGCAAGCGAAAGGTTCTGGCTATCTCCACGGCACGTATCACTGGAAGAAGTTCACAACAGATCAGCAGGAAATGACTGCCAAATGTGGAATACAATGCCGATACTGCAGGTTCTATAGCTCACGAAGACGCATAGGAATGTTGCCGAACAACCAAATTTGGTACGAAATCAATCAATCATAGGTGCGCGGGTTCATGAACCTCCGTCTCGGCGCGCCTCGAGGAATCTTGTGGTTCCAGGCACCGTGAAGCACCGTTTACACACAGAAAAACACCGACCAGAAAACAATCAAGTATCGAGATAGACCACAGGTGGCGCCTCGGCCGCTGCACCTTGCGCAGACAACATCGAGCTATTTGACACCTACACAACTCACTTGACTCCCGTGACCTTGTCTTCAACAGCGCATCGCAATATTCCAGAGAACCAACGCGATGATATGAATGCTAAATCAAGTGGCATATTTTGGAGTGCGTTTTGTCAATGTGCCATTACATTGAAATATACTTATCGTCATCGAGCATTGAAAAGCTACGACAGACTTTCGACGACATGAGAATAATAATGTGCATGTCAGTTACGCAGAAGTACCGAGTTCGATAACATTTGATTTTGAACATGAAAGGTCCGCCATGCCACAGGAAGCATACCCAACGGCTGGTGTGTTGGATACCTCGGTTCTCGTTAGATCACCGAGGTTAAGCAACATTGAGCGCGGTCAGAGGTTGGATGGGTGACCATTCAACTCTACCTTGCCAGGTTGCTGCCGTTGGGCCAGAGAGACTGGGGTGTTTGGGGGTCAGTGTGACGACCTCCCTCCACCTGTTATCAGTCTCTCGACGGCGCGGGTTGTGGAGGCCTGTGCTGTGAATGTTACACCGTCCTTCGGAAGGGACGTTAAGCCGTTGGTCCCCTTGGTATCTTTCGTCAGGAGTAGGCTACATGCCGGTACCGGGTTTCCTCTCCTCCCTTCTCTATATTACATTCTCACTAGTGGAGCCTGGCTCTGTTGAGAATATAGACTTAATAAAATAAAAAAATAATAGCATCCAGGCAGCGTCTCCTGAGAGTAACGTTGTTCATATTGCATACATCAGCCATCAATCAGTATTGGCTTACAATTGCACTGTTATATACTTAATAATAATTGATAGTATGTCAAATCAATCACATAAATTACGGTGGCTCAATGAATCACGTAATAAATGTAAATGAAATATTGATCCAATTTGCTGAACCCCATTCAATAATGGAGATCAACCATCAGTAAGCAATAGTATTTCAGGGGCAGGAGGGGAACTACATAATATTCGACGTTTCAATCAGGTTTTAAGGCGCCTTATGAATTTGCGAAATATTTAGTTTGCCTTGCCACACAACATGTTTAATCGAATAGAATAGAAGCATTTTATTCGCAATACAAAAAGGTGGGCACTCAATAGTACATTATCCTATTGGATGACTGATCTGTTATGCAACCTGTAGCAAATAGCAATTGCATCGCATGACAATATATTTTGGTACCTAATATAAAAATGGCAAGCAAGTGTGTGGTACAATATACATATACAATACGTATTGTAATCCCGCCCACAACAATTGAGAAATAATGCAGAGACAACTGAAAACAAACAGAAGCTTTCCGACATAAAGATAACAATTACATTGGAAGCGATTTAACGCCAGTTAGGTGTAGCAAGAGAAAACATGACGCATTGCACCGTGTACAATTACACATGCTCAGAATTACTCGCACACGACTTACTGAAACACGTGTTCGAATGTAGTACACATTCGCGTCCATCGGTCATGCATATTAGATACTATCTACACTCAATTTTGATTCCAAGAAATATTTATTTCGGAGCTACTTTTTAACACAATTTGCCTGGAGGAATTTTCTATGTACATAAAAAACCTATGTCAATGTACAAACCGGTGGGTATTTTAGTTGTTTAGTTGCCCGCCTATGAATTCTACTGATTATAAACTGTTATGAATATTTTTTTGCATTCTAGTTTTAATCTCTTTAAAATCGTGGATAGACTCGTATGCTTAAAAAAAACTGTTGATCTGGCTCACGCACAAGTAGGAAAAAACTATTCTTGATGCCACAGGGCAACCGGCAAAGGATTGTTGCAGGTGCCACTTTGTCAACAAAATAAGATCATTCGATTACTGGCCAGGCTGTGATTTACAACAATTTAGTCAAACCGAATCACAGAGTTTCTCAAAAAGTATTCTGGTCTCAACATAGCACATTATGTTTCGTGCTAATTCAGCGACAATAAATCAATCAACCAATGACAGTGAAGAAGAAACTAATCAAGCCTGACGCTGTGTCTAATTACTCAAAGAAAAGTTACGTCAGTCACCTTGAGATTTTGTCGGCAAGGAAACTATACGCAACCAACCATTTTCTTGACATTTCTACACATCGTGACATTGATTGTCTAGCCCTAGAGTTGAACTCCGGTCGGTGGTCGGACACGCCCGCGATTATGCAGATCATACTGATCGACAATTTGACAGCTCATATCAAACTCGAGCTGTCAATCAAACCATAGATCAAACAATACGTTTGGTTTTACCAGGCTCTCCAGTTTTACCATGGAGACCAACATGATTCTCATCTAAGGGTTTACCCAGGCGATTCCGACCATTCTCATCTAGAATTTTGAGGCTCATAAACCCAATTCCGTCGGTTTTCAAACGTAGGATATCAAAACTAATTAACCACAAAAACCCGACACGGATGACTAACGTTCTATACCATAAAACTCGATCTGTAATCCATATATCTCTCAAAAAACTGGTTCCGAGTTCAACAGGCGCACCTCTCAATAGTATTCATTTTATTAAATCCAGAACGTAAAGAGAAACAACTCGTGGCTTGTGTTCAATCAAGGGCGTATCCAGGATTAAATTTCGGGGGGGGGCCGAACACTACTAATATTTTGAAAAACACAGTGTAAAACCGGGGGTTCGGGGGCGCAGCATCTGAGAAAATTTTGGATCAAGGTCATTCATTTAGGTGCAATTTTGAATCGCACTGTATAGCTATTTTGGAAAATTATAAATTACAAAATATCCAAAAATTTGAATTTTTTTGGGAATTTTAACTCAATTTTAACCATTTTGGAACGTTTTTGACATGACCTGTCTGTTTGTAAGGTTTTTTTTCCCACATTATTTTAAATGTGCTTATTTTCTTAGATGAAACCCTGATTTGGGGGGGGGGGGGGGGGGGGGAATGGCCCCCCCCCCCCCTGAATACGCCCTTGTGTTCAATTCAAACTTCTCATTTTGGGCTCTAAAACAACCCTAGTGCGGCATCAACCAGATAGAAAAGATGTCAGCACGCCGGCAAACTCAAGTCCACCACCAGGGTCTCTCCATTTCTCAGTCTCACTGGAATATTGAGCGTATGAAGAAGGTTACTATTATTAATGTATTTGATATGAATGTGCGACGCAATAAGAAAACAGAGAATCTCTCGCTTAGGAGGACTAGCCAGTTCACCTTGGACCTTCTTGCTAAACAAGACACCAGAGTTGTCCGGGTTCACTTCCCCAAGCTGGCAAATATCACAGTCAAGTTGCATTGAATGAGCTGGATGAGATATGCACAGTCGAACTCCATGACTTCTTACGGTATGGCTTTGTTGACAGACGGAATGCTCTTATGGACATCCCATCCTGTATCATCAGAGACATTCCAAACCAAGTTAGGAAATCGTATCGTTTGATGTCCAGTTATTGTACATATCTAGAAAGGTATGCTAAATTTCATAGCCCGATTTCGTATAACGATGGGATAGCCAACAACCGAGCCAACACCACAGTAATTTACGAATCGCTGAAAAAAACTTGTAAAACTCGACGCATCGAAATTACAACAATGTTGTCGATAAAATTGTGGGGGTATACAAGATTTGGGGTATTTGTGAACAGACGTCGCTAAAATTCTAAGCCTAGATTTAAATAATTACTTGTGCGGGTTTTTGCTAGTACGAGAATGTTTCAGCCTTGGGTTTTATGTAGGTATATATATAGCAACTAACATGATACAGGTATAAGACCTCAATGTTAAATCCCGTGTCAAATATGTTAAGCCTGAATAAACCGGAGCTATAAATAATTGTAATTGAAGTATAGGTCTAGTAGGAAACTTATACCAAACTGTAACACGTAAAGGACATAATTCTAAGTCTATGGACTCCTATAAAATAAATAGTTTGCAAGGCCATATTTATGAATTACATGCCTCGTTTGTTATCGTAAATCTAGTCAAGTATTATAAAATAGCATCGGAATGTGTTGTTCCATTCACTACTGACTACGCGATGTTTTGTCAACGCGATGTCTACAGGGGGATGCATGCATCAGGTGGTCAGAAGGGGTGGATGAAGCAGCAGGTGCATCTTATTCTTACCCCTCCTCCCCCGCCAGTACATGCGGTAGAGCCCATATCCAAGTGCCAGGAGCGCCAACGTTGCCAAGAACGTCCCGACGACGGCACCCGTGATGTCGGCGGCGGTGAAACACTGCGGCTGTTCTCCCGACAAACACCCGACTGGAAGTTCCGGTAGCTCCTCCGCCGCGACGCCCCCGACGGCGAGCAAGATCATCGCCGTCGCCGTCCACTGCTGGATCGTCGCCTCCATGGTATGGTTCTCAAAAGAAGTTATCCATGCGTGGTCGGGACAAACACTTCACAAGCCTATTGCCACTTGCCGACTCGGCTTCGGAAATGAAATACAATATTCAAAAAAGGTAAACACATTTAATCTACTTTCTATTTGAATAGCACATTCTGTGTTATGCAATCAAAGATAATTTTTCATCTGGCTTTCGTTTTGGCTTAGAGAAAAATGCTGTCCTGCTCCTTTACGTATTCAAGAATCTGAATCTAAGCGATTTTCAAAACGGAAATAAATTCTCACACGATTCTGTTGAACTCACTGTAATTGAATAAGGATGTTGACTTTCGAGTTAGGTTATGGTAAAGGTAAGGTAAGGTAAGGTAACCTACACACGCACACTCGCTACGACGACCGTCTTCGTTTGCTGCTGGCTTGCCAGTGGAGTCAGCCACCACTTGCCGTGCTGCCGCAGCAGGTTTACTGGCAGGCAAGGCAAGGCTTGGCACGGCTCAAGGTCGCCTATGCTCTGGTATGGCGGGAACGTTTCCTACCTAATGCCCTGAGGGCTCTCGAGTAACACTCCCACCTTTCTTATACCTTCCTATACTCGACTAGCGCATAACTTCACCCCACTTGGTAAATCGAACCTCTGTTTCGTTTTGTACTAGTCCATTGAATTGAATGGCACGTTCCTCGCCGGAGTATCTGAGATTTTATTGTCACTCTTTCACTCTAAAATAAATGTGATTACTTTAACCGTATTAAATTCCAACCTTATCAGATGTCAATGTTTTAAATCAATCATTATCAGTTTTTATCTGAAGTCCTTAGAAATGCAGTGACACTCCATTTGCATAAGGCAAATGAGATTTATTTTTATTTTTATAACACCATCCATCGTTACACAGATTTATGCAATACTAAGTACAATCATACACAAAATGAAAAAAAAAATTATTTTATCAAATCCTACTACAAATATTTGTAAATATCAAAGCAGTAATGAAGTCGTTTCTCCTCGTCCTTCTGCAAATTTCAACGCAGTTTTTTGGTGTTATTTATTAATTATTATATTAGCCATTATATATTAGGTATATTAGCCCTCCCGTTTCATACGACGTTTCTTCAATGTCTGTCAACACTTTTATTGTCGTTAAAACACCACAAAACAATCATGGTACTACATTAGTAATTAGATCCTAGTAATTAGAGAGAGGAATTTCGGTTAGATCATGCTTATGTTCTGCACATACCATAGTGCTCGCTTATCAACGCGTTACACCGAGCGTTTTCCTAGTGGTAACACATGTAGGTAATTACAGTAGAACTTGTTACTTCATAATGTTATGTACACTCTATGTAATATTTTATTTTGGAAGTGGTAGGTATATAAATCACACATTGATTCATTGCATTATTATAAAAAAAAATCGAAACATGATAAATTAAGTAAGCATTAAAAAAACTTGTGGATCAGTTTATTTGGTAAAATTTCCCGACTTTATTTCCATTGTAGAGCTTGATTGATGGTGTCCAGGCAGGCAGGTAGGCAACAATGCATGTCGGACGTAAAGGTGAAACAGCAAGGTCGTTGGTGCTCCTGTGGGCCTCCCTACATCGGAATCCGATCCGATGCGACGAGATGGTTAGGTCAAGAAACAACTTCACGACGTCTTGTGTATTCTTTCGATCATTGCGCAACTAACACTGTAATAGAATAATCGCAGTTCTCTTATCGCACGGAGATCTAAGTAAACACGATCCGATTATTCCGATTGACCTACCTGAATCAATCCGCGATTGCGTATCGACCACATTGATATTGGCACACGATCCTGGGATAAACATTCGTTATCAGTGGCATGCAGGATGTTGGGTTGAGATATATTCGAGGACCAGGTTCAACAACTCCTTGATTTCAAACATTAGGCAGCAGACATGGCAATGCAGACAAATGAAATGAGAAATCGCCGGCGAAATCAAGTGTTCAATCTCCGCGTAAGGGAAGATAAATTAGAAGATCGAGAATTAAAAACTGTACAGTACATTATAAGTCACGCATCTAACTCAAAAATTATTTGTTTTGAGGTGGCTAGGTTTTTGCATCTAACCCCATCAAATGTGCACATTCAGTGGCGGAACTAGAGGACCGCAGAGAGTGGTCCGGAAAATGCTTTACTTGCTTTCACTAATATTATTAAATTTTCTCGGTGGCTATACGTCGCCGAACCCCCTGCTGTCAGGTCAATTTATTACGTGAACTAAGTAAAAGCTCAACAAACTGAGATATTCGAAATATCGAGAGAAATGTTAAAAAAGTAATGTAATCATTGGGTGTCCGTGTGGTGAGGGGTGACGATCTCGCGGGGGATGAAATTCCGGTTCCGCCACTGCATATTGAAGCTGTTGAGACGCTGGGTGTACGATGTGAAACATAATATTCGGGCCCTCGATCTTTCATTTGCGGGGTTAGAGATCTACTTCATCAGTCTTCAGATCATTGGCTTCAGGCACGGCGGACCAGGTCAATCTCATCACATCTCATCATTTTTATGTGCAAAATTGAATTACTGTAGTAAAGAGTGATTGCCTGAGATGACCGGCAGGGTTCGACTCCCGATCATAAGACATACAATTTCGGCAGAATCCACGAGATACAAAATATAGTAAGTATACTAACAATTTTATATTAATGCTCAGTGTAACGCGTTGATAAGCGAGCACCGGTGCGGTGTGCAGCACATCCAACCATGATCTAACCAAAATAAAATTCTTTAAATAATCCTCAAAAAATCCCTTGCAGGATTACATAAGAGTTCAAATTTTCTTCAGGAACTGGGACGATTGTCACAAAACCTTGCATTCAATATAAATCCAAGGAAGCAAAAGACTTTCCCGTCACTCCCAGAATCACAGAAATGTTGCATTTTTCTTCAGAAAATTGCTATATAACCACAAAACCTTGTCCTTACATTTACCAAATACTTTCAAGAAAGCATCGCCAAACAGCAAGAATAATCACTGGCAGAATATCAAAATAGTTTAATATAACAACTCCTGTCAATGTCAAAATAATTGTGAAGCAAATGTCATGATTTACAGAAATGCAGTAATCATGGTCCATAGGTATTTTGATTTTGGTTGCAATATTTAAATATTTTCTCTATGTAAATTATTAAAATGATTAACTAAAAGTAAAAACTATTAATTACAAATCTCTCTTCTACTAGCAAAATACAAATGTGATCTATGCGACCCAAAATGAAACTCTTTTCAGATGACATGAATATGATACATAAGCCGAGACAGTTTGTTCACAATCACATTACTGGACTTCATGTTCTACAAGCTAACACAACCATGTCCCAGCCCATCCATATAAGATCTTATTCACCTCCTCCTGCTCTACTCCGACTGATCTGTAAAGAGGTCTCCTCTCAATTTGAATCCATCAATGGAATTGTTAAGAAGACTTTAGAGTCTCCAATTGTTCCATTGTTCTTTTGTGCAGGTACCTAATATTAATTGAAAAATAATCTATGGTTGATTTCAGTACTGAGAGCCTATACTACAATCGCGTTTATAGCATCCATAATATTTTGAACAAAACATAGGTTTAATGGTTTAGCCTTTGAATATTTAATCCTTACTAGCTTACGCAAACAGCCAGCCTCGTTGAAAGATTTGCCATGCGGGCCTTTCCCCCCGCCCCTGCCAAGATCAAAGCTTTTGGGCTCCTCACCTGTAAAATAATATTATACCAACAATAGATTTTGAGCTTTAAAATGATTATTTCAGTTAGGTCACCTCATTATGGCCACTTAACTACGCACGGAGTATATTATGTTATTAAACATCTTTCTACCTGTCTCTGTTTTCTTCTTGATGATATTCTCTCCCATCTCTCTCGCTCCCGTTTCTCCTCTTCTCATTTTGTCCAGCATGTGAAGCTCTCACATTCCAGCACCGACCACAGCCAACTAAATTACTGCGCTGATGATTGACTGGAGCAATATCAACATAGCAATTGTGAGCAAAATTGTAGACATGAAAAACGATCTAAAGGTGCAACGCTCCCCCCAACTTTCAGGAAAAAGGGCCAAAGGGGGGAAAAATAATTGAAAAGGAAATGTAAAAATTGGTATGTTTTTTTGTCGTCTGGGGCTTAACGTCGCACTGTTCTGCAGCGAGGCTAATGGCGACGGATGAATGATTATGAGGATGATTGGGAGATGATGGTGAAGAGTGGGTAAGGATGGAAGGTGGGAAGGAGGCGGTCGTGGCCTATTAGTAGGGTACCTTCCCAGCATTTGCCTGTCAACTGAAGGAAAACCACGAAAAAACCTCAGTCAGGAAGGACGGCCGCGGGAATCGAACCCGGGCCTCCGGAATACAAGCTTAGAGCGTTAACCACTCACCCAACCTGTTCCGTAATTGGTATGTATATTATATATATATTATATATGTATATATGTATATTTTATATCTGGCCTATACTTCTAAGTTCTAAGCTATTTATATACACGATGAGCGAAGTATTTTTTGATTTTATTGAGCGAGCGAAGCGAGCGTCTCCTTTTGGCTCTTTTGGCACGGACCTCTGTTTTTTTTCCGTTACCTGACTGTATACAGGTCAGAGTTTTTCTTCGATCGAGCTGAAATTTTGCACACATGTGGAGACCCCAAATTTTTTTGAAATCCATTCATTGGCTAAAATTTAAATAAACAACTCCTGATGGTAGGTTGAAAAATGAAACTGGTCTTCGATAAATCTGAACAAACTCATATTTTGGCTATACAGGTCAGAGTTTTTCTTTGATCGAGCTGAAATTTTGCACACATGTAAAACCAACCTTCTCTGTTTGCATACCATATTTTTTTTTGAAATCCATTCATTGGTTGAAATTTAAATAAATATCTCCTGATAGGCTGAAAAATGAAAACGGTCTTCGATAATTCTGATCAAACTCATATATATATATTGTCTCTTATTTTACCAAATTTCATCCCAATCAGTTAAGAACGTATGAATGTATTGCCATTTTTAATATCTGTCAGTAATGAATGAAAAGATGACATCTTTGTCATTAATGAAGTATCGAAATGAATGTTTTCCAGTGCCAATTGAATTGATTCTGATTTGCTTTATGAACCAAGTAGACAGCAGGCAATCTGTGGATTAATTTCACTTTTGAAACAAGTATTTTATGAAATCCTTAGTTCTCTCAACCTGGAGTCTGGAACTTATAATATAGATGATTCTAACAACGGAAATGGTTCTGGACTCCAAGTCGAGCTAACTCAGGTGTTCGTAAAATAACGGTTTTAAAATAAAATCCAATCGACAGATCGCCTGCTGCCTACTTTAGATGCTATTTTAAAGTTTCGATGAATATTTATGTATATATATATATATGTATATGTATATGTTTTCTGTGCGTTGTGTACGCATTTCCGGTTCGAGAATTTGCACGTACCCGTGCTCGCTCATCAACGCGTTACACTGAGCGTTTTCCTAGTAATATTGTTTTGACTTGGCTCACTTTTTGATATCACTACTTCTTTTCAGTGCGGAATTTGTAGATTTCATTTTTTTTTTGTTGAAACTTGGCTGTTTTTTTACACGGGTTTTTTTTTATGGGGTGATGTTTACACGTACTCGACGCATGTGGGCGCGTGAATCTGACATCTTTACATAACCTCTCTAGGTATTGCATCGCGCGCTAAATCGCTACCTTGCAAATATCTTTCAGTCGCCAAAATGGAAAATTTAAAATCTGAGTGTTAATTAGATCAATAAATTTAGGCATGTCATCATTTCAAACAGGTGAAGTTATTGCATAAGACAGGTAATTTAAAAAATATAAGTATGTGCTGAAAGGGTAATACTCCGTAACGACACTGTCACACTGTTTTTAAAATAATAATCTGTCCCACCCTATATCGTGGAAGTGGAATCTATCATCAAAACAATTATTTTTATTATTCCCAGATGTCAAGTAACTAATACAGCATTTAAAACTGTCCTTCTTATCCAAGTCAAACAACGAATTTATACTAGGAAAACGCTCTGAGTAACGCGTTGATGAGCGAGCACGGATACGCGCAACACCTTGAACCGAAATTCTGTTTATCAAAAATGTACTTAATAGCCAATAATAATGTCTTGAATTTCGTCACAGACTTGTATGAAAATCTCCAACAATTCCTAAAATATTGGTCCCAATAACCATGCCAAGTTTTCAGTTGATCGATTGTACCTTTATGATTGAACGATTCCTTGTTAATTTTCAAAAAACACAGGATCTCGTTCAAAAATATACCAGGGACCACTCATATGCCTAAGTGTGTGAACACAATATTATTTATATCGATCTGTTACACACTCATATCAGTATTCACTATTCAGTTTCATAACCGTTTGAAAGTTTCTGCTATAACTACCTTGGACTGAAGATTCAATGTTGCCGTGAAATATGAAATTCGAGAAATTTGACAGCCAACACGCAAAATGTCCGTTAAATGTCAATAACTTTTGGATTTAAACACAGATTAGTCTGAAAATTGTCAAAAATATAGATAATGTCGGTCCCAAGTAGAGGTGAGCGCGTGAGTGATTTTTGACTCACGTGCGGTCACGTCACGCGGGCACGTTTTCCACTCACGCACACTCACGCACGCGGGTTCAGCATTTCACTTACGATCACGCACACTCACGCAGCAAATCTTATGGACTCATGCACGCTCACGCACACTCACGAATTACAACTCACGCACAGTCACTCACGTTGATAACATAAAGTCTCGTGCTTTGTTTGGGTGAGGTCCCTCTAGGGGTTCAATATATCTATCTATGCCTCTAGGTCAGTCCTCATATTTTTGATACACAACGCAGCTCTTTTTTTACAAATAACTATTGGGTCAAATGTATAGCATGAGAAATGTAACTTGGCCACGGACCACCTTTACTCTCTTTTCTTATAGGTATACACAGTAATAACTACTTAATAGATAGTATGCATAAAATATTTAAATTTGCTTATCAAGGGTCCATAATTTGAAATAACAATCGCAACTTTCCTGAACACTAAGCCCTGGCCAAAATGCACAGAATTCTGTTGTTGACAATGTTTTGTTTTTTAAATTAATAATATTCATGCCCCGCAGGGCATTTTTTGTTTTTCACGAAATAGAAACCAATTTGGGAAGCTGAAATGGCAAAGTTACTGGTCACGCGTGACACGCGTGTCACGATACACGCGTGACCAGTAACTTTGCACACTCACGCACGACTTTTAGCAGTGGTGTGCACACTCACGCACAGTCACGCTAAAAGTCGTGAGTCACGCGTGACTCACGCGTGACTCACGTCACGCGCTCACCTCTAGTCCCAAGTACCATGCAAAGTTTTAAGTTAATCGGTCAAACGGTCCTAGTTTAAATTTCAATAAACACATGAAATATTTTTTAAATTTTAACCAATGGGAGGATTTGGCAGAAATTTAGCAACATTGGGGACAATGTTGGTCGTAATGACATGTCAAAATGTCAAATTTATCGAATCAACCAATCGAAAGATAATTTTTTTTTAAATTTGAACCAATAAGGGGATTTCCAAAAAAATTAGGGTCTGCAACGCCCGGAAATGGTCAGTACATGTGTGTAAAATTTCAGCTTGATCGAAGAAAAACTGTGACTTGTATATCGTCAGTAACAGAAAAAAAATCAGAAAAAACAGGCAACTGTGAAAGGCCGAGAAAGATGACAATTCGTTTTTCAATGATATTATACACCTAGGACACTGTAATTTAAATTTTTAAATGTATTTGAGAGTACAACAGACTACCAAAGGATATTAATACCTAAAGTGGTCATTTAAACTCATTAAAACTCATTTAAAGACTGTATTGAGTTCAAGTTCTATGTGACATGTCATCAATGTTTAAAACGCATAATAAGTGATGTATTTGTGAATATTGAAGGTGATGGAAAATGTAATAACAACTGTAATGTAGAATAGCATATATTCTAACTAAAAACATCATAAAAATTTAATTACAGTGTCCTAAGTACCTAATATAAGTGTAAAACGAATTGTCATCTTTCACGGCCCCACTTCACATTAGAAAAAACAGAGGTCCGTGCCAAAAGGAGACGCTCGCTTCGCTCGCTCAACAAAAGCAATATTGGAAATATACCTACTTTAATCGATGTTATCGAAGTACAACAATCTCATTCTACTGCCCCGTTAGGGTGGGACAGACTATTGAATGACATGAATGAGTACCTGTGGTCCGGTCCGGGCGAACAGCCTCAGGAAAATTTTGAATTACTGAATTTGATTTCGACCGTCTCTACTCCGTCGTATACAAAATCACTGCCTATCTTCCAGCCCAGCAGTCTGTTTTCATTATTCTCCTTCATTAATAATACCACATAATACACTCTCGACATTTTTCATCCGATATCTACTTGTTTCTAATTTTTTGTCTTCTCTTATCCATTTTTGCATTAGCTTCGTTGAATTATCTAATTCATTCAAATTTCATACCAAACTGGTTTACACATGAATCCGGTTTGCGATCATTTATGGACAAGTTAGTTGTCCTGATAAACAGTGTTGTATAATAATTAATAGCAACATAATAATATACAAGCGATTCCCGAAAATATGAGATTTGTGTTCTGATTCTTCTAAGGCGGATTCTTACAGTGACTGCTTATCTGACCTTGTTCAAACCAATCTCTTACGAGCTAGTTCCGCAGAGTTAGGATTAAATGAATATTTTGATCGTTAGTTCATAAATTAATTACATCCAAATACTTGATTAGAATCCGTTGCCCCGTATTTTTAGGCAATAACATTAGTTCAAGAGCATTGATGGTTGCATAGGGCACAGGCGGAGTTACAGGTTTCCATGATGCATGATCTGAAGTCCCTGGTTCGATCCCCGCGAAGGCGCTAGCTGAGAAGTTTACCTATTAGCAGGTAACTATCGCCTCCTTTCCACCCTACATTGGTCATCATTACTTCTTCCATAGTCTAAAGAGGATAAATATGTCAATTCAGATTTCAGACTGCTTGTTTTTTCAGTTTTCTCAGTCGTAAAAGCAAAACTGGAATGATTACTTGGCAATGACTTAGCTTATCAATCACTTGCCAGATATCAAAAGAATCCATTTCGTTATTCAAGATTCTGCAATTTATGGTATGTCCCATGAAATGTAGAAAATAAAAAATACTTACAAAAATAAGTCATTTGCAGTATGAGTAATATTTTAGTTCATGCATCAAACACAATTTTATTGTTATAAGCATTGACTTGTCGATAATATTTTACAAATACAAAGTTTAACTCTAAATTAAAACAACTGTTTCATACAAATTTGAAGGGTACAGGGAAAGAACGCTATAAGTCACATTCGGATGAAATTGAGATAAACGAAGTGTTATGTTGTATATATCTTCCATACAAATCGATATTACAATTGCGTTTTTTAAGACTTTGGGGCAATATTTTCTCAAAACATATTCTGAAAACTCATAAAAATCACTTTCTTTGGACTCGGCATTCTTTCTCTGTACCTACACTTCATTTTCAAAAAAATCGCAATAAAATGGTATCTATCACATCTTTTGAGACTGACTTCCAATGAATTGTCCTGATGATATTGCAATGCACATTAGAATTCAAATAATATGAACATCGAATCAATTTGTGTTCACTTTCATTCAACGTTCTCGTGTTGCGAGACACTAAACATATTCGGAAACACACATTTTGGGGAGATATCCAAGACAAGCATGCTTATTATTACGGGCCCGGCCACCATGCTGACGTGTGGTCAAAATTCAGTGCAATTCAGTTTCAAGGATCTCTTGAAACTCCAAGGAGTGTGGGTAAAAAAGTGCACTGATTTGTTTGTTTTTTGCATTATATTTTCACATAATGAAATCTTTGTTACAACACTGTTCTGTAAGGTACGAGGGGCACATAGTTATCAGTTTTGGGGGAGAATTTTAATGGGTACACTACACAACCACAACATTACATGAAATGTTTCTTTACTTCTTTGATTTAGACTGAAGTTGAGAAATAGAAAAACAGTACAATTTCCAACTGTAAGACATTGATTATTTTCTTATATATAATTGACTTGTGTGTGGCTCATTCTTACAACTATGTCTTTCTCTTTATAATGATGTATGGTATGCCCAGTTCGAGCACGAACCATGACACTGCCAGTGAGATGACATTTGGTACACATCAATCCAAGCCTTACGCGGGATTCGAACCCGCACCCGCCGAGCTCGAGCCCAACGGGTGGCTACTTATGTGTCCTAAGAACAATATACAGCTGGTTCTACTTGTTGTAATATATGCAGCATCAACTAACATCCGCTATAGGTCCTCCTGCGTGGACCAACTTCTACATCAGCTGAGAAAGTTGAAATTCGCACTATGTTTAAAATTGTTCCATAATAGATTCTTGTAGGAAGCCATTATTAAATTAAAGTAGCTATCGAAATGAAAATCTTACGTAATTCTAACACAGCAGTCATGTAGAATGAAATTAATTGACTTCTAGCTTGTACACTCTTTAGTACATAGTTACGTTATATTAATTCTAATACTTTCATGTAGCATTGTAATAGAAAATAGAATTGTCGATTCATGCTACACAACTAAAACAGTGCGATGAAGAAAACCTAACCAGGAAAAATAGAACGTAGGTATTGCTTTCCGAGCAGAGTTGACTCTGACTCATCAATTTACTACAAGTATATAAAATAGCAAGTTATCATTTAATTGTTTTAGCGCGAAATTCAGCTTGGCGTTGCATGGTTTGCGCCAAGACCATAAGAAGGCAATCAGATTTCTGTATTAACAACTCGACATACTATAAATAGTGATGTCCCATAAGCTCTGTCATAGCTGGTGTTCATTCAAATATCGGAAATTTGATAGGTTTCTTCTCCATCACAATTTTACTAGATTCTGTTATAATGACTCATAGATTATATATCTATTGTTTCAGAATTATAAATCATTATATGAAGTTACTAGACTAAGAATGAAAAACTACGATTCACAACTAATTCCGATCATTGCCTTCGATGGTCTTGGCTGGCAGGATAGGATTTACAATTAAACTTACATGATAACTGGTGCATATGTATGAGTAAATAATTAATCTACGTATGATGTACACGATCATCAGCAATAGAGAGCATGTCTAGAGATGGTTCCAACCAAACCATTTGATATTATTTTGAATATATGTCACTCGGATTAAGTGCGTATACATTAAAGATATGTGTATTACTTATTAACAGTTCATAAGACATAGAGTTAAAGCATATCTGATACTTTAGAATGTCAAGGTGATTCAAGTTTCTTCATTATCTTATAAATTAACATTGGCGTCTTTAAGCATCAATCATCAATAACATGATGTAATGATCAACTAATTTACATTAATAAGCAGCAACTCAATGAACTCCCTAACATTTCAAGTCCAAATTCAACATTAGTTCTATCTATCTATCAAGTAGTAGTCTCAATTACAAATGTACATATTCAATTCAATTCACAGTTCAAGATTGAGACTTCATCCGTTGGAACCAACCCTAGACGAAGTGATATAGCTTCAGAGTGCGTAACTCGAATGATGATGAGAATTCAAACATGAAACTTAGATGATCATCTAGGCTTGATCAATCTTAATATTTGATATACTATAATAACTTGTAACGCTCTTTCTTTATAACAAGGATATGAAGTGAATTTTAGCTTTTTAAAGAGGAGCTAATGGCAACGTAGGGTGGACACCATATAATTGAAATTACTCAAAACAAAACTAAAAGTACATACACTTTAATAGATTAGATAATAGATACTAATATGAAACTCAGAGAATAATAGGTAATTGTATATCTACCTACTCTAACCACAGCATGTCTACACGGCAACCTCAAATATTGTTCAACTACTGAATGAGAGGTTGTCGCGGTTGCTTCTGGATTTCTAACAAGCTTAAAACTACTGTCTTTATTTTGTTGTGGCTGATTTGTACGAAGTTTCTCTTTGCACGAACAATATGCCAATGAACGCAACAAGGGACGATGGAAATGAAATCGCGGAAGACCAAGGTGTTTAGACCTAGAATGTGGCCCATGTCAAGGAAACCTATCTTACTTACGACTTACATTCAAACACGTAAAAAACATCAATACATTTTTGTTTGTTTTTTTAACTTTTAAGGAACGATTCCTTAAAATAGTATTCCTTTCAATAATATGTTTTGTTGGTTTTATTTATTAATATATTTATAAGCACTATGATGATATGTTTAAGATTTACCTTATTATCTCGGTTACAATAAGGTTTGTTGTTATGTTTATTTGCTCTTTGAATTACCGTACTGGGTGAAGTAGCTCCAGTCCACCCATATTCACTTTCACAATCGTCTGTGATAATCAAACAAACATCCACGAGACACACTTTAGAGGTGTTAATTTTCTACCTTCCTGTGTAACTCGGGTTCTTGTTTGCCTAAGTTTGTTTGAAATTGTTAACTAATATTAGCTACTCTTGCCTGTTAGATCACACATAATTTCCAATGCAGTGCGTCTGCATTTGATTATCACTTCTGATTCTATTCCATTGAAAGAAAACTAAATTTACAGATTCCATTGATGGTAATTTCGAGCAAATTTCTAATAAATATTCACGTTTTTATGCCTTATTTTTCAAATAAATGTACCAAAACAAACAAAACCTTATTGAATTTAAACAAAAATGTAGATTAGAATGAGATAGTAATTTTATAAGAGCAGAAAATCATTTGCACTTCTTGTACACAGAAAGTAAATTTCATATTGTGGAAATAAATTAGATTTATTCGTTGTATTGAACAAAATCATAATAATTAATAATTTAAGGCATTAATTCATACTACCTAATTAAGTAATTACTAACGTACTAAACTAAAACCAAACAATAATCTACAAATAAGAATGATTTCCAACCACTATCGCTTGAATCTGCAAGTCTTGTACGACCAAATGACCTCTCGGAGCGAGCTAGGCAGGGGAGGGCCGGGTGGGTGGGACGAATGTTGAAGTAAAGATGTGCAGCGCCGAGAGCATCTAGTCAACTACGTCGTCTTTTTCTTGTCCCAAGCTGTGATTGCCGCGAATCACATTGGGAATCTGTCGAGACGACGAGAAGCACAGCTTCATGAGGTACGGGAACTTTCCAGCTGCAAAGTAACATGGTTCAATATTAATTACATAATTAGTGTTCATACATCACATCGGAAGAACTGTAACATAATTGTTTACGCTTTTATTTACTATATGCGGAGTACCTACATAAGACACCTAATGCACTTTTGAGTAGGTACCTATCCTTATAATTCCATTGTAGCTCATCATCAGTTTGCTCAGTCTGTAGTAGAATAGACTTGTCTTAATCTGATTTATTTACAATTATCACCACCTTATGTTAATAACTATTATTCTAATTTTATATTGTTGTTATACTTCTCAAAAACTGATCTGTAAATATGTTCATGTAAATATTTTCATGTGTATATATTTTTGTAAATAACTCTGACGATGCCCATATCTGTATACTGTACTGATCTACGGGAAGATAATAAATACAATACAATACAATATACATTATAATTTCTTATGTAGAAAATAGTATTTTCTATATTTTACAAGATACAGTAACTGGATTTTAAACTATCTATGGTTAAATATAGAATCATTAGATTGGACTTTTTTTTAAGACTGAATAGGTAGCATAGTTTTCATTGAGCTATTCTAATTACTGTACAGCTTTGGAATAATATCTCGATCATCCCTACGCTTATACCCTCCCGCCATACAACGGAGATCGTACAGTGGTATACCAGCGCTCCGTTGTATGGCGGGATGGTATAAGCGTAGGGATGATCGACACATTTTTCCACGACCCTACTGTGTGTAGGTACTGCACATTATGTCATAAATTTATACTACCAAGCTAATTACAATTTAATATGAAAGTAAACATTAGTAATCATATTTTTCACAATAGCTCTAAAAGTAGTACCTATTTTGTATTTTTTCTTGTTATGAACATAAAATTTCATTTATTTATTTCCCAAAGGTTACTTACGGTACTTTAACGTAAAACTTTCATATAATACAATACATACCATTTTAAGCTTGTATAACCAAAGCAATTACAAAATAATATTATCTAACAAACATTTTGAACCTCACCTAATCTGATCATAAATGTAACACAAGAAGGTGTAATGTAGTAATAAACTGAGCTGATCACTCACTTGGGTTATCAATGGGTATGTGGTTGCACATCATAAGCGCATTAACTGCATCCCCGATATCCTCAAACTCCAGCAGACCTGATGAGCTTCGGTCCGCTGAAAAGGAAGGAGCAGTTATTATTGTGATACAAACAAAACATTTAATTGACATTGATGACACGTTAAGTACGAATAATGAGCTATGGAGCTATGGCAAAATTTGAGCATCACATTTCACATCTAGGACAATTTTAGAATCACATCTCGGAAGAGACAATTTTTAGCATTGGATTTTAAAATGGTAGTGAAATAGCTAAAGCACTCAGAATGTAGTAATAAGAGTACAAAGGTAACGTTGAATATGATTGTTAGGATTCCTATCAAAATCAAGAGGAAAGGTGGGAGAAAATTATGATACAATGTTCAAACATTTATATTTTGTAATATTATTAGTTTGGCTCAGATTTTTAAAACACACTTAATTATAATTCAGATTCTTACTTCGAATTCTGAGCTTTCGTATTCAACAAATTTTATTGAAAAGCTTAGAGGAATTATTGCGGCCAGACACTAATTCCTCTAAAGGTTTATTTCTTTATGTCAAGTGAGAAAAATATTGTAAAATGCCCCATGAAATTGACACAACTAGGTTACAGAATCTGACTTTGATGAAATAGTTCCACATTTTATTAAGCAAAATATGAAATGCAGTACAATATTGTGGAGAAAATTTTCCAAGGCATTACATTCTATTAGTACTTACTTTTCAGTGGGAAGAGTTTGATTGTTTTTGGTGGAGTCACATCATTCTCCTCGAACACTTTCTTGATTACCTCCTCTGCCAAGTTTGGAGGTGTGTTGAAAAAATGTAGAATCTGTAAGAACAATTGTTTTTAATTTCCTGTTAACACAATTGAGATACTTTATTATATTATATTTATAGGTACTACTTTTATTATACTTTATTATTAATAGGGGAGGTCCCCCACTAAATGCTTAAAAGGGTCAATGAATTGATCAACGCATTGTGTACCAGCCCGATTCCGTGCTGGCCTCCCCACCAGAGCTGAACTCGACTGGATCACCCCCTCGGTTCCCCCTCCCCATTACCTGTTCCGATTTGATATTTATAAAACAATTAACTAGTGAAATAATATACTTTCTCGTTTACCCATAGTAAAACTTATTTCATCACTCCTTCATTTGTCCTGCTTCTACGTTTGAAGTTTTTAAGATTATGGCTTGACCCGTGTAAATCTAGCTTTAGAAACAAATTAAAATTAAATGCAGATCTGATTTCTTACGCACTTAGTTGAACTAACCAGACAGAATTTAGATGAAGATGTTATTTCAATTCCAATAATTTTCTTACAAGGACTCACTGCATTCTCATTTCTCAGTGATTTTAATCTTTGTGAATGACATATAACAATAGAAGAATTTGATAGATAGGTTGTATTACTTTTGAAGGTGGTTGTATTCTGTTCTTGCTGGCCATCGCAGGGTTAATGAATCTGTTGTTCTTGTTGCCCATGAAGTCCTTGAAGCTGGGACTCTTGTCGGGCAGTGGATATGGGTTCTGCACGTCGCTTAGGAATGCTTGTTTGGAAAAGCCGAGCTGCAGCTTGGAGCCGAGCAGGGGAACGTTGTTGAGATTCTGCACGCAGCGCTCCACCGCCACTCCGTCGCCCATCTGGATCATGGCACAGCCCTCCTTCGTCTTCAGGAACTTGATCTGCACCAAAAACATATCAAGTCAGCATCTGCTCATCTACAGATTCACAACATTATTGCATTTTACTTCTCACTGAAACTCACTTTAAATTGATATAAAAATCTACTATTCTATATTCTATAACTCTCATGATTCTGGATATGTCTCGAATCTATTTCGGTACAATAATTGAATTTTAAATAATATCTTCAAATGGCTGTGACACTGCTTTGATTTCGCCTGAATCCGGAATTTTAAGTTACACAATAAGGCCTCACAACAAATGGATTGAAGTGATTTAGTAAAAGTAAGAGGAAACTGGTACTGTACCCTGACTACATTGCCATAAAGGCAGAAGATGTTAAATAGTTTTTCTGCATTGAATCTCTCGAGGTCGAGGCCGTAGACCATCATGACTGAGCCTTGTTGCGGCACGGTGGTATTGGGTCCGCCCGGAGACTGTGGCATGGCGTATGTCGGACGAGGGGGTGAGGGATGCAGAGGTTCTCGTCCGTATTCGCCAGATGGCTTCAGGTAGCGTTCGGCCAGAGGGTAACGCTCAGAGTAGTGGTCTGCACCTCCATAGGCCGGCGGTCCATTGGCGTAACCATCTTCATAGCGATCAGGTGGCGCAGGAGCATATGCTGCCAGGCTTCGACTTTCTGCACCTGAAAAAGTGCAATGTTTTCTCAGCACACTTTGTAGCTAAGAATGATGAAGAGAACAATTTAAAAAATAAAGTTTGGTAGATATTAGATAAAGTTCCTAAGATTTATTAAAGGCAAAAAGCAACAATTATTCTTAAATAATAAAAAAAAAAAAAAAAAAAATTAATTAAATTAAACAAAAATAAAAATGATTGAATTAAAAAGTGAAACTTTCGGGAATAATTGATTTATACACAAAATAGTATAACATATTATAATATTGAAATATAAGATAAGAAAACGAAGAGATTCTGATCTTATATCAATCAGTGACAGATCAGTGAAAACATTTTAAGAAAATGAGAGTGAAAAACCGAAAATTAAATATACACCATATTATTGTATGTCGAGAGCATAAATAGTTCGTCTGTTCTGTTGGCATGATTTTTATTTAGATTTCAAGTTTCATAAGAATTATTGTGATTCCCACAAGATATAACTTGTAATATACATAGGAACAGTTGCCATCTAGCTATTAAAAAGATAAATAAATTGAATGGTTGGGGGAGTCACTTTCTCCTGTTCCGTCTAAATAATATCAACATTTAAACGAGCATTTCATCGGAAATAGAACTAGCATGATTGAATGCCCTGTGCCGTGACTCGGCCCAATCGGTGGACCAAAATATAATTCGCCTGAAACCACTAGACAATAAACTAAAACATAAAGATAACTCGCTCGCCGCATTAATACAGCGTTTCCCCAAGCCATGAAGAATGTCGTGTCAACCCCGTGCGGGAGGGGGGATATTGCTTTGTCTTATTATAACCACTTCATTAGTTCCTGGATTCTGGTCGTAACTCCTGGCGAGGAGTCAGAGGGCGTCGTGTACCTGGACGACGCAACTTGACATCATTGAAATAGTTGGCAGGCGTCGCTATAGGTCATTATGAATCACCAGTACGCCCACAGCCTTGCCCAAGGCAGGTCTGCCAGCTCGTTTACGCTATGTTTGGAATATCACAACTTTTTGGTTACAAAATGGATTACAGGACACTGACAGAGGTCAAGTTGCAGCGTACGCATCGCATTAGCGTCAACGCATTGTAAGACATTTTGGCTCTCCAAATCATTATAAGCAATTAATTCGAAACTCGCAGTATTTGGAAGTGAGGTTCGTTGCTTGTCGGAATACGTGGGTGCTGCGACAATCGGGGGAAGATCGAACTGATTGAGAAACGACAGGTCAGGCGAAAGGTCAAGCAGATTCCACGAATAATAAGAGCAATATCAATACCGAAAGCACCCTAGTTCGAAATGTGTTTCTTTGCACTGATGTGGGTTTAAATATCATTTCTCACAAACTTAATATACTCGAAGCTAGAAGTTAGAATCTAGATTTCAGTTCTGCTCACATCGAGTTGGGTAAACAATACCAATCTGATGCTAGATTTCACGCAATATTAGTTCGCAATTTGAGGAAACTGTACGGTAAGCGTCGGTCGGAAGAGTTTTCGTTTTATAAAACCACGAGAAGATTTCGCGTTTCGGCTTCAGAAGCTCAAAATGAGAAGCAATACCAACTCCCGTTGTAAAAGGAATAAAGAAATGTTGATAAGCCTTAGAATACTCTACTTTCTTCCATTCATTCGCAATCTCCTGAAAATGACAAGCTTTTATCTGAAGCGCCACCTTTCTTCCGATCCTCTTCTTCTCTTCCATCTCAGTTTTAATGATCTTCTGACGAACATTGCGCACCTCGGCACGCCACGCCACGGCATGGCACGTGGGCAACCATTCATCAAGCCGATTACATGAAGAGTTGTGTTGAGTCGAGGTAAAACAAACATGTTGTAATCGCGCTTCCTTGCCAAGCCAACAAGGCACTTTGTCAGACGAATCGAAATTACGCCCGAATTCACATGCAATTTTCGAATGTAATTATTCAAATTCAGCGCCGAGCGCCTGTGCGCCGTTCACAACTTGCGAAACCAAGAGTTTTCGTGTTCGCACACAATTTCGGTGATAAATGGAAATGATTACATTTCGTTACAAAGTTCATTATTCATGCATCACGAGACAAGAATTGTATCATGTTGATAGAGGGGTAAGTAACTGAAATAGGCGGCGCCAGTGGCGTGCGGTGCGGTGGGCTGCACACGCTAGTGACTTATCGTGAGGCCGCGCGCAGTTTGTGTTGTCTCTCCCTTTAAACTTCAATGATGAAAGCAAAACAACGCGAACAGAAGCTTTGTTCTTCAATTGCGCAAGCTCTTGCAATATCTCGCGGTTTGAGAGCTCACAGCCGCGTCCGTGACAGAAGGTTGTGCGAAATCAAAATCATAATTAAGTTCATGATTCTCATTTACGCAAGTTCGAGTCAGACACAAAAAAAATCTTAAGACTGGAGGAATATACGACCGGCTTTGGATTGAACAACGTACACTTGGCAAAAGAAAAACTGATCGTTGAACAAATTTAATGACTGCTGGTGCGTTCTTATCAATGAAATGAGTGCGACGAGGAGATCGCAATGGTGCCATCTAATGTTTTTCAGTCAATGAGATTTATTGAACGATCGTTTTTTGTTTTGCCGAGTTTACGTACACTGGCAGGGAGCTCACAAAGAGCTGGTATTGTCATCAGTATTGGACTCACGGTAGGGCTGTGGTCCTGCTCCATAACGTGGTTCCTGCAGGAGAGGCGCAGATCTTCCCGTCGACCCCGGGGAATCCTGTTTTGCTCCTGGAAAAGAGAACAACACACTTTGTAAGAAGCAGTTCGCTTTCGATTTCTCGACGAATGGTTGACGTTTTGAGTGTGCCTGAGGCCGGTTGTCAGCCATGACCTATAATACCGACCCATGCGAAAATAAATTGGTTGAATTCATTGCGCGTTCTATAATTGCTAGTAGATGTGCGAGGGGTTCTCTGTAATAGGCACTTGGGAAGCTTATCCGAGGTTTCCTGACAGTTCTACTCGGACTATTGATTGTGACCTTTAAAAGCGATCTACAAGAAGTCTCATCAGCTGCCGCAAGCAAGGCAAAGCAAGCGACCATGAGCGACATCTGAGAGTCTGGAGCTCCTTGTCAGGAACAATCAAGATCAACAACAATTACAACCGATAAACTATTTAAAGTTAAGTATGTACAATTATGACATAATGTGATCTCTGTAAATTGGTTGACACTGCACTCCGGACTCCCCTACTGCATTCCATTGCAAAGTGACATTGTCTGGACCGTTCGATTACCGAACTCGGCAGTCGCCGTCGACTTCTGGAGTATACTTCTTTACTTTTGATAATAATTGTACAAATATTGCAGCAGTACCTAATATATAATACACAAATATGTTTTATAAACAAAACGGATATGTTTTAAACGGGTTCGTTATGGAATATAAACAATAGCATTAATATGAACAATCATCATAGGAATAAAAAAGCAATTACCTCAGAGCTTTACCTCTGAGGTCTACCGTCTGTTAGTCTAATTAATGCGTTTTAACAGGTTGTTATTTTATGACTCAATTACAGAATGAGCTCAGCAAGTGTCGCGACCGCTGCGCTTGATGCGCCGTGCGGAGGCTTAAGTGTCGCGACCGCTGCGCTTGCTGCGCCGTGCGGAGGCCCAAGTGTCGCGACCGCTGCGCTTGCTGCGCCGTGCGGAGGCTCAAGCGTCGCGACCGCTGCGCTTGCTGCGCCGTGCGGAGGCTCAAGTGTCGCGACCGCTGCGCTTGCTCAAGCGGAGGCTCAAGTGTCGCGACCGCTGCGCTTGCTGAGCCGTGCGGAGGCCTAAGTGTCGCGACCGCTGCGCTTGCTCACGGCGGAGGCTCAATACTTCGCCGGGGACGCGACTTCCGATGCCGCCTAACGAGTCTGGCATTGGTCCCGACCAATCACGTCGCGCCATTCCGACAACTCCGAGGTCTTCTAATCGAAGTCGGACTTGGAATTACGCGTCTTCTCTCGCCGACTATTGTTCAACGAAGAGTTGGATGTTTTCCTTCCACCTGATATTGCATTCAAAAGTTACACGCCAAGCCAGAAAGTCCAAAGAAACTTCGATGGATCACAAATTAAATGTTTTAACGGAGGAAAGAGCTGCAAAGAAAGAAAAAATAAGGGGGAAAAGAAAGAACAAGCAAGCTAACACACATTTTCAGAATTCAATGAAACATCGAAAGAAACTCTTGCATTTCGCCGAAATTTTGTTATTTTAAAACTAATTATGAAAAAGAAAATGTGTTCAGGCTGTTCGTTCAGAAAGTAGTCAAGTAAAACAAAAGTACGTATGTTTCGCCATGAGCGACTCACAAGGGAAAAGGGTAACTGAGTCCAGCACGTGCGTGAGCGTTGAATCCTGCAGTTGAACGTGTTGCGGATCATCAGGTGGCGTGCGCGGATCCGAGTTGACATTTCATTATCGCTAACGACACACGAGGTTGCGTCTCACGGCGCCGAGATGCAAAATATCAACTGAGTCCAGCGCGTGCGTGAGCGTTGAATCCTGCAGTTGAACGTGTTGAGGATCATCAGGTGGCGTGCGCGGATCCGAGTTGACATTTCATTATCGCTAACGACACACGAGGCGGCGTCTCACGGCGCCGAGATGCAAAATATCCCATTACAACTTTCTGGAGAACTTCTCTCGGACGTCCGAGGAGCACATGATTCAGTGACGCGAAGTCGGAGAGAAACGTGGCCTCGCATCCTTCTCGATCATCTTGGATCCGAGGTTCATGTATCCAGGCTAGAGGAGGTCTTGACAATATCAATATCATGAAATGAAACGATGATGCATGGAAATCACTACGATCACTACACACTATAAAAACTAAAACAAAACACGTCTCTTTTCTCTCTAAAAAAAGATGGGTGTAATTTGGCAATTCCTTGCAAGAGATTGCCAACAAAAGAGTTCTGCACGATCGTTTTGGCAAGGCAAAAATTGACATTACAATCGATATCAAGACCGTCGTATGGTTATTTGCAATTACTTTCATAATAGAAGCAAAACTTACGAAAACTCATGCCGACAAGTAAACGACGTCGGACGTCGTTTGGCTCTTGATGGAAGCGGCAAGTGGCTTGAAACTGGGGCCATCTCCGTTAAGGCGGAG